>OY540840.1:0-463117 GCA_961205895.1 Mythimna pallens | reverse complement strand
TTTCAATGCGCGTTTGAACGACATTGTGTATTCGTCCCTGATGACGATTATAGACCTACTAAAACTTTGCCCATTGTTACATAATGTTACGTGTCGAATGTTCAATAGTTTGAAGGTTTAGTGGCAATTTAAATGCTGAGTATAGTAATAATAAGTATATTGTAAAAAAGCAGTGGTGGCCGAGTGGTAACGGCACGGAATAGAGAGAGCACTGGAAGTAGCTTGAGAAAATGTTAGTACCTTAGAACCGGTGTCGCCAAACTCATTCATTTACGATTTACTCTTACCTGCAAACCCGAAGATACGATAGGCTAAAAAACAAATAACGGCGTAAACGAAGTGCAAAAAAAATATTATACGAATTGTAACTTTAATTTCAACAATGTAAAAATCAAATTGGCAAAAACAAGAAAGAAATACATATTGGACTACCAAGTACCACCCTCTCGTCGCTAAATAGCACTGTTCAGTATGAACTGTATAAGGGTGGTATTTACACGAATGCAGGTTGCTACTCAAATAGTGATGTAACCTAATTCGATCGAAATAATATCGATAGTATGAAAACTTATTTAAAACATAATGCGAAAAAAAATATTGTATGCGATAGTGTGATAGTATCAAAATAATGAAATTGATATTTCGTAGGGCAATATTTAAATGTAGTAAAAAGGGTATTTTTTTGCTCCTAGTAGCGAGATCCATATCTCTTTACAAATTGGAACATTAGGAAAACTGAAATTATTAAACAACGTCGGTGGTGGTGATGCGGGTACCACCACTGAGCTGCGTGTTGGTCGGCACCAACACGCAGCTCGAGCACGACAAACCTGCCAGCCTTGGTTGCGGCCATCGAACCAGCAGTGAGTTAAGGAAGGAAAATAAAATCTAAAAATTATCATCATTATCATCGTCTCAGCTGAAATCATCGTCATCGTCCACTGCTATGTTGTACCTAACTCTTTAGCTAGATGTATTTAAAATTATATCACGAATATCATCCAACAATTTTTATTTTATTAACTTTATCTGTATACTAATAATAACTTGTAAGTAATAAGTACTTACATAAATATTTTTATTTAAAAAAGGCAACGTAATATATGTCAATTGATTTTGTCGATAAGGTCCGCACTATTTGGATAGCGTCAAAAGTATAGGTAGACAAGCGAATATTCCAGAAAGGCTAATAACCAGGAAAAGAAAATCAACTTTGTTAACATGACGTTAACCTTTTCGCCGCCAACGTACACAAAACGCAATGCCTCACCCAGCGCCAAGCTATAAATGTATAACTAAATATACAGTAAACAGTAGTGATGGGGATATCGTCATATCGATGAATAAGATTTGTACGCGTAAAGTTAAGATTTAAAGTTGATTTTACGAATATAAATAAAAACTGATTAAATATTTCCAGATTTGTTTTATTTCACAGTATCCTTAATAAGAAAAAAACAGTATAAATTATGAGTATCAAAGAAACTAATACATAACTCAATTAGAACTATAAGGAATGGGGTACATCTCTATTTGTTTCATGATCTCATTCTTTAACTTCATATCAAGTTATTGGCACTGAGAGCACGTTGAATTCGATTCTGATCAGGGATGGGGTCTATGGTCTTTCTTTCTTCTATTTTTGTTTATTCCTGTGTTTTTTTTAAAACTTCAGTCAACGTTTTTTACCGTAGGTATATATGTGGCAGAATTTTTTATTGTTTTTAAAGTGTTTTTTGAAATGGAATTATCTTCTGGTTCAATGTTCTCCACAAAATACTCCGGGTCCGATTCCACACCTTGCAAAATTTTAAGAAGTTCGTCCGAATCAAGTTCTTCACTCATTTTTCTATTTGTTATCAAGTGAAAGAAAGAAAGATGCGTGCGCGAGAATCCGATTTTGTGCTGCACTATGCCAAAGTGACCTTGACAGCCGCACGCCTATGACGTCACTGACCAACTTCTGTAGTAGTTAGTGGCACTCGGTGGCGCACAGGGGCATAGACGACCAATTGTTTTGTAGAGATGGGAAAATAACTATCGACAAGAATTGGTAACAACTTTATAATTACGTATCGGCATCTACCTGAAGGTCGAAATTCATCTACTATCCTTTGTAATGAAGTAGATAACTAAGTTCATATTTTATTGACTTCAAATTGTTTTCGATATTCGTAACTTTCTGTATTTATAAATATTTCAATGGTGAAATCAACCTTTCACGGCACATCACTGGCCAACTTGATATGAAGTGATTGGCGTTCTGAGGAAAGTAACAAAATTCGGAGTTTCTGTTTTTGCCGATTTTAGGACAAACTAGGGCTTATTTTGTGTAGAAAAATAAAAAACAGGATAGTAGACAGTGCTATCTTAAATAATAAAATGAAACAAAGCTTTTAATCACAGTAAATTTATTTTAATAAGATAGTTAAAATGAACAACTTCTATAGAAGTTGTGGCGCTGGTGGCACGAAAATCCCGAACTTCTATAGAAGTGCTTGGCGGTGAAAAGGTTAAGGAAAATTTTTGTTTGTATATCTTGTGAAATGTTTGACGAAATTTTATTTTTTCATTTTATTAAAATAAATCCGAAAATAATACTTCTCGATGGTATGATACACCTCCATGAGTTGGACTTTTAGTCCGACTATGGTTTTTACAGTCCAATATGGCATAATAAGGCATTTTAATATTATTTAACTTAAATTGTACGTTGACGCAGTCTAGTTTGAAGAGAGTTCGAATGAGAGCGCTTGAACAGCGAGTGCGCAATGCGGTACTAACTAGCGGCGACACTGTCACGCCTACTTACTGTTTCCAGTGTTCTCTCTAATCCGTGGGTAACGGCCCCGACTTACGAGTTGTAGGTCGCGGGTTCAAACCCAGCCAGGCGCATTACTTTGTGTAATTTATTTCATCACCACTGCTCTCAAAACGGTGAAGGAAAACATCGTGAGGAAACCGGCATATCCTAGAACCAAAAATTCGAAGACAAGTGACATTCACCAACCCGCACTGGGCCCGCGTGGTGGATTACGGCCCATTCCCTCTCGTAGAGAGGAGGCCTGAGTCCCAGCAGTGGGAACATTAAAAGGCTGATTATATGATTATGCTTATGTACAAAAAACTCATTAGCATCCAGATTGCCAAAAAAGTGTAACTGCTCTAGGTATTGGAGACAATTTGTTTCTTCGGCTTAGGAAATAAGCAATTGCTTGGAACCAATGTTACGACTTACAAGTAATAGAGAAAGTATGGAAGATGAAGACGTGCCAGTGCCAACTTCAACCAAATATACAAGGTTTTTTTGTTTGGGGTCAGCAAGTGAATCATGGGGGATACCTACTAGGGAATCCAATCCCTTAAGCACTTATTTAACAACTTTCCATGATCTCGTGACTTTTCTGTAGAATTTATAGGTACCTATGAAAAACAATTTTGTTTTCAAATTTTTTATCTTACCTACAGCTAAATAAATTTTTAATTTCTATTTTGTGTTGTGCTAAGTCCTAAATCGGAAGTGGAAAAGAACATAATTAATGATGTCAGTTAAAAGTACTCTTTCTAAAGCTGAAACGTTAAATATTTTAATATATTCTACCTGATTATTGTTTATACCTCTGCAAAATTGTTAATTAAAAAAGTGTGCACTGTGAGAGTATACCCCTTAAAATTAAATAAAATATCCCAATCCCACAAATCCCGTGGGATTATTGACTTCAATTGGATTACTGATCGCAATTTGGTACGGGTTTGGATTCCATAAACTTAGTTTGCGATAGCATTAGACAGAAGTTAAAAAAACTGGGCAAGTGCGAGTCGGACTCCGGCCCTGAGGGTTCCGTACAAACTTACCTATGTAAACAATTCAATTCCTGAATGGAGTCTCGTAGATTTTTCCGAATCGCGTTTTTTTTTAGTGTTTTTTATTCCTGTGTCTGTGCTATAAGACCTTGCTTTATCGTGCAATGAGCATCTCCATCTAAAGTCATTCAAATGTGAAAACCGCCAATTTTCGACTTGAGCGGTGTCGTAAGAGACAATATATAGTTATGCTTAATTGTATGTGTATGTAACACTTTCATACAAATACTAAATAATACTAATAAATTGACGAATACATAAAAATTGCAACACACACAACCATCAGCTCAAACACACAAGTTTTGGTAGAAACCAGTTGTTATGACTCAAACTGGCCAAAATGGAACTTACTGCATCCAAGTGGGCGCATCTCAGCATTCTGAGTGTACACCTGCGAGATGTCGGCAATGCGGCGAGTGAGGATGTGTACAGGGATCTCTGTGCCATATTTGTACTGCCAGTTGGCTGCCTCATAGCGGGCACGCTGAACTTGCGATCGGCTGTCCGCTGAAAATGGAAATAACACGTTTTGTACTAAAAATGGTTTGCAGACATAATAATATGTCTTTTGTTGCACCTATGCTGAGCCGATCTTTTAGAAAAACATGCTTTACTCCTAGGATACTCCTGTATAATGGACCACACAAGAATGTCTTGTGTGGTCCATTATACAGGAGTATATACATGGGATTTATTTTTGTAAAAATATAATGTAGTTCTCACCGATCATGCCAGTCATGACGGCTCCAATACGTTTTGTGAGCGGGAACAGGTGCGTGACGGAGGTGGGGTCGAGCAGACGGTCGGGCACCTTGCGCTGCGCCGCCACCACAGCCGCGTCCGCGCCGCGGAGCGCCACCGACGTCAGCCCACCCTGGTTGATCGCCTTCAGTGCATATTCTGTAAGCCATTCAAAAACATTAGTACACATTCGTTGCAAGTCATGGCTTGTAAGTAAATGCACAAGGTAATAACTGTTCCTTTTTAAATGGGCAATCTATGTTATTTAAACTGAAACTCTGACTCTGTCTCTCAATCTCTCTCACATAATTAGAAACTTTAATAACTTATCAAGCGAATAGGCAGAATTTAACAAAAAATATTGATTGTTAGTATTAGTGGTTACCGCTTTGTGCAAGTCATTTAAGATAAAATTTGCAACTTACCGACTTGGTAAAGCCTTCCTTCAGGAGAGAAGATTGTAATGTGTCTGTCAAATCCAGCGCTACTTTCTCGTGCCATTATTTAATAATCAAATTGGAAAAATAATTAAATTACAAACTAACAAGTCACTTTCTTTGACAGCCGCAGTTTACAATAGGCAATTTGGCACAATTGGCAGGTGGCAGATTAGGTTGGTACCCAGTTCACCACAGACAACAAATTTTATTCAAAAAGTTCACTTTTCTCATCTCATCACAGAATTTTGTTGTCGATGGTTTTGTTTATTGCAGAAATTAAGGTCAGGAATACACGGTGAACCACCTAATGAAAACGAAGCTTTTATCCTAAAAAATACAGCAGAACACAGCTCCGAACAATCACAGGAGTCATCACGGGGCATTATGCCACCAACAAACAGCTCTACAACATGGGACTAGCAAGCGACCCGACTTGCAGGATCTGTGGAGAGGCAGAGGAGAATATGCTACACTTACTGTGCGACTGTACAGCACTAGGCTCCAAAAGACTAGAGTATCTGGGCCATCCATTTCCTAGGCCAGAGGACTATAGGCTCAGCCCCATCAAGGCCATACTGGGACTCATGACGAAGGTGCACGGAAGGCTGGGGTTTGAGTAGAAGGGAGGGGGACTAGCACAAAAGATCCAGAAGGGTCGAAGTGCTCTGGTTTTTGAGGCCAGCCCCACATCAAGATAAGATAAGATAAGAGCGAGTCCAAAGCCGTACTCGGCACATCACTAAGTTCTACTCATAGATAATGTGATAACTAAGTAGGTCGCACTTATTATTAAATTGCTAACTGGCCTTGGTTTAAGTTATTAAAAAGTTTAAGGATGGTTGATGTCAATGGATAGAAGAAGACACGTCAAGAAGTGTCAGGACGATAATTTTATATAGTAAAATATTATAATGAAAGTGCTTAAATACGAAATAATACTCTAAACAAATATAAAGCCTTTCATTTGCGCCTCCGTCGTCACAATAATATCCATGGTTCTTCTGGGCTGCGTTCAAAAATAACCAGAGTAGCTTCGAGTTGCAACCCAGAGTCGTTCTTTTATAACCCGAGTAACTACCCTAGAGTTAACCCAGTTTAACTCTAACTCCAAGCAGGGTAGGTTGGTGTAATGACAGTTGCTTGGCATTGATAGAAATTTGAACTCTACGTTCGCGTTCAAAAATGCGAGCTTAGAGTATCTACCCGATGACGTCATTAGAGTTAACTCTAATCTCATTTTTAAACGCAGGGCTGGAGTTTTTGGCAGGATTTCTTCAAGGCGTGGGAAAAGTGTGTCATCTTTGCAATTGGAACATTTGCATCTGAATCACTGAAATATTCCAAAACAGTAATATGTATCATTTGGAACATTTTGGAACATCGGCTCAAAAAATACGAACGGAACATTTGAAACATCAGCTCACGAGATACAAACGGATCATTTGAAACATCCGCTCACAAGATACAAACGGAACATTTTGAACAACGGGTCAAAAGATACAGACACTGACTGATATGAATCGTGATCTATTTCGTTGCGTCTAGTTTTATTTAAAAAAAAATTTCACTGCTGTCACTCAACGCCGTCTAGTCCCAAGCTAAGCAGAGCTTGTGTTATAGGTACTAGACCACTAAAAAACGTACTTATATATTTCTAAATACATACATATATAGATAATAAAATTGAATATTGATTTCAGAACAATTTAAAGCAGATGTTTTTAGTTCAGGTCATTAATTACATTTACACTATTTATGTTATAATTTGAATTTTAAAAAGACTGCTGGTCACTTAGTGTTTCAGTGTTCCAATTGTTCCAAATGATGCATTTAAAACATTATTAATGTTCCAATCTTTCGGAACACTAAAATGTTTCGAAACAATGAGTCGGTTCAGTAAAGACTTACACATGCCTAATATCTTCAAAATAAAGTTTAGTGGTTGTTTTAATTATTCACAAATTGGTTCTTAATTGGATATTGTGATGTAAAATTAGTGTTGCATCTCAAGTGTCTGTGCAGCTGGAAAATATGTAGAATAATTGAAACAAGCGCGATTTTGGTAAAATGTAGCTGAGAATTTTATTGTAGTTTTGGCTGCCTCAGCGGAGTTTGCTGAAAACTACAAAAAAATTCGAATGTGTTACACCCGCATTCATAACTAATGAACTATTCATACGAAGACAGAGCTTAAAGAACTTCGTATCCAAGCCAAAAACAATAACCAAAAAAAAGGTTCTACTTTTCTATCGAATTCAGTCGAATTGTCTCTGAGCAGTCGTTGTCAGTGAGGCGAGTGTGGAGGTTGTGTGATTTTGAATTTGATTTCGATTTGTTTTATTAACTCGTTTGTTTCGTGATTTATGTCTGAAACAAACAGTACAGATCTCGAAAGTATATTTGAAAAATTCAGTAACTTTTTAGTTGTCATTTAACAATCGCCGTTTTTTTACCATCACAATGCAAGAAACCGTTACAAACACGAACGAAAGAAAATCATTGTTTTCATCGTTTCTGGAGGTGCTGGAGGCTCGTGATAAACAGGCACAGGTCGACAGGCAGCTGCAGGAAGAGAAATATCTGAGAAGGACTCAGAGAATCTATGATTTCCATGGTAAATTAATCGCGCCAATTATCAACAAAAATTACAACAAGAATCAGGTTGTTTTGAATGAAAATGTTTAAATTGTAGTGCATTTTCTTATGTTAGAAGACCAAAATGTTCTACTTTATCATATTTCAATAGAATGCAATGTTTCTGTTGTAATGATCTTCTAATTTCTTTATAAATAGTGTGCACATTATCTTATCAATTTTAGTCAAAAACATAATTTAATTCTGTCAATACAAATAGTCCATTGCGTTCCTAATGCTCCTCTATCCTAGATAAACTAATGCGATTAAAATTCGTTAATACATGTGGTCCAAATTGTTATCTTTTAAATAGATAACAAGTAATAGGTTTATTGATTCGTCAACAATTGTTTCACTAGTTTTATGATAAATATAACATATACAAAATGTGTGTGCATGATGCAGAATCAACAGTAACAGTGTAACAATTCCTTGTAAGTAAATTCTGCATGCAATAGAAAATGGTAAATAATTTTTCTTTTTTAGTTAGGTACCTATTACAGTTAAAATATCATAGACTGAATATCTTATGAAGATTTCCACAGGACTGTTATAATGGCTTGTCAAAATGTTCTTAAATAATTTTCATACATTAATTATCTTTGGTGTGTTAAAGTAAATAAATAAAATAGGAAACAGGTAACTGCTTTTTTCTACTTTGTAGATACTATGGATGTATCTTGATTTATGGTTACACATAATATGACAATGATCCCAGCCCTCAGTCAGACTTAGAGAGTTGCAAAGTAAATAGAATGTTTAAACCACAAAATAACTGACAAATTAATTTTGACTGAAGCATTGAAATCACAACTCACAGCTTAAAAAGATCTTTATATTTATCATAGTATCGGCTATGAGCCACCTGCTTAGTGACAAAGTGTCCCTATGCCAGGCAATGAGTAACAACACCATCCTTGAACTGACCCAGTGAAAGCTTTGCTTGCCTAGTTTTGCATAACTTCTGCCAGAATGGCACTGTATACTACCATGCAATTTGATTTTTATACCACCTGGTCGATAATGCCCTTTTATATAGTAATAATAATAAAAATTCTTTATTGGCATAATTTACAATTTGGATTACGCTGATTACTACGTGCCCTAACGCCTGCGCTAGTAGAAACTGTGTTGCAGGTGTTAGTGTCTTCCCTACAATAAAGTGACATTAATCTTACATCAGACAGTGTTGAGAAGGAAATAAAAAAAAACATATTTAAAAAATTAAAAGTAGACAAACATGCTGACATGAGTGTGTGGACGAGTTTTGTGTGATATATCATACAACCCTCGTCTAAAGCAAGTTATTTTCTCCATAAGATTCTATTGTAGTAGAATCAGTGAGTAGTGAGTAGAACAAAAAACAAACAAAAGAGTATGGGCAGGTCTGCAAGAGCAGGTTTTGTTGCAGAGCGGCAGCGGCGCGAGGCGGTGGAGTTGCGGCGCTGCCTGGACTACGTGTCGCAGCACGCGCACGTTCTGGAGAGCGTGCTGCGCGGCGCGGGCGCGCCCGAGGCCGAGGCGCCGCTGAGCGCGTCGCTGGTGCGGCAGGCGGCCGCGCTGCAGCGCTGCATGGCGCAGTGTGTCGCCAACGCCAGCCGCATTCGCCAGCTGCTCACCGCCACACACCAGCCGCAGATGGACACAATGCTCGCCAAAATGGTGAGTAGCTTTGTTGTATTCGTTTCTGCACGAGATGTCGCGAAGATGAACTTCTATTAAATACTGGCATATAAAGGAATCTGCGAAGATGCAAATGTGACAGAGACATGTTATGGGAAGTCTCTGGAGACACTTCGTGAGATATTTGGCCACCTGTGTGTACAATGGTACTTACTGCAACCTATATGTATAATATGGGTAGGTATTATCAAGAGTCAATTCGAACTGTTTTACAACGACGATACTGATAGTGGACAACGACAGCACGGTTGGTGCATTGGTTGAGCGATCGGCTGCGGTGCTGCGTGTCGCCGGTTAGATTCCCGCACGAAACAAATATTTGTACCTATCACCAACCTATGTCAGTTTACATATTTGTAAACGCACCCACAGTACACGAGTAATTCCTAGTGTGGCCCTAAGTTCTCATTAAAAAAATAGTGATAGTAATAAACAAACACCTACATTACATCGTAATGTTCGAAAGCACCAAGAGATTCCAATTCACACATTTCATTCCATATAAACGGCCCAATTAAGCAACAAACAATAAGTGCGTAAGTATATATCTTATTATATAAAAATCTATTACATACCTATTAAATAAACTGGACATTGTAGCTCACTGCTGACTCGTACTACAGCTAGCTGTTACATTTTGGTTTGTGCAGTATGTGGAACTAATCAGACACTTGTGTAACAGTCCTCACTCCCTTCCATAACTATCGTTCTGTTTACTCCTAGTTATTTTGGTTCAATAAAGCACCAGTTTCTTACTCGGCAGAGTTTTTACTACATACCTAACAGGCCCAAAAATATTCGGCCAATGTACACGAGTGCGATAATAGAGAGTGAACGATAATCAAGCACGTACGTTATAGTGCCCTCATTAGCGCAGTTGATGTAATTACTCGCGCTAATTGTGTTATTATTACCTCGTTTTATTAGCGTCAGGGTTTGTAGAGCTTGCAGTCGAATCGTATAACAATGTTGTCTTATTGGTCGCCAAGAACACGTCACATATCAGATTCGGTCACTGGTTACTACACATTGTTTGTGCAAAACGAGCAACAAATTATACAAATGTCACCGTTATGGTGTGTCCCTTGGAACGAGCTCCATCGGCTAGGCGGTGGCAGCCCGACTCTGTTAGCCTTAATGTATTAACACTGTTACTAAGATCAAATGGTGTCAAATTAAAAATGCGTGTAAATAACTTACAGTTGCTATCTATACATTAACTGTATCGCATGCCGCTTGCGGCTACGTTGATTGTTTTCTTTGCGACTATGGGTTGCGAGCATGTACTCTAACATGCCTAATCAGTAGGTATATAACGTTCCGTATCCATAAAGGATGAGATCAGTGCTCGCTCATAAAGCAATCGATAGTGATCTAGATCTTGTTATGACAGTCATAAACGCGTCGCGCTACACATTGATGACCGACATTCGTAAACTCATAAACGTCTACCTGTCTGCGACTACACTATATTCAGGTCGACCTGGTCCGACTACCTTACTGCTACATCATCAGACCCTTTCCACCGTATGTCTCTACAATAAAAACACTCATTAATTCTATTATTATATCAATCTAGAGTAATTTAACGAGTCTAAAACAATACTTAATTCTTTTTAGGGTTCCGTACCTCAAAAGGAAAAAATGAAACCCTTATAGGATCAGTTTGTTGTCCGTCTGTCTGTCTCTGTCAAGACCCTTTATCTCGGGAGCGCCTGCAGGTATCTGGTTGAAATTAAAACCATATACTCAGTTCTGCGGTCTCTTGAAACTGAAAAAAAAACAGAGTTCTTAATTAACAAAAAAAAAAGATACAGCCGTTTATTTCGCTAAAAACGTAAGTATATTTCGACACTCAAGGGAATCAAAATTCATAGGGTACTTTCCGTTGACCTGGAATCCTGAAATTTGGCATGTAGCAAGGTCTCTTAGCACAAGACGTATAGAAATAAATCTGAAAACTGAAGTAGTTACGTCACAAAAGAAAACGTTTAGCGATTCGGAAAAATCTTCGTAACTCAATTCGGGAATAGAACTGTTTTCATAAAGTCGGTTCGGTAAAGGTACAAGTTGGTAGCCGACTGCACGCAGCAGCAGCAGACGACGTGTCGCAGCGACACTACTGGTTTCTACGTATTTCTATGAAATTCCCTCCGTAGTTAGCGAAATGAAGCTAGCGACGCGTCGTCGAGCGGCAGACGGCAGTGTCGTCCGACCGCAGATCAGTAGTGCCGCTGACGCCGGAGCAACGACAAGTTGATTATTCTCGAACACGTCAGACATCTTGTTTCACGTAGCACTCAGAACCAACTGGATGCCATCTGCTGTTGCCGTCTGCAGTCGGAAATCATGACTCCAGCGACATGACGCTACGACGTGTCGTGACGACATGAAGTGACGACATGTCGTCTGCTGCTGCTGCGTGCAGTCGGCTACCAACTGGTACCTTAAGTTTGTACGGAACCCGCAGTGCGCGAGTCCGACTCGCACTGGCCCGGCTTTTGTACACAATAAAAACTTTTTACAAAAAAAAAAATACGGAGTTCCGGTACCCACCTTTCGGCTTCATCATCAGATCAGCATAATTGGTTTCATCATATAGTCGCTTAAGCTCCTACTGTATTTTTATGGTATCTTGATGAAGTGGAACTGATGAAGAAGACTACCTACGGAACTTCATAAACAGATATCTCGATCAAAATAGGTAATAATAGTAATGGAGCTTCAAATGAGTAGGAAAATATTAAAATTACATGTAGGTATGTGCCTATAATAGGTGTTAGAGGAGGTTCTTCAAGACCTCTTGGGTCGCATCATCAGAACTGTATTTTAGTTTAAATGAGACCATTTTGGATGATCCATTCAAATAAAAATAAAAACCTAAGCAGGCCATTAATGACGAAATTCTAAGGTACATAGCAAACATAAAAAAATTAAGTACAACCGAATTACGACCTTTTTTTTTGAAGCCTGTTAAAAAAGGAGGAGGATCGGAGGTCTGTTTCATAAGAGGGGCTAAACTATTAACGTGAGTTCTGCATGTCTTCAATATTGCAAAGACATATTAATGCAAATAGCGTTTTTTAGTTTCCTTCTTTGGAAACATTATATAATATTAATAGCGCTGGCATTTATTTGGAAATCACAAATGATCATTGATTCGTCACGCTAGTTCAGAGAATGGATTGCTTACTAAACATCGTCATGGAAATGCTGTAATTCAAAGACAGGTCCGTTAATAACCTATGAATATTGAATGGACGAAGCGAATTGATCATTATGTATATTTTACGTACATTGATAACGTCAAATTAATTGTTCAGGCTCAAGGCGCTCGAATGTTGATAGTCATCGTGTTCAAGTTTCGGCGTGACTTGCGTTCACGTATTCGGTCGGCTTTGAAGGATCTTAGAATATTCATCGTGGAGAGGCGCGCCGACATTACGAGTACATCGCTTATTCAAACCCAACTTACCGGCGAATGGGGGCTATGCAAAATGCTTGAGCTGTTTAGCTGTAACATGCGTTTTGGATCCTCATGGAAAATTCGAGGCCTATTTTACGAGTTTATTGAAATTAATGTCGGGACATTTAGAGACTAGAAGTTTAGGGTGTCACCAAGATAAAAGTATGAAATTAATGAGTCACGCACGACCGACTTGAATGAAATATAGTATGCATTGCATACGATGCATTATAGGACGTAACGTGAGTGCGATGTCCCTATGTGTACAATGTCGCTACTAGTGCGTTGCCGGCTGTTGCAACCCCTCCGCATTGTCATCTGTCCTCCACTCATACTGCTGTAATCTCTATATTTGCACAATTAACGGTTACTAAATACTAGTGACATTTACACATTTTTGATTGTAATCTGTGTTAACAATCTTGCACACTTCTTTATCTTGTCAATACTGACTTTATATTTTTTTACTCGAGAAGTAATTAAATTTCTTCTCCCGCTCTGGGTGGTGGAGCGAGAGAGAGTGGCATACTTTAACTGACTAAAACTCAGTATACCTTCAGTTGCCGTTTGCGAGGGCCATGGTAACTCTTTCAAACAATCCACAATCCTGGCAGGCATCGGCCTTTAACCTCGTCAATCTTGCTAACATTTCTTTGAGGCGAACGTAAAACTACGCGCCGTCGACCTGGATGCTTAGTGGATTGCGAACTACCTTTTGCTCACCGTACGCAAGCTCGCGCCTACGGCGGCCGGAAATCGCTCTACGACTCCGGAGTCGCCGCCCCCGGCGAAAACGATCCAGGGCGTGAGGCTCGTCTCCGCTTCACGGATTCGGCGGACCCTTTGAATGCTGACACAGTTCCAACAATAGTGGGCAACGTGCTAATTAACGAGTCCACGATGAGAACTTTCCACAAGTTATCGTGAGCACCAGAATTTGGCATCGAACATCTCCCAAAATACCGCCTAATCCAGGCAGGAGAAGGCATCATTACCGTAACGCGACAAATGTGCGGGAGTCGTGGATGTCGTAGTTCTCCCGAGTCCACAACCACCAGAAGCGAGGTCAATGAAGATTACTTAACAGATTGTATGTATAATCTACTATCTCCTTCAATATCTGCGTTCTGGTTCTGCGAGATAAGGTAACTAAATAGGTCATCTCTGCAATATTCGTCACTTATCTAATCGTTGTTGGTGTGTAATAGGTTAGATATTACTTTCCCACCGCGTGCTTACGTTAACCTGCCGTACGGTATGCATTGTTTGAAGGTGGAGCATTCGAGGTGAGTTGTCAGCCTGGCTTCACCTAGTTCCCATGTATTGTGCAGGTAGTATCCTTGCGTTGCTACAGCTCTGTACATTGCAGTGAACGAACTTATCTGTGATGACCGCATTTCAATTACTGTCACTATAAAAATATCATATAAATTCAACATCCACTCAATTTATCTATAAAGAATTCACTGTCAATAATAACTTGAGTACCGAATGTCCGTGGCGTCGACAACACGGTGGCCAGTTAGACCAGAGGCTAACTCTGCAGACTTAACTAATCATTCAGCAGCGTTTGTGTTTCTGGTCTCGATACGGTCTTAATAATCCACTTAGTGATGACCTAAAGTCATGCATCTAGATATTTTACAATTAAATTCACAATAATGATTCTTATTCATCTTATTTATATTGAGTTGAGCGATAGTCTGATCGCTCATCTTATGAAATATTCATAGTGAGGGTCCCAGTCCCAGGTGGCTGAAACCGAGCCACAAACACGACTCGACACGAACATTGTACCAATAACATGGAAACTGCTACACAAATAGAGGAAGTATCGTACGTACAATTATGTTATGACGAATTACGGTTATTTTAATGTCAGTTTTTTGTTTAATAAATTCACCTTGCGATTTGTGAAGGAATACTTCAAATTGCTTCCGCGTCCACAAGGGCCGTCAAGATTTTGATTGACACAAAATACTATTATTCGTATTGCCCGCAACAGCCGTGCGTTTACACGTAACTATGACATTACATGACGGTAGTTCTGTTCCTCCGTACTATCTGTACTTGTAGTGCTGTACGCATCTCCAATCCGTCAGAAGGACAAAAATAATTTTCGGACCTTCATTGACCACTTTCTAGTTTGTCTATATGAGTGACTAGTTAATTTGTAGTACATAATAAGCCATCACTTCTTCCGCAGTTACCTGCCTACTCTGTTCAGTCTTTAAATTGTTTCGCAATACTTCGATACCCTTCCTTCTAATGGAAAAAGTGTGAAAAGCGATAGACGCGTGCCCAGAACGCTTAAAGCCTGTGTTAAGTCTAAGGGTGGACATTTTGAGTGGAAGTATGCATTCATTTCTTGTTTAGAATCTCTGTCACGTGTATAAAATTATCCTAAGAATATTTCATTAGTTCTTATGATGTTATGACTTTTTTATTTGCTAAGTAGAAACTGGCTGACTGACATACCTATCAACGCGCAGCAGCCGAAACTAGTGAACCTAAGAACTTGAAATTTTGCACAAGGCTGCCATTTATAATATAAACAAGCACTAACGGATTTTATAAATTTAACTTGGGGTGAAAAGGGAGAAATCAGCTATATAAATAAAATAAAAAATAGTACATATGCTTAGCAGAATATTGCGTCACAAAAAGCTTGTATCACTGGCACCAGCTTTAAAAGATGTAGTCAGACGTGTGCTAAAAATGAAACTCATTTTCAAATTCAATTCTAATTCCCTTATCTAATTAGTTTTTGGAATTTGGTACCTAGAAAGAGTTGTTTACTAATTGTTATCATCAGTTCCTGGAAATTACGTCATGGATTTTGTCCCGCTAACTTGTGCAAGTCGAAATAATGTGCGCCGAGCGAGTACGACGCGCGACGCGAGTACGACGCGCGACGCGAGTACGACGCGCGACGCGTCCAATCTTAACGACCGTCGTCCCTTAAAATGTTACATCACTTGGAAGTATGCTATATATCATACTAATATAACGATACACTTCCCGGGTGTCGCACAGCTACACAGGAAGTCAGTAGGTCATTAAATGAAATTGATTTAAATAATATCAAATAAAAACGTCTTCATCTAAAGTTTAAAAGAAATAAATGTGTGTTTAAATTATGTTTATAATGTCTGGCAACTTTTTCATCCGTTTCCTCCGCACTGTGGAGTTTTTATAAATATAGCGAAATGATGAAGCCGAGCTTTTTCCACATCTGCTCATTCTTTCATTTAAAACAAATATGATCTGCGTCAGGACTACTGAATAAAAAGAAAGAAAAATATTTTATTTGGCACATGTACACATATACACACAATGCTGAAACAACATGTAAACACTTAAAATAATGAAAAAAAATAACATTGTGTGTCTCGCGCCTGCACCGCCACCATCGTGGTAGTTGTCTGACGCTGGTTTTCAACTGAACCTTATTGAGAGTGTACGACAGAAAAGTTAGATTATTTATTTAGCTGTTAGTGTGAATGCTGGTCCCATTTTCAGTAGGATAATGAGACTCGAGAGTGAGGCCGTTTCCTCTACTTCTATATTAAGGGTCTTCATTAAGAGCGCTAGGACTTTGAAATTAAATAAAACAAACATTTTCAGTGATATTGCCACAATAGAGAAGGAATATACATGAAAAAAATATTGATGATTAACCAGTTTATCATGAAGTGCACAATAGTAATACCTAATGATAGTCTTTATTATTAGACTCCAGGAGTAAAAGTCGTCCGTACAATCATTAGCATCCCTTGAATCGTGTTGGATAAGGGCGTCTTTAAATTAGCCGCGAAGTGCCGCGCGACGGCAGTGCGGCTAATTTGAAGGCGCCCTAATTTAGCAATACAAATGTTGACAACCTTTATTATTTATTTAGGTTATTATCCGTGCTAAATTTCAAGTACATTAGCCGCCAATAAGATATAGCATTCAAAAGAAATTCCGTCTTTTCACCCCCTAAAGGTTGAATTTCCAAAAGGGTCTTTTTAGTGCTCACCTACGGCAATAAAGGAGGTTTAGTGCAAAATTTCATGTTCTGCGGCCCAGTAGTTCGGCTGTGCGTTGATATGTCAGTCAGTTAGTTTTCCTTTTTATTATTATACTAGCTTCTGCCAGCGACTTCGCCCGCGTAAAAATAGGTTTCTCCATACAAACTTTGAACCCCTGTTTTATCCCTTTAGGGGTGAATTTTGGAAAATCCTCTTATTACTCGCCTACGTCATTAAAGGAAACCTAGTGCAAAATTTCACGCTCCTAGACCCCGTAGTTTTGGCTGTGCGTTGAAATGTCAGTCAACCAGTTTCTCCTTTTATATATACTGGGTGTGGCGTAAATAGTGGTCCAACGTGATTACTCGTGTCACCAGCATTAAAGACTTGGGAGTAACTTTTGACCACTGTTTGACATTTAAGGATCACATTTCTGCCCTTGCAAAGAAATCTTTCAGACGCCTGGGTTTTGTTTTGCGTAATGCCCGGGACTTCCGTGATCCCCGTGTTATTAGGCTATACACCACTCTGGTTACAAGTAAACTCGAGGCAAGTGCCTGCGTGTGGCGTCCGTGTACCGCAACTCAGACACTAATGCTTGAGAAGGTGCAGAAAACTTTCCTGAGATTTCTATTTCAAAGGTTGTACACTTTCTTTCCATACATGTACCCCACCAATTTTCTTTTAGGGATGCTGGGTTTCAACTTGTTAGAGGTTAGAAGGGGCTTCGACCAGCTCGTAGTGGCTTGTAAAATCCTGAGCGGACACATTGACTGCCCTGAGCTCCATGACCTCTTCTGTCGGCTGTTTGTGCCCGATAAATACTTTGGACACCGTCAGAGCCGCCGTCACAATCTATTTGCACTTCAGCCATCTAGAACTGTCGCTAGAGCCGAATCCCCAGTGTGTCGTACTTTAAAGATGCTTAACGTCCTTCTGAATGTTGACCCTGAATGTGATGTGTTTGCGGACGAATGGAATAAAATAAGAAGTGTTCGTCTGGTGTTCTGTGAGAGACAGATATGCAAGGGTGTCCACTGTTCCATGTTAATGTTAGTACTGTATTTAATCTTAAATTATTAATTTTGTTGTCAATATTGTGTATAATGTTTTTTTTTTTATAAAAGTTTTTAAATTTTATGTTAATGAATGTAAGTGGGCATGCACCGTTTTAATTAACTATAAATAAATAAAACTTTAAGGGGTTGACACATCGTATATTCAGCTATAGTATACCACAATTTGAACCATTTTTTACCTTAGGTCTCTGAATAAAACTGTTCTTTATATATTAAAAAAAAAATAACACCTTGCGATACTAATTTGGCTCTAACTTCCACAATAAGATTTTTTTTTCTATTTTGTTCATATGCATATTCTGCATACATATACTGTATGCAGAATGTTCATGCAAAATTTGAAGTAGATTGCAATAAGGAATCACGTTGTCCTATACAAACGATACCCCCCTTTTCACCCCCTTAGGGGTAGAATTTCGAAAAATCTTTCTTATCGGATGCCTACGTCATACAAAGAAGATCCCTCCAAAAATCCATTAATAATTTTTAGTGTACAGTTAGTATTTTTAGTGAAGAATAAGATTTTGAATGCACAATGCCATGGTTAAAATCGAGTAAAAAAATTCCAAAAAAAATTACATTTGTTGTATGGGAGTCCCACTTAAATATTAATTTTATTCTGTTTTAAATATTTGTTGTTATAGCGGCAATAGAAATACATCAAGTGTGAAAATTTCAATTGTCAAGCTATCACAGTTCATGAGATACAGCCTGCTGGCAGACAGACGGACAGTGAGTCGATAGGGTCCCGTTTTTACCCTTTGGGTTCGGAACCCTAAAAACTTTAAAATGGTGGTGTATAATTGTTTCTGTGCTCCTTAGTAGTGGCGCACTTAGCGAGGAACATTCAAGTCTCACGAAGATTAATGTCTATTATTATTTTGACGAATGATGCCTCACTGTTAGTTTTATAGTCTTTTGTTACATTAATGAAGCTTTTTGTCGCGAACTCGTATGTTTGTTGTGTGGCTTCTCTCATCACGTGTGGAGGCGGAACCTCACGCTTGTAAGAAACGCATGAATGCAAGCGTCGTACGAACGTACACATTTTGCTAGATTTAGAAGCAAGCAATTATTTTTTTAGTTTTCTTATTGTAAATCAACGATGACAAGTGAACGTAAAGTTTTCTAAAGAAAATGTTTCGCCGAGGGGCTAAAGTACATACGGTTGAAATATCGGGTCGGGTACGATTATCGAAAGACCGCGTAGAAGACCACACGAATAACTGTGCTCACTTGTTAATTTAACAGTCATCGGCAGTCGTGAAAAGGTTTCCGTTCTATTTAGCACCTGTTCGAATAAAAACTGTGAAATACAAACAGGCTACGCAGCGTTAAAGAAATAATTTATCATGCATGAAAGGTAAAATATACCATATAGATACCGAATTGCGCTGTAACCTCCCATTTTCTCTAGACGGAGGGTATTTATCAGAAAAAAAGATTCTAAGTAGGTTTTCTTTCTTCATAGCTCGCATCATCACTAGCTATGACGGGCACGCCCTAATCATGGCGGTAAGTCCTCTTTGAGGGCCCTGGTACAAGCTATGATTCGGAGCGAGGAGGAATGGCGGTGGCATCTTTCTGCGAAGCAGTAATGCTAGCGTAGGAAGGTGCCGCACGCGTGAGCTAACCGACGTTCTCACGCTCAGCCGTTCCACGCGCGCCTCAAAGAGATGGCTGCAAAACCGTATGGACCCAGCAGGGTCGAAGCCTATTGGGCCATGTGTTAACTTCCGAAAGGGAAACCCGAGGTCCTTGCATGCAACGCAAATAAGGAACGTAGGTGTGGTTTTAGTTGGTAAAATCTGACACTCCCTGTCGCTCCGCCCTAGAGCGAGAGAAGTCATTTTATGATTTCCCACCTTAAAAAAACAATAGCTATGATATGATGAATATAATAAGGGGGACAACGTGGTTTGAAATGAGGCGGAGCACACGCGGTCTCGGCCTCCGCAAACATAATGTTAATTATATGGGCACATCGCGCCGTAATCTATTACAGAAGACGTTTTTTTTTTTTTTTTAACTTGAAGACAACAAAGAGTATAATTAGGGGTATCTAATCTATCCATGAGTAACACAAACACACAGCTAATGCTGTGGCCTTGCCTGGCCAGTCAGCAGGACGGCGGCGCGGGCGCTGCCAGGGTGAGTTGCGTAGGTGTACAGAAGCTGTTTGCCACATCCATATTTATGCAGCTGGTGAGGTCGAAACCTGGAAAAAGAAGGGATTAAAGATGAGACATCAAAAGCAATGTAAGCTTTGTGTGCTAACGAAACTACAACTTATTTAACGGCACCTGACGTGCTTAGTGAACTGCCGTTAAATTCGTGTTTCTGCGTGGTGACAGTCGCTACAGAGAACACATACAAGCACCGGTGACCTATTTCTAAATTGAAGGTCGTATTTTAACATGCTGTACATTATTATCCCGACATCGGAACCATCTCGCCCACTTATTGTAAAAATCACTGTTTAACTAAATGGTGTGCAGTTGTTGCGTTATCTTTCTGTCTAATCGATATATTTGTTTGCAAATTTAATTTACGTAGAGGTTGGTTGATATTCTCAAAAGGTACTTAAAGTACCTAAGAGCAGTGTTCCGCTAAGTGTGAGCAACACACTAGTGTACCGTGGTCATTACTCAAAATAAGCCTTTCTCGTAAAGTTAGAGGCCTGCCAGGAAAATTGTATTTTTTTTTGGAATTTACGAGTTAACTAACATTTTGGCGGATATACTCGCTCACTTATATGAGCTCAATAAACAAATGCAAGTCGGGTATTTCCATATTTCAATACTTTTTCATTAATTTCGACTCGGACCAAACTAAAAGATTTTGTGTTAAGGCGTATGGTCCCTTGGACATCTGGCTGGAGTTAAATGCACACTCGTACTGCCGCCTGCGCCTGCATAGAGTATATATGTACAGTTAACTCCGATCAGATGTTCAAGGGACTGGATCAGATGTTCAAGGGACTGGTTCCGCTGACCTTTAAACCCATTTTGCTTTGCGAAATATAGATTGATTTACATATGCTATGTACATTCTGAAGAACACTTAACCAGCAATTTTTTGTGTAAACATATTTCTAAAAACCAAGCCGTTTGAAAGGAGTAAGGAAAACAAGCAAAAAAATTACATGTTGTTACAATTTTTTTGTCAAAAGTATTAGTTGAAAAAATCATATGTTGATAATGTTTTAAATGAATCTATAATAAAAACTTGTCTCGCATTCCTGCGATTCTCACCAGGCTATCGGTCCACTTTGTGAGAGGCCTTCCAACGTTGCGTTTTCCGGAGCGTGGCCGCCACTTTAGAACCTTTCGGCCCCATCAACCATCCGTTCTACGAGCAATGTGCCTGCCCACAGCCACTTTAGTTTGGCGATTCTGGTTGTCCTGCGCACATCTTTATTCCTGATGCGATCACACAAGGAAACTCCGAACATAGCCCTTTCCATTGCCCTTTGGGTGACTGTAAACTTTCTGATGAGGCCCATTGTAAGCAAACATGTTTTAGTGCCATATGTCATCACTGGCAATACGTACTGGTCATGGACTTTCGTCTTAAGACACTGGTATGTTGGACGAGAAGATACCGCGCAGCTTCCCGAACGCTGTCCGAGGATTCGACGATTGACCTCTTTCTCATATTTAGACTTACCCAACTGGATTGTCTGTCCCAGGTAAACGTAATCGTCTACAACTTCGAGTGTAGAGTCTCCGATTTTCGTCATAGATCGGAGTGGGCTTCTTGTATAAAAAAAAAACATATATTTTCCATATTCAATTATTTTAAGTGTGCTCTATTTACCCTACTGGACTGGGTTCTTCGAAATCCATTCTTAGATAGCATAAGCCTTTAGACATTTACCAATGAACGAGCAGGAAGAACACAGAGCTTAGTTTTGTCTTTATCCTTATTTACATATTATAAAACGAAGTCCCTCCCTGCGTCTGTTTGTCGTGATAAACTCAAAAATTATTTAATGAATTTTTATACAGTTTTCATCAATTAACATAGTGATTCTTTAGGAAGGTTTAGGCGTTTAATACATACATAATATTATAGTAGAGAAAACCCAAGAATTTAAATGATTTGTAATACCTGTGTGAAGCTGGGGCGGGTCGCTATTACTCGTATTATATAAATATTGCTCTCCACTAATTTGAAACAGTACTATTGCAGTACGCGTGCAATTTGCTGAGACCCATTTCTATAAATTAGGACTTTCAACTCTTGCCACAATCAAAACCAAACAAAGATAACTCCTAAGTACGATCGGCGGAGAGCAGCTCTGTCAACGATTTCTCCAAATTGAGACCGCCTTTGCACAACTAAACACGCTCATATTCGCAATAAAAATCTTTTGTTATTTATAAAGTCAAGTTTAAGTTTCTTAATGAATTAATTAACAATAAACAAGTTTTCAATATGGATTTTTCATTTATCGTGCTCTAAAATTTCCGAATTTCGCAGGTGTTTCGCACCTTGAATACAAACAGTTGGCGGAACATTTGCTAAACGACCGACAAAAGCACATTTGAAGTTGTAACCATTAGCAACACACGAGCGAACATTCAACTAGTCTCCGTGTTTTGAACGACTACGTGGTTCTCTGTTTTGTCGATTTCTTATTTTTGTTTTCCTTAAGACCAAACGGTTTCCGTTGACTGCAGGGGAACAGCCTGCGTGAGAAGTGGTTGTTTTCTTAATTGTTTCCAAGTAACAAGGGCAAGGCCTTGCGTGCATAGAGGTCAAATGAAAACTTAATAACGTTTATAATATGCTTATCGTGAAATGTTTCATGTTTGCCCCGTAGCAAAGCTAATCAAAGTGAAGTGATTGGTCGCTACTGCTCAAGCCTTTATGTGTGAAGTACGTGAGCGGCGGGAGTTACATGTAGATGTTGCGGTCACGTGACGTCACTAATGAGCTCAACTGCTTACCCTGGATCCCGCGAGGCTTCCTGCTCGACCAAACACACGCATACACACAACCGATACGCCACAAGCACGGACTACACCACGATCTGTACGGGTATTGACTTGAGGACATCACACAAACCCTACCCTGTCGTCTCTAACCGTGCGTCCCACACCAGACGTCGTGTTAGTCCCGGCCGGGCAGGAAGCATCACCAGGTTCTTAAACCTTCTAAACGGAATACTGATCAAGATACCTCTCGGATGAACACCAGCATAAACACATATATATATACTGTGTACTCTTCCGATGAATGATTGAACACCTCAATATATGTGCGTAATATATCCACCAGGTAAGCGTCCCGAAGGGCCAGGCACGTTCTATGTTCAGAGTTTCAGTAAATAGATATAAATAGTAATAGTAAAGTGCTGTTACACAATAATTTTTGTGTTGATAGAAATAATTTGCTATTGTAACCAAGTGAATATTTAATTAGAATCGGTCCACGATTAGGATATGCTAGTATAAACTAGTGCGCCTCACCATCAATGATTGCAGCACTGCTTACCATCAGGTGGGATCGCAGTCAAGCGCTGGTTTATAAAAATTTAAAAAAAATAAGATTGCTACAATAATATTCCGAGACTCCTTACAGCAAAATATTAAATCAGAGATGTGTTGAAAGGATCGCTGAGGTCGTGTCGTTAGGATTGTAATGAGTTTTGCGCGCCGTTACCGTTAAGTCAATTCTACCGAAGTGCAAAAAGCAAAGAATCGTTACTTTGCTAGATTACGTATTACATTGATCGATGAAGGCTATTACTCGCTGAAAGATAACATCGCACTGACGAGTATTGTGAGCCGTAACTGTGGCAACCGCATCAGTCAGGGTCCTCTCCTGGCTCCCGGAACGAATTTTAAATTCTCCATGAAGTTTAGTCCAAAGATCTTTCAATCTAATTAAGGTACTTACCGCACAAGGCGACGTTTTACAAAGGGGCTGTAGTTTCGTTGAGAGATGTATAAATTAATATTAACTTTTTTTTTTTGCGTTGGGTTAATCATCCAATTACTGCCCCCGCTCTTAAGTGGAGCGTGAGTGTGTCAGACTTTTACTGACTAAAAACTCACTCCTGTTCCTTCATTGTTCCTTTCATACCAGGGTCAATCTTCCTTTCAGAAGCAAACTCTTGGCCCCCCAGTAAGCTTCGACCCTGCTGGGCCCCTACCGTTTGCTGATATCTCCTTGAGGCGCGCGTGGAACCTAAAATGAAATAAAAATATGTGTATACTTGAAATCAAAATATTTATGTATGTTTATCAGTTGTCTAGTACTCATAACACAAGCTCTGCTTAGCTTGGGACTAGACGGAGTTTTGTGACAATAAAAAAAAAAAAATTACTGGAAATGCGACATATTTATCGCGTTATACGAAACAACCACTGTGCTAGTGTCGTAAGAATCAGTCTGATCGCGTACTTAAGTCGTAATCCGGTGTTGTTGATGTTGAATACCGAACATATAAAAAAAACCCGGTATTTCGTATTATTTAGATTCATATCATCATCATCATTTCAGCCGAAAGACTGTTGGACATATGCCACCAAGTGTCGCAATAATGCGGCCTGTGCGTCTCGCATCCATCGGATTCGAGCGATCCTCACCAGGTCATCGGTCCACGCTGTGGGAGGCCTTCCAACGCTGCGTTAGGTTCATATGTAAAATCTAAATTATAAATGAATGAAAATCGACGTTTTTCTTCTTCTGGATTTATAAAAGCCAGAGGTGGTGACCCTAGCTTCAGTAGGTAGGTACTCCATACATCGCATAATAAAAAAACAATAAGGAGCGCCTGTGCCTGTCGATAATTAAATTTGTGTCAGTGTCGGGTGCTAACACGAGGTCGCGCGGTTTGTCGACCTGCTGGCGGCCGACGACCCTCATTACGCTAGCTACCTTTGTGCCAGGCCGTCCACGATCAGGGTCAACTCGCAACACTCCAGCACGGCGCAGCCCCCGCACATTGTACTCTTACACTTGATTAACTGACCGGAATAAATTATACTCCGGAATTGCTTCAAGTGCGCCTCAATTTTTATATCACTGGAGATGCGTAATACTTTCCGTTTTTGGCTTGCAATACAAAATTGAGTATGATGCGAAAAACTATTTGGAAAGGTTACCTCAAACGATGGTGAAATTTTGCCGGGGCCCCTTGACATTGTGTAACATTTGGTTGACACCTTAACGCGTGCTTCCGCTGTAATGAGCCTTTCGGCGGTGGAGCGGAACGCGGCCGCGTGTGACCCGCGCCTCCTCGCGCGCCCCCTCTGCCTGCTGCTCTACGCTAATGCTTCAGGGACTCGGGGTCGTCACATCAATATTCTCCAAAACAACTAATATATAAAAACACATAATAAGTACTCGCTGCTGACGCTAAGAACAGTTGAGCTGTGGGAATCGATTGTTGAGTAACGGTATTACTTGTCTTGCTATTTACAAGTAAGCGCGGCGATTGGTCTGGCTCTGAACTCCAGTCGATTTGAGTATCATTGTGACTCAATTCACTTACTAATAGTTTCCGGGTTAACTGATTGCCCAGAGCTTGAAGCGATTCTTATTACTGCTAGTTATTGCTTTGCTGTCTTTCTAACCTAACAGAGGTTATGTTTAGACCTATGTTTCTGGTGCTTTGTTACCCAATTTTTATGGTTCCGTACCTAAAAAGGAACCCTTATAGTATCTCTGTTGTATATCTGTCTATCGAGAATTCGAGACCTTTTATCTCGGGAATTCGTGGAGGTACCGAGTTGAAATTAAAACCATATACTCAGGTTTGCGGTCCTTTGAAGTTGTAAAAAAAATCAAATTTCCTTAGTTAACGAAAAAAATGCGGCCGTTTATGTCGCAAAAAATGTTTATTTCGACACTCTCAAGGAAATCTAAATTCATAGGGTACTTTCCGGAAGATTTCCGGTGATAACTTTTCGCATTTCTGTCGAATATTCTCTATTGTCTGGGGCATGTTGGCATAAAACCGCGACTTCAAGTAGCCTCAAATAAAGAAGTCTGGGGCGGTTCAATCGGACGATCTTGCTGGCCCTGCCAAAAAGAAAATGCAAATGCATCCTTCAATATCCATTGTGCCTCGTGCTGTGTGTGCGGTAAAACCGTTGAAACCACGTGGACACTAAGTCTCTCTCCTCCAATTCCAATAGTAAGAAGTCGAACTTTTTCAGTAAAATTCGCTGTAGGGTCCGTCTGGTGATGCTCAATTGCGTGACCCGTCTTCTGGTTGATGTTTTTTCATTCTCAACGACATCGGCAGCCAAAGCGTCGATATTCTCGGCAGAACGACCAGTCCGTTGGCGGCCACACCCTGCTTGTCTCTTATAGGTCTCTAATAAGCTCGAGTCGAGCAGCTAAGCAACGGAATGTTTGCCCAGTTGGCGCGACACGATTGAGGAAAAATGCACGTAGCGCTAACACCACCGACCGATTATTGGTCAAAAGAATCGACACAATTATTCCACGCTCTTGCGGAGTGTGGCATTCCATTGCTTTTCTGTTTATATTATGCAGCTGTCTAGTTCACAAATACCAATTACAAAGACGCCACTTGCAATAATTATGACATTTCCGATAGAGTGATTAATTTTGCGCCGCCTTGTAGTACAAGTATAGAAATAAATCTGAAATCAGTCGGGAATTGAACTATTTACATAGGTAAGTTTGTACGGAACCCTCAGTGCGCAAGTCCGACTCGCACTTGCCCAGTTTTTTTAAACTATAACTGCTATTCAAGATTAGAGCAATAAAGTGTCATGGGATATCATAGCCTTGCGGTGGCATGCTAAGCGGCAAAGAGCGGTGATGCGGCATCAGTCACCCGCGATGAAATCACACGGCCCGCCAATTACCGCACGTTATCCAATTGAGCGCGTGCTTCACAATTATGACCTTAATGTGCTAATGCCTCCGCCGCGGCCACAGCATCGTGCTGCCACTTTCTGCTTCCTACTGACCCCCGCAACAGGTATCTGCGTGAGGTGCCTGTAGCTACTGGCCGCAATATCAAACTAGCCGGTTTGGTAAAGGGCCAAGCCGCACTGAGCATCGCAATATGCTCACCGGTTACTCCAGAAGGTTGTTGTTTTATTTTATTCTTATCTGTCATTTTATTTTACCTCTAATAAAATGTTAATGGTACTGAAATTTTGTAGCAATAAAATTTTAAGTTTCCTCGTTTTTTCAAAAGTTTAAAGAGAGACTTGTTTTAGTTTGAGTCTAGAAGTGAGGTTGTGGCTTTTTTATTCATTTTAAATACAGTGAAACTCGGTTAAGTACCTCTGTTAGTAAGACAAAGCAAACCTCTACATCTGGGATTCGTTCTATCGATTTTATCGTCATAGTTACCTCTATTATTGAAAGAGCGAGTGTATTTTACTGAGACTTTATTTTAAAGATTATTTTTCTAAATTATTTTCTTTGAATTTTATATGCATTGACCTATGTAACTAAGATAACATAAATTTTTCACCTCTCTTACTAGCACTAGGTATATGTCTACAACTCATGGATAATGTTCACATAATACGTTATTTCATTTAATAATCAACATCCATGATAAAGAACCATGTAGCACCCATTCCTATCAAGATTGGAGACTCTATACTCGGAAGTTGTGGACGATTACGTCTACCTTGGACAGACAGTCCAGTTGGGTAGATCTAATTTCGAGAAAGAGGTCAACCGTCCAATCCGGCTCGGCTGGGCAGCGTTCGGGAAGCTGCGCAGTATCTTCTCGTCCAACATGCCAAGGTGTCTTAAGACAAAAGTCTATGACCAGTACGTGGTGCCAGTGGTGACATATGGCACTGAGACATGTTCGCTTACAATGGGCCTCATCAGAAGGCTTACAGTCACCCAAAGGGCAATGGAAAGGGCTATGTTCAGAGTTTCCTTGCGTGATTGCATCAGCAATGAGGATGTCCGCAGGAGAACCAAGATCGCCGACATAGCCCGAAGAATCGCCAAACTAAAGTGGCAGTGGGCAGGCACATTGCTCGTAGAACGGATGGTCGATGGGGCCGAAACGTTCTGGAGTGGCGACCGCGCACCGGAAAACGCAGCGTTGGAAGGCCTCCCACAAGGTGGACTGATGACCTGGTGAGAGTCGCAGGAATGCGGTGGATGCGAGACGCACAGGATCGGTCGTTGTGGCGACGCATGGGGGAGGCCTATGTCCAACAGTGGATGTTTTTCGGCTGAAATGATGATATTGATGATGATTTAATTATCGCGCCTCTATAACTGAAATAACTTGTATTCTCACCTCTATTAATGGAACCCTCTTTAAATGAGACAGATATTTATTTATACCTGGATATCTGAGACACTGGGTAAGTGGGATACCTGTTTAAATGAGACAAGTTTACAGGTCCCTTGAAGTCGCCGTCAACCAGGTTTCACTGTATTTGTAATTGTTAATATTTGTCGTTTAGTTCCATTTATAGATTATTTCTTACAAAATCGATTATTTAGTTTTTTTTTTAATTAATTTAAAGTCTGTAGTCTTAAGTATCTTAATTCTTTATTGTACACAAAACTTAAATTACAGTGATTTGACAATTCATGTGCAAAGGCGAGGTCAACTCAACAGATCGCCTTCGAGGGTTGGACCAGTGTACAATATAAACCTACAAAAAGAAGTCTCTTAGATAAAAAAAAATGTACCTACCTTTCTTGTTAATAAATATGAAATGAGAAATAAAACATGTCTTTATTATAAATTGTTCAAAGATAAGTTTTTTATTTCAAATGACAATCACCTAGGAACAGCAGTAACTTCTTAACTTACCAAGGTAACAACTAAAGTTATCACAATTGCATAGGAATCAGAAGATTTTTTATTACTATTCAGTATTTTTATTACGTAGCCTACAGTCTTATTACCTGAAATAATTATTCTCATTCTTCTTCATTTCTAAACTTTAACATTTTATTATGACCGAGCTGCGTTCCGCCCGCTGGGACAAAACGCTCAGTGAACTTAAGCCTACTCATTTCGCCTTCTGGCAATTTCAGAGGATATTACGTTCCACTGAAGAGTCCTCTATGCCTCCGCTCACCCGCCCTTATAAAAGTGTCGCTTTCGTCAATTCTGAAAAAGCGGAATGCCTAACCGACAGCCTCGACGCACAATGCTCGCCTAGCTCTCAACTAGTAAATCAAGCTGACATCGACATGGTGGACGCTGAAGTTGAAAGTAGAGCCTCCCTTCCTCCCATTGAAGACCCTGATAACCCCCTGGCCCCGGCACTCCCGACGAGGCGGAGGATACCATCAAAAGACTTCAACCCCGGAAAGCCCCCGGCACCGACGGTATTACGAACAGAGTGTTCAAAGTCTTCCCCCCATCTTATAATGCTAATGACCGCCATCTTCAATGGCGCATTAAGCAACAATATGTTCCCCCAAGCATGGAAACAGGCCACCATTATCGGTATCCCTAAACCAGGCAAGCCCAAGTCTGACCCTTTCGATTTTTCCGAAACCAAGGGTCTCATTCTTAATGAGCACTTCGGGTTCTGAACCGAGCACTCATGCATCCACCAAGTCCACCACATCGTAGAGCACCTAAGCGCTGGCTTCCAGCGTAATGCGATGACGGGTGTCTTGTATTTCGATATAGCGAAAGCATTCGACAAGGTCTGGCACAATGGCTTGTTATATAAGCTATACCAACTCGGTGTGTCAGACCGTCTCGTACTCATCATGCGAGACTTTCTGTCGAATCGCTCCTTCCGCTATCGAATTGAGGGAGCCCTTTCCTTCCCCACCCCATTTGAGCAGGAGTCCCGCACGGCACCGTAGTATCTCCCTTAGCCTTCACGCTGTTCACCAGTGACATTCCCAAAAGTAAAAAGGCCCAGTTGGCTTTATTTGCCGACAACATGGCAATTTACTACACCGGTCGTGACCAGAGTTATCGCTCGCAATCTTCAAATCTCCGCAAACATTTTGGGCAAATAGTTCCGGAAATGGAGGATCGAGGTTAACCCTAATAAGAGTCAAGCTGTTCTCTACTCGAGACAGCGGAAAAGCGTCCTCCCTCCCCTTCCGATCACCATGTACGGCAAGCCAATCCCCCGGGAAAAGCAAGCCAAGTACCTCGGAGTGATCCTTGATTAGCACTTGACCTTCGCCGAGCACATAAAGCAGGCTCACTCGCGCGCCGCTTTCGCTCAAGGTAGGCTCCACTATCTCATGACTGCCCGGAGCTGTCACTTAAGTGCAAGCTGCGCCTCTTCACTGCAGTAATCCGCCCAATCATGACGTATGCCTGTGCTGTCTTCGCACACGACAAGCCCCGTCACCTCCATAGGATGCAGACCCTCCAAAACCGGACCCTCCGTAAAATCCTCGGTGCCCCATATGACGTCCGAAATGGGAATCTACACTTTTAGATCTCAAAATCCCCACCTTCCAGCAGTTCATGAAACGCCTTTACAAGCGTTTCTTCGATACTGCTGTGAAACATCGCGACCGCACATCCGCCACACCGCGCAATCACACCGTCTGCCCGATACGAACCATCTCGCATCTCCAAGATTCGTCGACCTAGGCATACTCTCGTCAACCCCGACGACCCCATTACCCTACCCCGACGAGCCGTAAGGAAACCTGTACAGTTTGCAAACATTACAGACCGTCGTCCTTCCGTCCTCGCCGCCGAGGCCCGCCGCGACTATCCCATCAACGTCCCTTGCTCGAGCCAGCCCGCGCCGCTAAGCCTGTAGTTTAAAATTCCCCATAGTATCTTTGATCGATTCAGCCTGTTCATTATTAATTTATATTTATATGCTTTTATATAAGAGTTTAATTTTTTAGCAGTACACCGCAGACTACCCACTGTATTATTTTAAGTTCTTACGATCTCTCCTAAGGTTGTCTGGTAGATATCGCTGTCAGCGATAAGACCGCCATTGTACCCATAGATTTAAGTTTATGTGTAAGTTGTGTTACTTTTTTGGTGTAAAGTTTATGCCACTCTATTTTGAATAAAATGGGTAGATAGGTAGTCTCACGATATTTTTTGCATGTACGGTGTATAGCAATAAAGTGTACCGTTCCTGGTAGTGGTGCGGCCGCGTGTCACGCTCGGCGCGCGGGCTCGCCTCGTGTAACATTAGATTTTCCGCACGGACGCAGCTCGCTTACCGGTAATCTAATACACGTACTCGCTAATGACTCTTATTATCTGATCGAACGGTGAAAGTTACTGAAAAAAGGTCCTCATGTCCAAGTCTAGCTTGACGCATTTGAAATCTGATAAAGAGAATGTGAGTTCACCTTGTCGCGTTTCAGATTCAAATTACAATTTTCGAATTTTAGCTGTGTCGTTTCCTCGTCTGAAATGTTTATAGGAGCTCAAAGAGAGAAACAAAAAAAACTTGTTCAGAGAAGCGTTTGGAGCTGTTTGAATTACTAGCCGTTTAATTCCTATAAGTACGCGTTTGAGATGGTCGTTAAACTTTATGAGATCCGCACGGACCGGTGGCTGTCTGCCGGCTGCCAACAGCGGGTCGGCCGCCCGTCACGCTCGCGTCCAGCACTGGCCGGCCGTGGCCCTTGGGGATCTGCACTGACGTATATTTACGCACTTCAACCAATTGACCTTATAACGGAATCCATGTTTGTTAAAAATATACGCAATTGCAATTTGGTCGCCGTTGCTAATCATTAATGATGTTCTCGCAATACTTGTGTATGTGTGGGTATCATTTGCGTATCTGTTTGATTGATTCGCATGTAGGTATTATTAAATCATTTGTAATGCGGCGGCAAAACCAAACGCACACAAACTAAATGGCATAGACAAAGATTTGTGAGGTCTAAATGGTCTGTGGACCCCGCCATACACGCGGAAAGGTGGCCCGAGTGGCGGCCGCCCGCCCGGGACGTGCTGATGCTCCGCCAAGCACTTGGATACCATACCTTATCGTACAAATATCAGCCGTCGCTAACATATGTAAAGCAGACGAGGCGATTGAATACAAATAGTATTGTAATAGCTTTAATGAATGAGAACAAATATAGCTGTGACACTTTGAGGTTAATTCTGTCATAATCCATACATATGCAAGTACATAATTTTTAAGTAGGTAAGCTCCGAGTTTCATAGTGAAAGTGAAAGGATTTAGGTACTTATGTCCATACTTATTTATCTTTTATTATTTTATTGAAACTTAATATTTTTTTCATTTGAAAAGCCAATACTTTTGCGAGAGTTGTTAAAAAAATCCTTTTCGATTTTTAGGAGCTTAATAGACTCACATATTTGGTAAACACGTCAATGAAGATGGTATTCATCATCGCAACAGTACAACGTCCATTACGTTGGAGACAAGAAAACACATTCAATTTTCCGCGGGGTTTGCTCTCCGCTCTCACATTCTTACGTATGATGTAAAAATGTCATCGTGCGGATCACAAAAAAGTTTAACAATGGGAAAAAGTGTACCAATAAAACAATCGGCCGCTGCGATCTATACAATGATAAAATAATCTAGTACTTTATAGGATTTGCATGTAAATGGAAATTTGCTTTCTAATGAGTGCGGCGGCATTGTGCGCAGATTGCGGTAATGATAGTGAAAGTGCGCGCGCGCAGGACGCAGGCGGCGCGTTCCGCTCGCCCTGCGCTCCCGCGGTAGGTGCGCGCGCCCACTGCTACAAAGGTCCGCTCATAGGTACCGTAGCTTTCTACTCGTTCGCTGCTAAACATTGTAAACTAATCATAATACTAGACGGCTCTATTGTTTGGTGGTACTGCTGTGCTGAAGCCTCGGGCACGCCGTATTTGTTGCGTTGTTGCAAGCGGAGGGCGTCCACGGAACTGGCGCCACACTCCGGGCCAGGAGTCTGTTAGCAGCTGTTGATAACGACCCGCTATCGATTTTGTTTACATCAATTTTCAGATTATTGTCTGTTCTCAATTATATATTGCTGGTATAATATTTACTTAGATAAAGGCAAGGCATTATCATGTGGACGCGCGTATCACATTGATTAATAGCAATTAAACCCAATTATTATATATTTTCTTTTATATTAGAAGTCATTATGTATTAAATTCATTGCATGATAGTTTTATAATACTTTTTTTTTTCATTTATATTCCGTGGAAAATGCTGTTGGTTACACATTGAGCCACCTTCTGTTACTATTTCTATACTATGTATGTATTAAGTAAGGTGTAACTGTGTACATATTTTTCCAAATAAGTAAGATAAAAATACTAAACGGGTGAGTGCAGTCTAGCACTATTATTTGTTCAAGAGGAGCTTTCCTATAGGGCCATAACATGATTTTTAAATGTACCTTATTGTAATCGAAGTAAAAGCGCGAGCCTTATATGTATAGGTTGTTCAAATAATTGCGTACCGTTATACCTAATTTCTAAAAGAAGCCAGACGCCGTCGTCAAGGAAAGCGTTGTGATGCTTAGTCATCTAAATGTATGATGAGCGAGTGAAGGCTGTAGCATTAGCCATCTCTTGTGTGAGCGTATTGAGCGCGACCGACGATAAGTAAATGCCAGTGGGCGTGGAGGTTTCTAGGATCGGTGATGAACTTCGCGAGGCCCCTGCGGCCACTCGAACGGCTCACCGAAACAGGACGTGCTCATATTTGTTCTACTCCTGTCCCCCTAGCCAAGTTACAACCGTTTCGTTTCGATTCTCTTTTGTCGATCGCCTCGAGTCGGCCACGCTTCCGATTCCTTTGTTCTGACGTCATCTCAACGCTCAGTCACGGGGTCAGAACAAAGGAAGGCGTGGCCGATTCGAGGCAATTGACGAAAGAGAAACGAAACGGTCGTAACTTGGCTAGGCATGCAGAATACTATCTCGAGTATCCCGACCTGATAATCCTTAATAACGTTAAAAAGAAATCTTTGACTTTATCATGAAATAGTCATTCAACAGGGTTCGACGGACTGAGATGATTTTTTGATTATAATTCCGTTAATATACGTGTTACGGCCCCCAATCATATTTTGATCAACATACAACTTGACACTGTCCTGCAAAATGCAAAAAAATATAATAGAAACTTTAATTTTCGCGGGCACCCTCGCACTTTCACCATTAAGTTAATGGTACAATTACATCGCTGTTTTCACTGAGCTCTTAAAAAGTTGTTATTGCTGGGTCAGTCGTGACAATGGGTGTTGATAAATGTCGCGTGGGTGCCGCGGGTGTAGTTAGAACAGGAGTGTGGCGCGTCCAGCAGCCGATGTGCTCCCCTCGCGGCTGCGGCGCTCGCTATCCTTCAGCTTTCTCACCAGCGGCCTACATGCGAGCACAACTGGTACAACCGGACCAGTCGCCTCGAAAGCTTATGAACTGATTGACTATAAATTATTACGACGGTGCTATTTTTACATTTATATTTATCGATCGGCCTCGTACTTGAAAATACATTTTTATACCTATTCGTTAGACATGTGCTCGACGATAGCTTTTAAGATCTTTTGCTAAACAATTAAACCTAAAATAATTTATTATTGATCAAAATGAATCGGACCCACGGCGGACATTAATGCCGATCCGAGAATAACTCGTTACCCGCCACAACTAGCACTCATTTAGCACACTTAATTAAATCAAAAGAGGTCAAAGAATAAACTAAGGATAATTAGTAATTAGTCGTCGTGTGATTCAGTTTACGAGGTGTTATAGCCACAACAGTGCAGGTCAGGGTCCTCATTGAAGCCAGCCCCCGAAGCATGTGGTCACCGCTATATTTGAGCTGCAAACTGGCTGTATCCCGCACTGGACCGGGAGAGACACATACAAGGCTACGGTCACTCAATAGACAGATCCAGTAAGACCATTCAATGCGTTGCTTCGAACGACAAAATGTCTCAGGACTTGAGACATCTGTAGCGGCAGTAACTGATAATTTGAAGTGGTGAAGCAAGCATGTACTTACAATCCCCGATCGTGAGGTGTAGACCTTTTGCTTGTGGTGCCGGAGGTGGGTCGTAGTGCAGCGACCGCTGGCCGCGGCCGACCCTGACCGTCACGTCACGTCTATTTATACGCGGTGCACTTCGGTCGCTAGGCGCCCCACTTACGTCACGCAGCGGTATACAAGCTGAACTAGGAGTAGGAAGTTAGTTGCTCGCGCCCGCGGTTCCGGGTTAATCAGCTCGAAGCTCTGTATACTGCTGATACTGATTTTTAAGTACACCCTTAGGATTTGAGTAAAGCATAGTTTAGCAGCCACAGTACGGAATTGAAAAAGAAAATCAAAGAATCCATCGACTTCCGTAGCTTAGATAAAGACGAATTACTACAAATCTTAAAAACTTATTTTGTTTTAAAGCTACATTGTCTATAACAATAAGAGTACCTTAATCTCATCATTCCCTAACCTTCCGCAAACACGTTTTTTCTCCCACCGTTATAGCAAGAGTTCACATTCTAAAACGTTTGTTTCAACCGGTCGGTCTCGGCCGGGTAATCCAGTCGATCTTGGCAAGCAGTATCGTGTAAATACGCTACGCTAGACAGGTGTTCAGAAACTGATTCATGGGCTTACCGAAGCCATATCGATGCGCTGCCAGGCGCGCGGGGTGCGTGCGCCTGCTCCCTACACAGCGGCTACCGATGCATGAATTCCTGCTCGTATAGGCGGTTATAATCGAGATTAAAAATTAAGCTTATAAGTAGCCATAGCTAGCATGTCCAGTGGGAGCAATAATATTACAATTTTTATAAACCACTTGTTTACCTAAAAGTGTCTACGTAAAATTTATTTAAATTTTACTTGGGGTTGCTGGGGAGATTTTGTACAGCAAGCCATAATTCAGTTGCCTGTTTGTTAACCCGTTAAGGTACTTATTTTTTATGTATTTACTAATTTGGATCTGAATTTATAATCAGCAAACTAGATGATGGGGTGTCTGGCGAGCATGACGTGAGCTTTGACTATGTAATAATCAAAGGGCGTGAGTATATGCTCCCAAGTATAAATATTATCCCAAGGGATTGTTCCCTTGGGATAATGTTCTACTATCACGCAGGCGAAGCCGCTGGCAGCAGATAGTGTTAATTTTATTTGTTTTTTTAATAAAAAATATATGCACTAATGAAACAATGTAAAAAGGCGGACTTAATGCCTAAGGCATTTTCTACCAGTCAGATATATAAAAATTAATGTAGATTTCAAACTTCTTAAGTACGAGTCATCATTTCAGCCGAAAGACGTCCACTGTTGGACATAGGTTTCCCCAAGTGTCGCCATAACGACCGGTCCTGTGCGTCTCACATCCATCGGATACCCGCGACCCTTACCAGGTCACCGGTCTACCTTGTGGTAGGTGTTCCAACGCTGCGTCTTTCGGTACGTAGTCGCCAATCTAGGACCTTTCGTCCCCATCGACCATCAGTTCTGCGTGCAACGTGCACTGCCCATTGCCACTTAAGTTGGGTGGTCCAGTTGTGTAGATCTAACTTTGAAAAAAAAAAGTCAATCGTCGAATCCGACTCGGTTGGGCAATGTTCGGGAAGCTACGCGGTATCTTCTCGTCCGATATACCACAGTGTCTCAAGACGAATGTCTATGTGCCAGTACCAATGCGTGTTGCCAGTGATGACATATGACTCTGAAACGTAGTCACTTGCAACGGGCTTCATAACGTCACCCACACGTACTTAATGTCACCCAAAGGGCAAAAAGGGCTATGCTCGGAGTTTCCTTGCGTGATCACATCAGAAAATGAAGATATCCGTAGAAGAAGTACGAATAGATCCAAGATAATAATTTCAGTAGCGTACCTAGGTAGCCTCCTTTTTTTGAAATCGGTTTATAAGTTGAGCGATGTATGACCACGGGATTGATTAGCAACAAGTTATTACGGATGTGGCGGTCGGGTGACGGTGCTCGCTCACAGCAAATATGACAAAATTATAGCTGTTACCGCAATGACGACAGTCTTGAATCATATTGAAATCTAGATACCTCAATAATAGGAAACATTCATAACATCTATACGCGTTATATTACACTACAGCTAGATCCTTTCCAGAACAAAATATTCCAACAAGTACCTATGTATATTGATTATATAACTTATGTTAATAATCCGCAAATATTCTGCCATCTCGCCCACTTTTTCCTTGTTGTAGGTACACCAGAACAGAATATTCACGCATATATTATAAGATTTATATTATCGACGTTCCCCGTAAATAATATTAGCATAGTAATCGACTATGCATATTTTAATTTAAATGAACGTTATTAGGTTTGTTGGGTAGGTATTTTTTTTTTTTGTAAGAAACTATTCATAAAGAAATTCAAATCGATATTGATTTTAAGGCGAAGAACGAAACTGACTTCTACAAATGTAAAAATGTAATTGTGTTAGATAATGAGACGTCCGTGTTGTTATCAGGAAGCCGAGCTGAGCACGTGGACGGCGTTTCTGCAGCGCGCCGTGGACGCCACCTACAACACCGAGGTCGTCATCGACAACCTGCACAACGTCATTGGTGAGTAGCCTGCCTTACCTTGATGTGTGTGCTACGGAGAGGGAGGCTGTAGCCTCACGCTCCCTTTCCATTACAACTTTTGCAGTAAGAGACGGCGTCCCACGCGCTCTCGTTTCCGACTTAGATGTGCACCATAAACTGGACCACTACCGGCAGTGAGAGGTCTCCCCCCTACCTTACCTATGAATGATCTAAAGTAAAAGAAATCTGTTCGTATCATAGCTTCCAGGAAGCTCCTAATTCCTGGAAACTTAGCCAATATGCTGATCCATACAAACCCTATACTGTTTCATCACCGTCATTATCTGATTTTGTCATAATCTATGCTCAAAATCATAATTGGATTTGAAGGCATGAAATTTCGATATTTGCTGTACAGTGTAAAAAAAGTGAACAGTTGAGGAATTCATCGGTTATAAAAGATTTATATAGTTTTTGGAAACTCGTTTGACCACTATCTCACCTGATGGTAAGCGATGATGTGGCCGATGATAGAGCACGCTTGCCGAGAAGCAACCTATTCACTCTTGACTTAAAGACCCCAAGGTTATAGCTATCAGGAAACACACTCCGGCAGGGAATTCCACTCCTTAGCTGTACGCATAATGAATGTGTTCCCAAAACGTTTTGTACTTATGGGTGGGATGTTCACCATGTACCGGTGGCGCAACGCAGTACGTCTTGTGGTCCGATTATGAAACGGACCTGGCGCAATTAAATTGTGCAATTCCGAAATGCACATTCTCCGAAATGTAAACGATAGATAACCGACAGGCTAGCAACTCGGCGTCAATGCTCAAGACTGGAGTTTTGATTTGACAAGTGTATCATGGCGGATGATCTTCTTGGCTTACTTCTCAATCGACTCGAGTGCATCCAGCTTGTATTTGGCAGACCCATCCCAAAGATCAAAGCAATATTCCATACACGATCGAACTTGCGCTTGATAGAGGTTGATCAGCTGTTCCGGCGTGAAATACCGTTCTCACCTTTGCTAAGATCCCCATTTTTTTTCATCTCCTCTCCCCATTAGATTGCTGACAAGTTGATCATAGGAAATCTCTTCGGGTCCCGGCTTGCTTATAATAGACCTTCTATAGAACAAGAACACCTAGTCCCTACTAAAGCAGTGATTCGTCTGAGCACAGTAGCTTCCCGCTACTATTGCCAAATTATTACATAACTAGACAATCAGAACTGGACCGATTGAAAGCGTACACCGTATTAGCGATGCGTCGCCGCCGGAGACCCTTTGTCTGGCTTACAAGACGGCATTGATGCGACATCGCAAATAACTCAACACCGACCATAAAACATTTATATGAGAGATAAAACATGTCGGCTCGAGTGACGCGTGGTGTTGCCATGTGCGCGCGTGGGGGTTTACTGTCGGCGGAGGTCCCCATGCTTCCCGTGACATAAGCTTGTGTTTTTATCCGAGACATAGATTACATTTATAGATGATATAATGTTGATTAAATCACATCACGTACATATTTTTAGCGTGTACGCATCAAGGTTCGTCCGGATGACTGCGTCTGCGGTTACTCCAGCATCGACGCGTATAAAACATTTTATATTATTACTAGGTAACAGGGGAACTGTGTTGCTAGAGCTGGTCACGGTCATGAACCGTAACACAAACGCTACTCTTATAATTTTTACCCAACTGCTCTAGAAGGCGGGATGTTTTTTGATGGTTTGTATCTGTGTATGCATGTCTATTTCTTTGGCACGCCCTGTAGATTTCGCAACCATTCTCCTAAGACCGATTCGTCATTGGACTGTCTGTCGACAGGACGATTCATTTATTGGCCGTTTTCACATTAGCCGATAACGACACCATATCGGCGGTACGGTAGTTTTATACATTTTCTAACGAAAGATGTAACTTACTGTTACGACTAGATATTCAAGTCTGCTCGGTGGCATAACACTTAGAAGTGGTTGGTTAATGTCATATTCACATAAATGAAACTACCAGTCCACCGATATCGTGCCGTTATCGTCTAATGTGAAGACGGCCAATTCCGTTTCCCCAGCAGTCTTTCACCTCGGTAAGTCCCCTCTTTGAGGAGTGGCTGGAAAGGCAACACGGCTTCCTTACTTTCCGCATGACGCAGATCCTCACCGGACATGGTAAGTTCGGCAGGTTCCTGTACCGGATCCGTGCGGAAGAAAGATCCTGGTGTCATCATTGCGTGGACCGCCCGGAGGACATCGTGGAGCACACGGTGGATATGTGCCCCGCTTGGGAAGAACAACGCCGTGTCCTCGTGGGGACGATTGGCGGCGGCGATCTCGATTTCCGGCCACCGTAGGCGCGGGCTTGCGGACGGCGAGCAATGGGTGGCTCGCCGTCCGATCGTCCGGTAACCGTCCGGACCGAGCCCAAGTCGTCGACGGCGCGTACTGTTCCACGCGCGCCTCAAGGAAATGTCAGCAAACCGTAGGGGCTCAGCAGGGTCGAAGCCTACTAGGGCCAAGGGTCTGAAAGGAAGACTCGGCACTGGTACGAAAGGCAACGAAGGAACAGAAGTGGGTTTTTAGCGACTTCATAATCGATTGATAATGATTATCCCACCGAAAAAAAATAAATAATAGTCTTTCACCTACAGACATTTCGCCGACAAAAATTTTCATGTAAGTCACGTTCGATGACAGTCCTTACCAGCTATATTAATATTGAGCGGAATAAGAGCACCAAGATATTTGCTAGAGTAGAGATCTGTCTATTAGAAGACCAGTGAAGCTTGTTCCCACAAGCTCTGATTTGACGGTAGAGGCATTCTATGGACAGTTGTACACTTTGCACTTTGAACTACCAAATCCGCTGCGAATCTAACAAACGAGCCATGAGCTAGATTGACCCGATACTCAAACTAATCCCGGACTTCAGCCTCTATGAGATTAGGATGACTCCGACACAGCTCAAGCACAACAAGGCGATTGGAAAACTGATCTCTTAAAGACACATAAGTTGTAGATAGTGAATTTTTTGTAATATCATTTGTTGGTAAATGTGGCCATAGATGGAAAGGTTTTTATATGGGTAGCCATAGTTAAAAGAGTTATAGGTTTATCGTGTCGGTGAAACAATCGCTGGTAAGGTCTGTCGTTGAAAGAGACGTAGATGAAAGTTTTTGTCGGCGAAATGTCTGTAACTGAAAGACTGCTGGGGAAACGGAAATAAATGAATGGTCCTGTCGATGAAAATTCCAATGGCAAATCGGTTCTGAAGTACGGTTGCGGAATCCGTCCTGTATATTTTTAACAAGTTAGGTACATTGGCGTTGACCCTCGAAGCGACAAAGCCTTTTTTGCCTATTTAACACAACCAAAAAAAAAGTTTTGCTGCATTTTTTGTGATAGGTGATCCGATTCCAAAAATATGTAATATTTTTTTTAGGACATTCCAACTGATAAAAGTAAAAGCACTTTGAGCACTCGCAACCGAACGCGTCGAAAGAATTGAAAGAAAAGAATTTTAGAATTCTTTATATAAAATCCTAGGAAACCTCGCACACCTAACCGCGTTGCATCGCCCGAATATGGAAGGACTCCGGTAACTCTAGACGAATTCGGATGCACTAAAGCCCCGCATTTTTAAGTAATGAATTCACATTCTGGTTTCCCTTTGATGTATTTCACTTTCTTCATCTGCCATTACGGCACTGACAATAAAAACCCCGTCAAGATCCATTATAATTCACATGCAATTTCAATGCGACAGGTGTAAAGGAAATAGAAACGATTTCTTCCGCGCGGTCGATTTTTTTGGTGTGGATATAATAATAATAATAATTCTTTATTTTCAGATAACTAAGATCCAGTGTTAGTAATTACAATAATGTCTTAAGACTATTGTTAGTAAAGTGACACAATATTGGTGATTCTTATTTATTGATCACCGTCCTTACCATTTTCTTAAAAACTGGAGAGGTAATATCCTCCCCTATTATTTTGAGGATGCTGTTGCTAGTTCCTCGTACTCTGCTTAATAGAGATGCAGTTTTTTTTGCAAATCACCTCATGAAAACCATCGGTTCGATTCTGCACAAACATCTCTGAAGCACTACAAAAGCGAGGCCTTCGCAACAGCATCCTAAAAATATTATTATGTAGCGACATCTATGGTGTCATATAAGAACTAATCCTGCATCGCGCAATCAGAGTTCTCCGCGCGTTTAGAACATATAGAACAGCCCGAAATCATCTATCGGGCAGTAGTAGCCCACCAGACATAACACCCGTCTGGTCGGAGGATCCTCCCTTTTCAACGAAGGTTTGCGGGACTTTACTCTCTGTTCCGCTTACCTCCAAACTGGTGACCCTCAACAAAAGAACGTCAGCGCAGCCTTCGTACTACTGGACGCGCAGCGCGTCCATCGCTCTTTTGGCATACGCGACCCACAGGCTTCCCGTGTAGAAACTTTGGCAGTATGCTTTAAAAAGGATGATTTTGACATCTACACTACATCGAGAGAACCTGCGTGCCAGCATATTACCTCGGACCGATAGCGCCCTGCGCTCCCTTTCAATGTCTACATTGTCCTTAAGGTCGGCGGTGAGGAAGTGTCCGAGGTACTTGAAAGAATCTACCTTATTTAGTTTCGAGCCACTGAACATAATGTGAGGTATAATTTCAGGGCATTTACCGCCGACCTTAAAGACCATGTATTTACATTTCATCACATTATATAACAGTCCGTGTCTAACCGCATAAACCTCACAGCCTTTCAGTAGCTCTCCTATAGACCGTACAGTAGGGCCCAACAGCACCATATCGTCTGCATAGCTTATGTTATTTACACTAACACGGCCCACCCTGCATCCGACATGCATGCTGCTGAGCTCCACTAGTAAGTCATTTACATACAGGTTGAAGAGCCGTGGGGACGTCAACCCCCCCTGTCTCACACCGCACTCCAACCTGTATGAGTTTGAGTGTATTGGACCATTTGACATGGTTTAATTGGTTAGCATACCAGTACTTCAGGATGTCTACCGTCGTCTCGTCGGTACGATCCTGTCCCTCAGCTTTCTCCAAAGCATATCATACGACACAAGGTCAAATGATTTGGAGAGGTCAAGCAAACAGGCGTAAACCGGCGTTTTCTTCTCTGTGTGTGTGTGTGTCTGTGATATGCGTGCGAGGCCTTCTTGATTTGGATTTGTTCGATGCGTTCGGCTCGCATAAGTGTGCGTACACCTTAAAGATCAACTCGAGTGGAATTAATTTTATTTCATACTAGTTTGGTGCCACCAATTGTATCAGACTGCTTGAAAAGTGGCTTGTTTGGAAAGTTTTAGTATATTTTTGTTTTTTCGTTAATCGTGTTTATTGAAGTTTTTATTATATGGTGTGCGGTCGATGGTACTCAAGTCATATAATTTGTGCGAGGACATAGTTGCACAGTAATATTTACTTAGCCAGTTTAAAGAGTGCACTGGTTTGTTATTGCAGCCGAGCAGCGCCGCTGCGTGCGTGAGGTGTCGGCCAGCAGCCTGTTCACGTCGCTGGCGGGCGCGGGCGCGGCGGGCGCGGACGCCGGCGCGCCGCACTCGCCGCTGGACCGGCGCGCGCCGTCGCTGGCGTGCAGCACGCCGCTCGCGCGCGACTAGCGGCGGGCCGCGCTCTGCTGCTTGTCCTCCTGCTTGCGGTGACCTCCAGGCCGGCGCGGCTGTCCACTGCTAGTGTCCCAGCGCGATACCGTTCGTGTGCGTTATACGACCGACCGACATGCTTCCACTAACTATAATTATCTTTCCGATTAGTAAAGCTAGATTGCTTTTGTTGTGATCTCAAAGGAAAGCGGTTCATACTGTTGTGTTGTCAACATCTAAGTTATGTGCCGTCGCTGCAGTGAGCGCCGTCGCCCCGCACGCTAGGGTGGCGGGGCTGCGCACTCTGTATCGCTGCTGCCACTCGATATAAATAGCGATCGCTCAAGCATCTACCGACGTAACGCTAATATCGACCTTGCCGTGTTTCAAATTATATTTTTATGATTTTGTAATGAATATATAGACTGCGTCAAGTCACTCGACTCTCGAGTTTCACTGGAATATTCCTAGTGCTGTATCATCTGCTCGCTGTATCGATGGCGAGTCATCGTGGAGCCCTGCGTGCCCCGGCTCGAGGCGAGGGACGCGCCAAAGGGCTGGGGCTTTCATATAATGCGTCTGCAGACGCTCAAAATAAATGATAATATGAAGTCATAAACCAGTAGAGCTAGAATCGTCTATGTAATGTAACGTCTGAGTACAAATACCGCCGTGTGTGACCCAGCACTGCCTTATAGTGTGTGTTCAATTCGCGCCACTGCTGCCGAATCTTACATTATTATCTGCGTTCACGTTTGTTAAGGACTATCACTAATTATAACTATATCGTATTCGCTTGTAAAGTGTACGCGTTGCTTTGTGGAGACAGTCTCCGTATCGATTATATAAATATTGTGTTAGAGATAATGAATTAGTACCTATGGAGTTTAAGATTTATATAGAACGATGACGTTGTGAGACAATGTGAATGAGTTTAAATAAAGATACGCGCGACGTCAGGCGCTTTAACAGATGTTGGGGCGAGCTCCGCCGCCATCTCCTTGTTGGCTCAAGTTGCAAGTGTATTATGTTGCGCCCTCTTTCTGCCCTTTAAATGTTTTAGTTTAATATTTTTCAATGGTGCTGTACGTTAGTGTTATTATCTTGCTATTGCCTCCTGCTTGGCCCGCTGCACTCGGTGCCGAGGGGCGCGCACTGCAGCTGCACGCGACATATAGTGCGCGCCTGCAGCTGCACGCGACATGCAGTGCGCGCCGCTCGGGGCCGGTGTGCGCTCGGCTCATGTTCGTACCGACTAGTTTAGGGTTTTTGACATTTTTACATAATTCCTAGTTAATAGTATACGCCGCAGTTCGGCAGTCGGCAGTCAGCTGTCGCCTCGCGCCGAACGAGGTCGGCTAGTTTTTACACATCTACTCTCTTTTAAATATACTTAGTGTAATGAATAGATCTGGTACATTCACTTGAATACTTGTTTGAGGAACGTTTTGTGATTCAATATTAATATTATATGTAATTAATTTATATATTTCACAGTATTACTATAATAAAATGATAAAATCGATTGATGTTATAATAGTATAGTTACGATATATTTAATATGTATTTTAAAATTGAAATATGAATAGTGTGGCCAAATTTTCCTTAGTATGTGAGTGCTGTCGGGGCCGCGGAGCCGCCGCCGCGCCACACTTGTTGTGCTTTGTCAAGCTATACAACTATCTCTTAGTATTTACTATGCATTTAGCAACTTCGGCGAACATTCATGTATATTTTTATATTTAAAAATATATTCAATAATATAATATTCAAATTAAAATCATAGTACTTTTTCTCTTCGAAGTGAAATATAAAATGTTGTTTATGTATATTTGTATGGTACGATTAGTGGGCAGGCTGTGTGACGTCACAACGAAGCTTATAATGTTAACATTTACATGTTTATCGATGGGACCGCACTTGTTGTCAAATATACTGTTGCTGTGTTTATTTATACATGTTTACGCATTTATTGTGATTGTATCGCGCCGCGACTTTCTATTATAATATATTACTTATATACTGTTAATAGATCAAAAGAGAGAATTAGTGTTCGTGTTCACGCCTAGTTTGTAACGTAGCTAGTGAAATATGTTTAGATGTGTATTCGCTATCACACTAACATCACTTTATCTCGAGTCAGTCTCAATCACTTCGTTTGAAATTCTTGTCTCCATTTTTGTAGTTGATCCGTGATATTCTGTTATACCATTTAAACTAGATAAAATATTAGTGTATGAACACGTGTTTGTTCTAGTAGCGATGGCGTGCGCGGGCGCAGATGTTCGTTGTTTACCCGAGTGCAGAGAGGAGGTTGTCTGCGGCACTCGGGCGCACGTCTGCGCCTGCCGCCACGTCCTCCGCACATTCCAGAGTGACACATTTATTTTGTGTACAATTTTATTGGAAAAATAAAGTGATTTATTTTAAAATATAATTTTATTTGTACCTTTTATCGACATTATACATTTAATGGAATGTTTCACATATAACATAATAATGAATACATTAGATTACATAGTAAATATAGTTTTTAATCAGACTCTGGTTGGCAAGCCCTTGCGGCCCTCCTCGCCGCGAGTCGGTGTTGCAGCCGAGCGTGCTGCCGGAAGCTGCCGCCCCGTAGCACTGCAACACCCCTTGTATGACACATTAAGTAGATAGCTAGCTCTAGAGCGGTACGTGTTCGACGATATGGTAACAGGTAAAGCTGTGTGAGTGGCCGCCACTAGCGGGAACTTAGTTGCAGCAAGCTCGTACGCGTCAGCGGTACGAAGGGGCCGACACGATGCTGCGTCGCATGCCACAACTAACTTTAATATTTAAAATTCTGGGAATTTGACTCGATTATTGTCATGCGAGATAGTCGTCCGGTTCGAAATCTATTCATTAGCGTTTACACTGACATTGATGTTTATTTGATTTTTAATTGTCAAGGGCTCACCTACTTATGACACGATATCCAGTTGTCTGTTTTATTCCAGTTACCCCCAAAAAAAAATTGGTAAATCTTCGATAAGGTGTTTACACAAATCTTGAACCCTTACAGATCCACCTTTAGTATCTACTATAGGCACCTACTTAAGTCTTGCCGTGGACATCGCGCAGGCGAGACCCGACGTGGGTGCTGCCACAGTTCAGTAAGCAATAGGCAAAGCTGACTGAAGAACATTTATATCGACGGTTGAAAGGCTAATTGACCTAAGCGACCTTTTTTCAAAAAAAATTGAAACCTGACTCAAACGACGGAGAAAAATTTGCTGATTCCGAATATGTATATAACTCAATATTGAAAAAAAATGTCGCTTAGATCAATTAGCCTTACAACCGTCGATATGATAACCAGATAATTAATCTCATCATTAGTACCGGTGCATGTAAACGAGGCACAAGGAGAGTAATTATGTTCGCACAACTTGGCTCTCTGCCGCAGAAAAATGATGTTCTTCACATCTTCGCCTTCTCGTAACCTCATGTACAGGTTGGGATCAAAAGTGCAGTTGCACTCCACCAACGCTAAAGCGTCTAAAACTTCCTTGTTGTAGTAGTTCAATAGTCCACAACTAGTTTATTCAATACTTTAGATCCTATGCTACCAATTAAATCACTCATGAACCATTGACCCTCTTTTCCATAGAAATTATAGACTTTTTAGCATTGGCAAGGTGGAACTGCTCTTTTCACCCCTGACTACCTACACAGAAGTTTATTTTATTTCATTCTATGTCGTCATACGAACCTAATTATTCGTTGTGATAATAAAATTGTTTGCATTATAATATTATAATGATGACCATAACATGTAATGCAAAAAAAAATATATCCCACTACTGTAGAGACAGGTTAACGCACATCAATCTGATGAGTTTCGGGTTCAATAATGTTATAGTATGTGCTGACAGCTCTGTAGAGCTTTGATCTGTTGATGTAAGTTGCTATTGTTGTTACTCATTATAATTATGGCACAGCAGTCGTTAGCAGATGAAGCAGTTTTCGTACACTAAGAATCTTAATTTTTACTTGTCATTGGCAGTGTCGTACATTTGATGATACGTTTTGAGCCGGATACTGCGAGTAGACACAGTACGGTCCAGTTTGCGACCGGGTATGTCTGTTTTATAAATAAGACATGGTCGCCCTGTACATGACACCGCGAGGTCGGTCTACAGGTGAAATGGTATATTATGTTCGCAACCGTGTGCTCACGCATACAAATTTAACTCGCCTTCTGTGAAACATCAGCTATAATATTCCTACCTAAAACTATTAGCCCAATCTATGTATAACAATTAGTTTTTACATATACGCTATGGCTGTTCCTGACGCGCGTGTTTTGAAGAAATGAAGATGGAAGCGCATTTGACACGCGTTATCATGAAAATCTGCACGTTACAACAGAGAGCGCCGCAGCATCTATGCTACGGTGACCATAAATACTTAAAATTACTATTTACACTCTGTGACACACAATCGCGGGGTGATGTCGGATATTATAATAATAACTAAAGCGAGCTTCGCGACGTGCACAAGAAGTGGTCTTCAGGATCACCCCGACGTCTTACTTCATATTTTGGTAAACCGCCAGCAGGCGGGCGCTCGGACGCGCCTCAGGCCACGGGGGGCGGCGGCGCCGGCATGGGCGGCGCGGGGGGCGGCGGGGGGCGCGCGCGCGCCGGCGCCAGCACGCCGTGCGGCACGCTCAGAGTGCGCCCGCCCGCCTGCACGCACACGTGGCCGCGCCGCGCCGCGCCCACCACCAGCACCGTGTCGCCCGCGCGCAGGCGCACGCCCGCCATGCTCCAGTCGGCGCCCACGGTGCGCTGCTGCGGGTAGCCCAGCTTCACGCCGCCCGCCACGGTGTAGGCGCGCGACGGCGGCAGCGGCGGCGGCCGCTCCTGCGAGCGGGCGAGCGCGAGGTCAGGCACGGGCGGGGGAACCGGGGGGAGCGAGAAGCGGAACGGCTCGCCTACCAGATCGAGGCCGAACAGCGAGCACGTGCGCTTCACGAGCGCCGGGTCGCCCTTGTCGGCCGGCTCCGGCGGCGGCGTGCCCGCGATGGGGGCGGGGCGCGGCCGCGAGGGGGCGGCGCGGGCGGCGCGCGCGCGCTGCCGGCGCCACGCCGCCTGGATGCGCTCGGCCGCGGCCTGCCGGCGGGCGCGCCGCATGCGCTCCAGCACCTGCACACGGAGCACAACATGAGCGCGCGCGGGCGGGGCGGCGCGGGCGGCGCGCGGCACGTACCTGCCGCATGCCCTCGCTGAGGAACACGTGCCGCTTGCCGAGCGCCCAGCGCACGGCGGCGGGCGAGGCGGGCGCGGGCGGCGCGGCGGCGGCCTGCACGGCGCGCAGCACGGCGGCGCACGCGGCACCGGACTCCCTCTCGGCGCCGCGGCGCCACAGCGCTCGGTAGCGCCCGCTGAACGCGCGGAAGCGCATGCGGTGCGGGTACCCGCTCGCCATCAACTGAGTCGTTTCCAAGATTTGTAAAGCGCGTACCTGAAACGTATGCGCCGTTAAACGATTTTGCTGGTATCCTACAATCAGAGATGTATAAAATACCCTATAAAAATTACCCTTAAAAACAGTACGGCCGACGTAACTTGGCGAGCCTAAACATTGGCTCTGTGAACTTTAGCGCATGTACACTCGTAAAAAAAACTGTTATTGACATTATTTTTTTTAAACCTAAATACGAATAAAAATGGACTAATACAGGGACCAAGTACAAATAAAATAAATATTAAAACACTGAGATATAAAGCTAATAAAATAACTTATGAATTAACCTTTGAATACCGTAATCAGAAAGACAATGACCCGGCGTTCGCTCGGGGTTTAATTAACTAAAGAAACAAACTTAACACTACACAAAAAACTTAAACAATATAATTATAAAAACCAAGGAAAACTTTTGTCATCGCCTGTGCTCAAAACAGAGATAGCGAGAAGAAAATAACACCAATAATAACGTGTGAGTGAGATGATGAGTTTATATACCGAATAAGTACGAAGCTTTAAGAAGTTACCGAAGAGAGATGTCCAATAGTGCCTGAGGGTGTTGTTTAATCGATTTTTTTTTTCATATCGATTTAATTTAAGTTATAAAAATATATTTATATTCAATTTTCTATGGAGGGTTTAAAATATTCTCAAACAGTTGTTATTCTAGTAGTCGTTTATAAATAAATGATATTTAACTAAATCATGTCTTACAACCAATAAAATAAAATTTTATTAGCTTTTTTTTCATTTAACTCAAAATCTCATTTACTAACGATAACATTCACTATGTTTGTAAATCTATTTCGTTCAATATCTCATATAAACAAAAATGAATAAATTCCAAATCGATATAAATCGATTGCGATGTTTGATTAAATAAAGGGTCGATTGCGTTTACATAGAGTCAATCTCGTCGCCTAGACCTCCGCCCCGCGTACGTCGCCTCATGCCACCATTTTGTTCCTAAAAAACTCGTCCTTCTGCGCAAAGTTCGGGCTCGCCAAGATACGTCTGCCGTACTGTACAAAATCTATTTGAAAGTATTTGAAATATTAAATACAAAATACTTTTGGAATGGTATCTTAAATATTCGATATAAAATACGTATCTTTTAAATACTTTATAATGATGCGAATCCGTACGAGCAAATAACTGTTACATTTGAAAAATATTTTTTGATTGTAAGTCTGTTAAACATTTAAGCTCTCTAAACTGATTTAATTTTATTACTATTCGGAAAACTTACAGCTACTTGTTACAGTAAATACAATAGGTAAAAAACGGCCATTTACAAGTTTTCGCTTATAGTAATGTGAGTAACTTAAACTAAGACGACAACAGCATAGAGTTAACGCATGAGCGCTCATACCATACAAAAAAATATTATATTTTTTAACATTAATATAATATAATATTCCACAACTATCACACAAGGCCGTGTAGTCCCAAGCTAAGCAGAGCTTGTGTTATGGGTACTAGACAACTGATAAACATACTAATATATTTCTAAATACATACATATATAGATAAATTACACCCAGACACAGAACAAATGATCGTGCTCATCACACAAACATTTGTCCTGAGTCATCACACAAACATTGGTTGTAAACAAATCTAGGTTTACTTCTTGACACACCGTATTAAAAGTACGACAAGCTCTTATTAAATATGAGTTTTTACGATAGTTTGTTGAAACTATAGGAACATGAAGGAGACGCGATTTGCGACGAGGCGCACAAGTATTAGGTACCCGAAGTCCAACCTTGCTCACCAACTAGAGATGTCAGTAGATTCATTCATGACGCTAAATAAGAAAGCGAAATCTGCAATTTTCCTACGTTTATGTAGGGGCAGAATATGAAACTTTTTACACCGTCACATAATTAGGAAGAAAGGTGTTTGAGCGATATTGAATAGAATAGAATAGAATAGAAATGCATTTATTCGGGACAGACACAGCACAACGGTTATAAACAAAAAGTAAAAAAAAAAAGAACAAAGTACAAAGTACGCCGAGCGTGCCCGCACCGAAAGGGTGACCACCTCAGCATTTGCTAGGTGTTAGACACCCAGCGCTGGTTTTCAGTTGGCACCCCGCAGTGACGGACGGACTAGGGTAAACATATATAAATATAATACTTGTATGTAATTTATATTGATATTGTGTACCTACTGGAGTACAATTTTATTGAAACAAAATACATAAATAAATATTTGATAAATAACAACACAATACTATAAAATGAAATTTGTACCACATTGGACAAACCGATAAAACTATAAAATTACGTGGTACCCACAATACTCTAATAAAAAACATCAGCCGACACGCGGCGCAATGATAGACGCCATGACGCATAATCATCGACCACGCTGCACCTGCCGGGTATGGCCGGGTAGGGCAACAACATAATTATAAACAAAAATAAGCCAGTAAAAACAAAGAACAAAAACATTGCCTTCTAGAAAATATTTCCAAGTGCCAGTAAATCAAAACTTGCAAGAGATATTTGAATAAACTACTATGTGAATTTTTATTGCAATTGAAAAGGAGTCGGACGGAAAAAAACAAAAGTGAAGTGAAACCATCAAATTCCCGGACACAGGTGCGACGGGCTCACCGCATCATATGTACATAATGCAAAGGTTAGTTTTTATATTACGCGATAAAATTGGTTGATTAAAATAAATTATTAAAATTGAAAGAATGTCATTAGATTGGTGATTAATTAGATAATATATTATTGTATTCTTAAAAATTAGCCTGTTACCCACTATTGAATTATATAAACGATTTATCAACATTAACTTCATTATATTGGATTTGTGAACTTAAAATAAATTGCTTAAGTCTAGTCTTAAAAGTACTAATGTTTTTTAGGTCCCTAATGGGTATTTAATATAATATTATTCCAACATTTGGAGGCCGAGTATCGGAAACTACCTCGAAAAGCTGCAGTACGGTGATGCGGAGTAGCCAGCTGTTGAGCACAACGCCTGGCCTTGCACTGCCGGTGACTATTTACCCACGAGAGCTTTGAGTACAGGTATGACGGACATTTAGTCTTGATGACGCCAAAAAGAAGACAAGCCAAATGCAACTTACGACGCGACTTCATTTTTAAAATGCTATGCTTGTTTAGAAATGGTGTGATGTGACTTCTTGGTGGAACGTTAAAGCAAAATCGTGCGCAAGCATTTTGAACCCTTTGTATAAGTTTCGCGGTACGAGACAGAAGTCGAGGTCCTACAACGGTATCGGCATAATTCAACTTCGATAGAACCAGACTTTCAACTAGCTGTACACGCAGGTCTTCACTTAAATATGGACGCATCTTATACAAGACTTTCAACCGGTAAAAGCAGTTTTTTACGCAGTCTGCAATATGAAGCTCAAAACGTAGATCTTCATCCATGATTAAACCGAGATTTCTCGCCTGATAAACCCGCTCAATACATTTTCCCATCACGATCACGTCTGCACGAGGAGAGGTTATTGTATTTTGTTGACTTTTTGAACCAAAAAGCATAAATTTTGATTTGGCTGGGTTAAGTAGTAGGGAGTTTTGTTTTGACCAGGTTACTATCCTATCTAGATCTTCATTCAACAATTTTACTGCGATATCATAATCTTCAGGCTTAAAAGAAAGGTACAATTGAATGTCATCTGCATAAATATGAAATTTAGAATTTTTTAGAACATTCACAATATCTGCACTATACAAAATAAACAAAGGGGGACCCAGTATAGACCCCTGTGGAACCCCTTTTACCACAGGAGTCATATTAGATGCAACACTAGAACCATTAGCATCTTGAATTTCAACCAGCTGTTTACGGTTAGTTAGATAACTCCTAAACCACATAACCGCAGGCGCGTCAAAACCATAATACGTCATCTTAGAGAGCAAAAGAGACAAATTAATAGCATCAAATGCGCGGGAAAAGTCCAGTAAAACTACCAGGGTACAACACCCCTCATCTTGAGCCGATATTATATTGTCTGTAACATCTAACAGGGCTGTTGCAGTGCTACGACCCTTCCTAAAACCAGATTGCGCCTCCGGGAGAATGTTATTTTGCTCAAGATAGGTCGTTAGTTGGGCATTTACAACCTTTTCCAACACTTTTGACAAGAAGGGTAAAATGCTTATAGGCCTTAAGTCCTTTATAGTGCTTGGGTTCGTGACTTTAGGAATTGGACGCACAACTGCAATTTTCCATAGGTCAGGAAAGGTTGACGTAGAAATTGAATAATTAATAATAGAAGTCAGTATATCCAAAGTTTGAGGAAGAGTCTGATAAAACATGTCAAGTGTAATGTGGTCAATACCCTCTGCATTAGATTTAAATTTTGATATAATTTTGATTACAGCAGATTGGTCTACAGGATTAATAGAAAAAACACCCTCATTAAATCTTTGAGACTCATAGTACGCTATACATGATGCCGGTGCAGTACTATCCCCTGGAACATTCAAGAAGTGCGTATTAATCTCATCAGGGTCGTTAAAATGAGAGGGCAATTCCGACACTATTTTAAAGGGTAATAATGTTGACTTCAGATTTTTCCATAAAGTACTGGGATGACGAATCTTACTATTAATATTATGTTTAAAATAAGCTACTTTTTCATTATATAAAGACTTGTTGACCAAACCTTTTAACTCCTTGTAATATAATATTTTACTCTCTGAAGGTGAGATTCGGCATCGTAAGTGGGCCTGATTGCGCAGGGACATCATAAGTTTGATGTTATTTGTTATCCATGGGTACGACCTTTCCTTAATAATCTGAGTCTTACGTGGGGCATATTTATCAAAAAGCTTGATAATATTATAATTTAATTCAGCCACCATAGCGTTAACGTCACCTGACACAGCTGTCGCAAGCCAGTCTACTGAGACTAAGTCCTCGTTAAACTTGTCCAATGGTATATTTTTAAGATTCCTACGAGTTATAACCATAGGGGGTATTTTCTCTTTTTTGAAATAAAAAATAGCCGTTATAAAAGCATGCGCACCAAGCGCACTAATCCAGTCCACCTCAACGGAGCGCGCCTTAACATCCGTGCACACAAGATCTATAAGAGTTTCGCTAGTGGAGGTAAAATGAGTAGGAGACGTCACCAGTTGGCTTAGGTCGAGACTTTGAAGAAACATATTTAATTTATTTGTTTTGGAGTCTGTTTTGTCAAGACAATTAATATTAAAGTCACCCAAGAGTACGATGTGCTTACAAAATGTTAAAGAAGTGATAGAGCAAGTAAGCGCATCCAAGAATAAATCAGCATTCATCCATGGCGGTCTGTACGCAGTGCCTATTGCAATTTTCACACCATTAGTGCTTAAAACTAGCCACATTTGTTCAACTGTCTCATAGAGAGGGTCAACTGGATGCGAATGAGTGCGCACTCTGATCCCACGCTTGATATAAAACCCAATGCCTCCACCGCGACCACCGCGCACGCTCACCGGCCGCGGAACATGCCGCAGCCGGTACCCGGGAACGGCGGGTGCGCGCCCCTCCTCATTCCTCTTAAGCCACGTCTCATTGATTGCCATTATATCGATATCATGATGCTCCAATGCAGCGATGAACTCATCATGGTGAGTGCCCAATGAGCCTGGGTTCAGAAATCCAAATTTAAAATACTTTGCAATCATCGCAGTGAATCTGTATTACTAAACAATATATAGCAACATTGGAAACATTTACTTGCAAGGAGGTGGCAAATATTAATCGGCTTTTGGAAATAATAACAATTAGTTACTTTTATTGTAAAAACAAGAATATTACTTGGCAATGTTAAAATGTCATTAAATACTAATAATATTGTGGCTACTTGTAGTAAAATTGTGGGTGAATAAAAAATGTAATTGAAGGGAGAATTTTGTGATAAATAAATAACAATACATATGATATGGTATAAAAGCAATTTGTTTTGATGGGAAGTAGTTACCAATAAACTTGCACCACTACGGAAAATGCCAACCAAAACAATGCACCCCTTAGTCCGGGCTAGCTGCGGCCATAAAATTACAGACCAAAAAACCACCAAAAAAATTAAACAGGTAACAACAAACACATACAAATAACAAAAAATAAAATTACATGTGAAATATCGAGCGCGTAATTTAAAAAAGACTTTTAAAATTAATAAAAAGCTGGTCAAACAGAACCATTGCCAAAAGTTTGGACAATATCAAGGTCACAACGAATGCGTTGGGGAGGTATACCATCTTCTTTCTTCACATAGATGCGGCCATCCTTGGTCCATACGTACTTATATTTATGTTTTTGAGCAGCCTCGCGGGCGTTATAAAATAACCTGCCGTTAATCGGCGTCAGCCGCTCGTTTACATAAAATCTTCTGGAGGGCCCGCGCAGCTCGAGGTCCGCCGTGGTGAGGCCGCGCCGCACGCGCGCCGCTCGCAGCAGTTGATCGCGGGCAGCGCGACGCGACAGGCGCACAGCGAGCGCGCGCGGTCTAGGAGGCTCCGCCGTGTCCCCACCGCCAGCCACAGTAAAGTTACGGCGAACCATACCAATACGCTCGGCGTTCACAATTTCGCGTTCGTCAATGTTAACTCCTAGCTTTAAAGATACTAAACGTATTATGTGTAGCGGGCTCTCATCCTTTGTTTCGGGAATGCCCGAAATTACGATATCATTGAGCAGAAGATCTTGATCTCGTTCGTTCAGCTGCAACTTCAACTCGGTAATTGTTTCTTTAAGGTGGTCAAGAGACGATGGCTCCTCCCTCCTCTCCTCAAAGCGTTTCTCGAGGTGAGAAACCTTGCCCTCAATCACATCCATTCGTTCCCCACACAACCCGACATCAATCTTCAAACTCGCCATTTCGTCCCGGAATAATCGCAACTCCATTCTCATGGCACTTAGTTCCTCACGGAAACAGCGAATCTCATAGGCTACGTTGAGCTCCCGAGACTCTGCTGTCAGTGGGGAGAGGGGTTCAATATGCTGGTTGTTTGCTGATTCCACAGTTGTTTGCCCAGCCAGCGCCTTCTGGCTTACCGCTGCAGGCTGTGTTCCCGGCGAAGACCGGACTGCATTTGGCTGACTGTTCACGGCGACACCGTCTGAGGGACCTTTGACAGGTGTAGCCGAGTTATCCTTCCTTGGAATCTTTATCTTACAGTCAGGGCACAACCAGTTAGGCGACACCTTTGTTGACGTAACACCAATGCAAGTGGGATGATAAGACCCAGGACACTTAGTGCAGCGTATACACTCCGCCCTAGCCAAAAACTGACCACAGCCCCCACACTTTGCCATAATCGTTATTTCGCTTGACTTGTATGTAAACACAGCAGAAATTAGTACCACTGGAGAATCACAGATGGCGCTATTAGATAGTATTGTGAAACAAACTCTTTAATTATAGGTCCTGTATATTTCAGTGAGCTGTGAGGTTGACTTTTTCACAAGCTCCAAAACTCAACTTTCACTAAAATTTCGCACTTATATTGTTTATTGTTATTAGTTGTAAGTTTTTATTTGTAAAGTTTCGGGTAGGAGTCTTACACTGGCTATGTTTGGATTTGTTTTTTAGTAATTATTAATGTTTTACTAATCAATGTCACTGCACTACAATATATGTGAATTATTGTTTCTTGTATAAGTCTTTAAACAATAAAGATTCAGAAAAAATACTTTGTTTATATTTTAACACTCTTAAGTAAAGCAAACTAGTCAACTGTTACCGATGTCCGTGACGTCACACCCACATTGAGCGTATCTTAAAAATCTCTTCTGTATGCTTTCAAGGCCATTGACATAAATATTATAATTGGGATTCCAAATTTGAGAAGCATATTCAAGGTGGCTACGAACAAACGCACAGTAAAGAATTTTCATTGTCTTGATATTCTTAAAATCAGTAGAAATCCTAAAGATAAAACCTAGGGCTTTAGAAGCTTTATTAACTACTTTATTTATATGCTCATCAAACAGAAGCTTACAGTCAAAAGTTAGACCAAGATCGTTCGATCGTTCGTTTTATAAGTGCCCATGTGAAATGTAAAATAAAAAAAAATTAATTTGACTTTGATCCCTTATGACGTTGACTCTGGCTATTGAGGTGTTCGATAGCTTATAATCATATTTAATAGGGTTTGGTTTGCGAGAAAAAGTACATACATAGCATTTCAAAACATTTAAATCTAATCTATTACTAGCACAATAAACGAGAAACCGGCCCAGATCCTCCTGTAAAAGGTATGCGTCATCAATACTTGATATTTGACCAAGAATCTTCATATCATCCGTAAGAGTAACTTTCGAATGTAAGAAACAAACTGATGTTTTTATTGTTTAAGTATGTTTTCAAGTCAGCGGTGCTGCCAGTAGACCTTGTGTTTTTGCTATTTCTTCTTTGTCCTCTCCTGTTCCCATTATTTGAGGTCGAGTTTGTATGGCTCCCATTATTTACAACAAGCTTCCGAATAGCTTGAAAGAGCTAAACTTAGAACTATTTAAGAGGAAATTGAAATCTTTTTTAACTAGTAAAGCATATTATGATGTTAGGGACTTTTTAATAGATCCACTTTAAATTGACATAAATTATTCGATTTGTACTATAATAATGATTTTATAATGTCATTTTTTATGGATTATCTTTTTTTTTGGACCAACTGACATTTATTATGAATTGACATTGAATTATAGATTATTTTAATTTGATATGTATGATAATAATAATTTTTATAATGGTATTTAATTGCAATTTTTTACTTAATTTTGATTTTTTAAATCCTGAACACATTATTAATATTTGCACACCATAACAATATGGTAAATATGTTAGCACAACTCCATTAACTGTAACACCTTGCATGCATTGTTTACTATAATAATTGTATGTACACTCATGTTTGAGCAAATAAATGAAATCTGAAATCTGAAATCTGAGTCTCCTAACAAATCGGATTTGTGCATCCTCCCCATTTGCCAGAGCCAACAACTTGAGATCTTTCTCGTTTCTAGTCCACCAGCTCAAAGCGGACGACTTCTGCCTATCTTTTGTTCTGGCAGGCTTTTGTTATTTGCAGTAGAGAAGTTAAAGTCCTCTAAAAAATGTAATAAGATTCGTATAAAGCCTAGATGTCAAACAATACAACATGTCTCTATAATACAAAATTAAAAAAGTTTTTAAAGAATTTCAGATACAAGATGATATGTGTTTTGTATTTTGTATCTGTATTTCAGATATTCGTATCTTAGATAAATCACATCTCTGCCTATTATGAGCTCGAATTCAATGTATGTAGATACGTAAATACTACAGTGCACTCATGGACGCATGATAAAACCATGAGCAAACATTGTCAGTCATTCCAACCGTAGCAAAATATATGGCCGAATCGAGGGCGGAGTCGCTTTGGAGTTGAAAAGTTGCAACGACAATTGGCCACGTGTATCGAACAAAGTTTCGTGTGAGAGTGTTGAATAATGAATAAAGTGGCAAGCCCAGTGAGCGACTCACTTGGCGTGCGACGGTGGCGCGTTCGAACAGCATGGGCGTCTCGGTGGCGTTGGCGCGCAGGCAGCGCACGAAGTGCGGGCGCGCGTGCACCAGCGTGCGCAGCAGGTTGTCGAGGCGCGTGTGGAAGTCCTGCGTCAGCGTGGACGCCGGCGCCGCGTGCAGCGCGGCCGCCACCGTGGGCGACGCGCGGAACTGGCCGCCCGACGGGCCGCCCTGCGCGCCCAGAGCCTTCAACTCGGCGCCGAACAGATGTGTCGCAAATCCGAACTCGCATGTCCTATTGTCGAAGGCAGCGAGCAAGTCGTCGGGCACGGCGTCACGGTTGGCTTCGAGGAAGTCGGCCGCGTCGTACGACACCTCGCCCGCGTAGTGACGCACGGCGAAGCGGCGCGGGTGCGGCGGCCGCGCCTCCGCCAGCCGCGGGTGCCCCCTACAATGAACGTTTTATTTCAAACACTTTCTTGCTGAGCAAATTTTTGACGAAATCAACAATAAAAATATTGAACGAGAAGATATTTGTTTTGATTATATTGTCGTAGTACCTGTGCGCAGCCTTGATCCTGACGACGTACTGCTCGGGCGAGCCGCGCGCGGCGCACTCGGCGTCGAGCGCGGCCAGCAGCCCGCCGCGCAGCGACGACACCAGGTCGATGCACGGCACGTTGTCCACGTAGTCCAGCTCTAGCGCGCACTGCACGCCCTCCTCGCGGCACGACTCCGCCGACGACTTGAACACGTGTGTGTTGTAGAAGTGCTGCATGGTCTCCGCGCACAGGTTGGCGCACAGGTGCTCCAGCCGGCTGGGTGCGGCGTCCTCGAAGCCGAACATGTCCAGGATGCCCACGAAGCCGTCCGTGGCGTGGCGCACGGCGTCGTTGAGCGCCGCCATGGAGCGCGCTCCGGCGCGGCCGCGCGTGCCGCTGCCGCCCGCCGACGAGGCGCGCCGCGACGCCGCGTCCTGGTTGTGCACCGACTCGTTGGAGTCCGACGACAGCGTGCCCAGCGTGGAGCCCAGGCGCTTGAGCGAGTTGGCGCGTCGCACGATGGTGGCCACGGTGCGGCAGTATAGCGCCTTGGCGAGCGCGTCGCGCGCGGCGGCGGCGGCGGGCGCGCCGGCGGGGGCGCGGGCGGGCTGCGCGCGCCCCCGGGGGCCCGCGCGCGATACGAGCCCTCGCAGCAGCGCGGGCGCCGCTACGCCCAGCAGCGCCGCGGCCGCCGCCAGCTCGGCCTCGCTGGTGGGCTCGGCGGAGCCGTCGCTACCTTCTGCAAACTGCACGTTGCCGAGCAGCAGCACGGCCGCGAGCACACGCACCACATCCAAAAAGGGGATGCCGAGAATGACGAGGCAGGTCTTCCACGCGTGGAAGCGCGCCGCGTCCTCCGGCTCAGGCCGCCGGTGGGGCGCCGACGCAAGGTACCTATCGAAAAAACCACAATAAGATTGTTGCATTCACAGATACCTAAATGTTATATTGGTTTCTTAATTAAACATCAAGTTGGTGTTTTCCATCTGCAAACGACCATACAGCCCATAGACGCCTCATGCTTGTTCTAACGCACCAAAACAATTCTATCAACTGGCTCAGGTACGGGGAAGCGATCTGATAGGCCCTACCAAGGTCATTACGCGGCACACTAGGGATGATACAGGATTAAATAAGTCACGAAAGTATTGTTTTTTTTTAATTATATTTCTTTTCAATTATTAATTGGCTTTTTTACCTTCCTAATTCTTGACATTGTTTAAACATAAAATATGTATAACTACATACTTAATGTAATTAATAAACTTTAAGTGATAACATAAAATGTAAAAAGAACCTAAAAATATTTCTGTAATCGATAACCGATTCACGATTAAATTCTGTCCTGTTATGTTACATAGACTTTATTGTAGTTAGTAAAAAAAAACTTATTCGTGTAAATAGGTTTTTTGGAGGCGGCCGTAGGAATTAGTAAATCACTAGTAATGGTAGAGGGAAAGAGAAAGTGAAAAAAATACTTACAGAAGAAAGAGACGCAAACAAGACATCATTCACAAGCCTTCACTTATGACCAGTATAAGATGAACTCTGATAAACAATATCAGAAAATTTATGAGATTATGATTACGTAACTATTAACTTACTGATGCAATATCATAACAACTTTTCGGATATTCGAAGTCTGGCTGATGTTACCACACCAACGTATTAAACAAGGATCCATTATTATATTTATTTTCTTATTTTTTATTAACTAACGCGGAGGTGTTAACGGCTCATAGAATTCGGCGGCGGGGGTCGGGGCGCGCCAGGGGCCGATGCTGGGGGTCACAGCATACGAGCCATCGGCTGTGGGGGTCAGGGCGCACATGGGGCCGATGCTAGGGGTCACAGCATACGAGCCATCAGCGGCGGGGGTCGGGGCGCACATGAGGCCGATGCTGGGGGTCACAGCATACGAGCCATCGGCGGCGGGGGTCGGGGCGCATATGGGGCCGATGCTGGGGGTCACAGCATACGAGCCATCGGCGGCGTCCCCTGCCCAGCCGTCTGAGCAGGCGGATTCTCTCTGACTAAAATACAACAGCCGAACCGTCAGACAAACTAGACAATAGTGAGGACAGCAGAGCAGTTACATCCGCCTCGGATGTTTCGCAGCTATTTAGCCTGCGACCACCAAAGCGGGAAAACCCAGAGTGCGCATAAAATGGACTGAAGATATTAACATACTTTTTTTATTTTTTATTAATGAAAGGCTCGCGTTTGACCACCATCTCTCCTGATGGTCAGCGATGATGTGGTCGACGATGGAGCACGCTTGCCTAGAAGTAGCCTATTCACTCTTGACTTAAAGACCCCCAGGTTGTAGTTATCAGGAAACACTCCGGCAAGGAATTCCACTCCTTGGCTGTACGCATAATAAATGTGTTCTTAAAACGTTTTGTGCGTATGGGTGGCGTGTCTACCATGTACCGGTGGCGCAACGCCGTACGTCTAGTGGTCCGATGATGGAATGGATTTGGCGGAATTAGATTGTGCAATTCCAGTGCACACTCCCCGAAATGTAAACGATAGAAAACCGACAGGCTAGCAACTCGGCGACGATGCCCAAGGCTTTGGAGCTTCGACTCAACAAGTCCATCATTGCCGATGATCCTCTTGGCCCGCCTTTCAATCGACTCTAGCGCATCAAGTTGGTATTGGCATTTTCATCATGCTTACTTATTTTCACGTTACAAAACTTGAAGAGGACAGAACTATGTACTGCACCCAATTATTTGAAAAATTTAAATTACAATACCCAGAAATGAATGTAACTGAGCAAAGAATAGCAGACCAAAGAAGGGTCATTATCAGAACAAGTTGTTATCGGACGACACTTTCAAGTAGAATTAGATTTGATATAGCAGAACTATGGAAGAAAGAAGAAGAGGAAAGAATAAACCTTTCGCAACAAAAAGTTATAATAACACCTCCCTGGACCCGACACGAGTCCCGGGACTGAATATTATGTTACAGATTCAAGTGTACCTACACAAAACACCACTCAATCTATAGTATTTTAGATAATTTGACATTAATTCAGACACGAAATAATACTGATTTTGATTCATCATTAGTAGATACATTAAGCAACGAATTAGAAACAAATATGCTAAAATATAATGGAATTAATCCTACTTGTAGACCGTTACTACCAAAAGTGAGACCATCTCGCAAATTTATCCGATATAATTAATATTTTTAGTCAAAAAATTATTCCTTCAAGGCTTACATCTCTAGAAAATCACACATTTGTTAATTTATTGCGTAGTTATCTTAATTGCAAATTACTAATAAACTACTACTACTTACTATTACTTTAAATAAAATATAAATAGGTACGGACAAAAGTTTTAAAAGTAATAGAGAAAAAAATGTTCAACATTTGCAAAAAAGATTAAAATCAGATATAGAGCAATTGAGAAAAGATATGAATAGACTAACACACAAAAAAACGGTAATAATAGGGGTTAAAGTATGAAATTGCCGTTTTATAAAACGGATTGCTTTGAAGTGATATATTTATCTTTGGATTGACTTGGAATTATAAGTTCAAATAAACTTTATATTAAAGGTACGTTAGGTATTCTTTTTCAAAATTAGGTATTTTTTGGGTTCTTGGTGTTTTGTATTTACTGTAATATCGCAGTACTTATGACCCACTTTTGTATGAAATATAAGAAAACTCGCATTATTTTGTTATATGATTTCTACCGTGGAAACAATGTAGAATGTAAAATCTAGGACTCTAACATTAGATTTTTTTTTTTAAATATGATTATTTTTATTGTGCAACAATATCGACTGGTCTACACTGTTCTTACATAATGTCTATTAATACTGTAATATGAAAATATTGTAAACAATAATTTTTTTAAAAGAGTAACCATGGAGTTTCTTGCCGGTTCTTCTCCATAGGAAACGACCAATTTGGAACCGTGCACTAGCTTCTGACGTTTTATAATGCCCATGTAGGCCTATGTGAAATAAAACATTTTTGACTTTGACTTTGAGAAGCGATTTTCATAACATAAATACGCGTAGTAAACACGAAATTGTATTACCCAAATGGGGATGACCAGCAAGTCATTTTTAGTAAACAGCATACGCTTTTATAACAAGCTGCCAAAGGTGGTGACTGAAATTAGCGAGGGAAAGTTTAAAACCCATATTAAGCGTGTCCTAACTAAAAAAGCGTATTATAAGGTTAAGGACTATGTCGAAGACACGCTTGTTTGGCAATGACTGTTTCTGCACATGTGGCCCCCTGTTAACTCATAATATTGTGTAAATGTATCTATTAACTGCTTCACATTGTTTATTGTTTATTATTAATCATACATACAGCTTTCATTACAGAACAATCCAATGCGATAGTGTAGTCAACATTTGTTGTAATATATACTTTATTTTTTCTAACACATTGCTTTTGCAATATTTTTTATATTATTAGACCCCAACCACCATAAATTCGTTAGTAATCTATTTTGTTAACGTATCATTTATTAATAATTGTAATTGGTTATTTTTTTGCTTTTATTTATATAGCCTCTTTTTCATAATGTGAATGTGTAGACTCCGCGAATTCTTATGTTATTTCCTATTACGACTCACTTTTTATTATGATTCTCTTTATTCCTTGTAAACACATATAAATTATGATTATTTTTATTGTACTTTTAGTACAATATTGACCGATGTACACTGTCCTTACATAATATCTACTTATACTGTAATATGGAAATATTGTAAGAACACACTTTTTTTTTAAAAGAGTAACCATAGAGTTTCTTGCCGGTTCTTCTCCATAGGAAACGACCAATTTGGAACCGTGCACTAGCTTCTGACGTTTTATAAGTGCCTATGTATGCCTACGTGAAATAATAATAGAATCGACTTTATCAAAAACACGTGCTTATGAGTGGTACAAAGCGTTCAAAAGCGGTCGAGATGTGATGGAAGATTTGCCTCGCTCTGGTAGGCCATCAACGTCTTCAAATTAGGAAGTACACAGAATTACAAGAGAAAATCACCAGAGTTTGGAAAATAAATAGAATCAATAGTCCCAATAGTAATATCAGCAACAGGTGTTATTCGGAAACAAATATTCAATAGTTTTATTATTCTCAATCTATCAAAATACTCATATCTAACACTAGAAAAAGCGGCTATTTTGTACACTTGTCGTATAGTTAGTAATTGTTTACAACTGAAATTAGATAATAATTTAAATTCAGTACAAAATCTTTTACCATCTTAAACCAATAATTAGGATCTCATCTTGGTTCACACTCGTGAGCTTTTAAAAGAACACCAGGTACTAGACTGAGAAAAAAATGCCCAAAAACCCATAATAATAATAACTTCATCGCCGTATCTCAACGTTGACGTCGTGGTGCAGCTTGCGCGCCACAATAAACCCTAGGTCTGTGTCGCTAAACGCTACCGTTTGCTTTGCCGTAACATACCTACCGTGAGCCACACTAAGAGAGATACAATCCGCAGGGCAGTTTTGTGTTAGGCATTAGCGGCCCCACGGACCCGATCTCCGGCTTGCCTTTATTGGCCGGCCGTATTAAACACTGACGAGGAACAGAGCTTCTACCTCTCTCTTGCCTTTACTGGCTGGCTTGAGTGGAGATTCGCATGAACAAGCGTGCTCGGGAGAAGGATGTATAATCCAGTGAGGTGCTGGTTGGGATCTTGACCGAACTTCCGGGATTGTTCTCCTCTTCCGTGGTATACCTCTCCACTCCTCAAACACCTCAGGATATGTTGCCCTGTTGTTACTACGTCACTTCGTGCTAGCGACCGTTTTTGGGGTCCATTTTTTTGATGTGCAAGTCACCCCCTGCCTTTTATCGCTGGATATAATAATATTTTTCAGGCATTGGCCATAGTCTTAACATAGTTCTAGGTTACCTGTGCAGTTAAGAGTTTATCTTTGTTTTCCATAATTATGTTGCAATATTTTTTTTCTAACCGGGGGTTGTCCCTGGGTGCACTAGCATATCGCGTACAGGGATAATCGTCGGTTGGTATCACGTTCCATTAAAATTATCTAAAGGGCCTCTGCGAGTTGGCTTCGGCCTGACCCCTCGTTCCAAAGGTCTAAATGGTAATAACAATTTATTTAACATTTTCAATTTCTCATATTTCTCTTAATCTACAATTGTTCACAGACAATTGATAGCAAACTGCTTAAGAGATAAGAGTCAAGTGGCATTTCAATACCTTTAGCCAAGCGCATCTCAAACGGGACATAGGAGACCAGCGCAACTTACGAAGAATTTACCACTCTACTATGTCATATGGAAGCTTTGTTTTGTTTTTGAACTCACGACCATTATTCACCGTTACAGAGAACACCGAAGAAATTAACTGCCTAACTCCTGGACATTTATTTTACATGACAATTTCACTACCACACATTCACAATACTTAAGCAAGAGATGGCAAACTGTGCAAAAACTTGGCAAGCATTTATGGAAGAAATGGTTGCAAGAATATCTGCAACCAACTACAAGCAAGATTAAAATGGAAACGACAGAATACTGACCTATAAATAAATTACATGGTATGCATTAAGCATGATAAGTTATCGTGTAGCTGAGCTACACACTGGAAAGGCAAGGACAGCCACACTAGACTTGTGACTATAAACAATTAAAGGCAAAACTAAGGGCCTGTGCACACCACGTTTTTTAAACGCACCGTTGACACGCGTTTTAGAAACGTGCGTCGACGGCGCGCTTTTATCCTATTAAAGGTCTTCATAATTAAATCAGTTCGATGGTACCTTGTAGTCTCACAGCCTGCCCCTTTAGTCAGCCACCGACAATACGTATAAACAAGGCAATTTTACTCGTTACGGCAGTTCTGCTATGATCCTATGAGGGGTTCCGTTCCATGTCTTCAGAGTTCATTACCAGATAATGACAATATTTCTATAGGACCAATTCGAAAGCATAGTATTTCAGTTTATAAAAAAACAAAAGCAGCCGAAAAATAGGTGAACGTACCTACATTAAAAAATATGTAGGTACAGCCGAAAGTGACGGCAGTAGTTGACGGAGTAGGCAAACTCATTAATTGGAGTATTAGATTAACTTTTGCAAAACAATATGAACAGGACAACGAAACCATTCAATGAGCGCTTGATACTGCCATGGCGATTAAATAAAAGGAACAATCTTACTTGGTCACCGAAGAGTTGATACCAACAGCGATCTGCAGATCCTGGATGCAGTAGAAATGTAGATGAAGGCACTCAGAGTTCCACCAAAGTCTTTACGACCGATTCACTACGTGTTCACTGAACTGAGTGATTGAACTTCACGGAACTGACGCGAAATACTCAACGAATATTATCAAGTCTGGGGTTCTGATTCCGAACCACCCGCGCACCTTGAATTATATACCCGATGGACTGTTACTACGCGAGATATCAGATCCGGCTCGAAGGACCAAAAAAAATGTACGACGATAGTCTGCACACTTATGGTAAAATGATATAAACCGGGGATGATAATAAAACCGCCCGTGTTGAGTGTAGAAAAATCACTGATTTATTTTACTTAGTAACGATTATACTAAATGGTCGCGCGTGTGCAAACGCTGCAGTTGCATAACCTACTTAATTATATGAATGTGCGGGTTCACCGTACAAGAACCCTTTGTTACAACTGCTTAAAAACCAGACTAGTATCCTGGATGCCGAGAACAATTGTACAGCGCAATGAAGCGACAGTGGTAAAACAGCTCAACTTAATATATGACCAAGACCAAGGATAAACTTGACACGTCGACTGCTTTTTGTATAGTTAGGGCGGCCAAAGCTGCAGAAGGAATAGCTCAAAATCAGTATCTTTTTAGAAGCAGAGGGCTATCATCATAGTTTACAGTGTTCTTAATTTAAAAATCGCGTTCCCAGTAAATATTTCATTGATGACATTGACTATTTAAAGACATTTCAATTCTTGATTGAAAACTTAACATAAGATTAGAAGATTTAACAAAATAATATTTCGTCCCCCAGCAGTATCTCCTGGCAGTGTATGTGACAGTTTTTCCGTGTGCTAAATGGTTCTAACCTTTAAAGAGAAGAGGTCCAGGAGTTTCTCATCGATACACTGACATTGACACTGTATTTTTATCGAAAGATGGCAACCCAAAGACAAAGGGAGGGACCGCAAGAAGCGAGAAGCAGGTGAAGGCACGAAGAAAGAGATCATGCCATTAAGGACGGGTACAGCAAGATCGATAAACCGGGGTCAAAACTGAAGAAGGTGTCGAGTACCAACCCTACCTCAAGAGTGAAGTCAAGTTAGGCGCAGCGAGATAGTGCTGTGGGCTAAATTATTATTATTTAACTTTGACTTTAAGTTACGTTTTTCACAGTAGTTGTAATCAATTTCACATATTATTCTATCTTATAGTTTGTTATTGTCTATGTAAGTATTATTGTTTTGAACTTGTTTTATGTATTTAGTGGTTTTCGTTCTTTGTAGTGGTAATAAATACGTACAGTCTTTACACTTTCATTATATAATGTCCGTAAGTACCTACTCGGTTTATAATATACTCGTATTATTATAATAAGTTAGCCAAATGTAGGCTCGTGTACGTGCACTTACATTAGCGTTGACATTATATTTATTTGTGCTAGGCTTATAGCCAGTCTCTTTTAAAATCCCTACATTACCTGAGGTCTTGCGGCGAGTACCCCTCCAGGTGCAGCTGCGCGCGCTCGTCGGGCGTGAGGCCCGCGAGCATCTGGTAGAAGATGTGGTAGTTGCGCTCGCCGGCCGGCGGGCGCACCACGCGCGTCTGGTCCAGGAAGTAGCAGTGGATCTTGGTGCGGTACAGCGCGCCGTCCGTCACCTGCACCTCGATGAAGTGGCCCTGTGGACGAGCGAGCGGTGAGTATGCGGGGCGGGCGCGAGAGAGACGCGAGCGTGCTCGTGCGTCGCTTACGATGCGGCTGGAGTGCGTGTTGGCGGGCGTGGCGGCCGTGCCCAGCGCGCGCAGCACGGTGAAGGCGGCGGCGAGGTGCTTGAAGGCGTCGGTCTCGGGCCCGCCGCCCGCCACGTCGAACAGCCGCCGCAGCAGCACCATCGACGCGTACGTCTTGCCGGACCCCGACACGCCTGCGACACGCATCTATGTTATGTCGTTGGAACTCTGGCCACACACCGACTTCCAGTACCATACGATTTTACAATGAAGAGACAATTAACAAAGCATTTTTGTTTAATAAAGTATGTGGAATCCTTTATGATCAAAAAATAATGTGAAGTGGTATGGTGTATGGACCTGAGAGGATGATGGCCTGCGGGTAGCCGGTGTCGGCCTGGTGGCGCACGGCGTCGTGCACGAGGCGCGCCAGCTCGGGCCGCTGCGCGCGCGCCGCCGTCAGCGTCAGCGCGTTGCACGCATCCGTGTACGGGTTTACTGCCACCAGGATCGGCCCGATCATCGTCTGCAACGTACGCACACACACTGTAGCCAGGTAGTAACTATACATGGGCTGATGGTCGGCTAACTCGTCTCAACAACTGTGTACATGCTGTTGTATGTGTGCTTTACGTGTCTTTCAGTGGTTCAAATTAGGGTCTCAAGTCTGCTATTACAATAGTGTCAGAATGGTCTATCATTGATTTCATAATTGTTGATTTTAGTAGATTACGAACTTTTAGCAAAATGACAATTGTATCGTGTTGGAATGACGAATTTATAAAAATAGCAGATTTCGGCCCCTGGTCTCTTACATAGAACTTGTTTTGGTAAAAGCGCGCCTGCAGTGCGCGCACCACGGCGTCTTCGGTGAGCGGGCCGCGCAGGTGGATGAGGTCCTCCACGTCGGCGCCCGTCGCACCCGCTCCGCTCGCTCCCGCTACGCACGCGCCCGCTCCGCTTGCGCTCCCGCCGCCTACACCCGCTGCCGGCTTCGGCTGCGACCAGCGGCTCTCTACGCACACATACATTAATGTCACACAATAATCCACCTTAAAGACATGTTTTAGTACTACCGCAAATCATGCGTAACAATGAAGCCACAGTGTGATGTATACCTGGCGGTGGCGGCAGAGGATGATGCGGAGCCGGGGGAGGCGCGGCGGGCGCGGGCGGCGGCAGAAGCTGCGGCGCTCGCGGCGGCACGGCGGGCTGCCCCGCGCCCCCTGCGCCCCCGCCCGCGCCCCCCGCGCCCCCGCCCGCGCCCCCCGCGCCCACCAGCAGGTGGTTGCGCAGCGACACCAGGTCCGAGCTCAGGCACAGCAGGCGCCGCTGCAGGTGCACCGCCTCGTTGGAAGACGACGCGTCTGCAACACATTATACATCAAGTTAAGCGGCTGCTAGTAGACCAGAGCTGCTAGGTATAATAAGGTCAATACAAAAAAGTCGAGTGTGACTTTAAAAAAAATTGTCGGCCATTTTTACTCAAATGTCCGGCTAAATTGGCTGGTCTGAAGACCTGGCAACGATAATTAAATAAGTACGTACTTGTGGAGAGATAGATAGAGCTACCTGCCGTGTTATAGAAATGGAACTGATGACCGTCTACCTTATTGCGTCTCACTCAGCTAATAAGTACATATTTGTTCTATATGTTACTTACACTATTTCTAAGTTTAAATTGTTGCTAACTCAATATGGCAAGTTCCGAATTAAACGTTTATGTTTGTGTAAATTTAATAAAGACAGGGATGTTCGGTTATAAGAATAATTAAGGCTGTACTTCATTATATTCTATATGTACCTATAACTAGCTATTCACGAGGACTTAATCGCGTCGTAGGCCACCTTTCCTTGAAACAATTATAATATTGCCCCAGTAATTTCTGAGCCTGACTGCCTGGCCAAGATGAAGACAGAAATTAAAACCTAGCATACTTAGGTGTTTTGTACGAAGATATTAATTATATAAATTAAATATCTTCGTAAAAAAAATATACTCGTATATCCCATAAATATCATAGACTTTGTAGAATCTGAGAACCAAGCAAACATTTTTTTACACTATTCCCCAAAAAGGGAGAGTAATGTTCATAACTCCACGCGAGCGAATTCGGAGGTAACAGCTAGTAATACGAATAAAAGAGTTTTGTATTATTATTTTCAGAAAGTAAAGACTGACTCGAAAATAAACTTAATTGAACTTGTGGGCAGTACCGTGATCGCGGTATTGACTACAATATCTAATACCGGTATTGAAAAAATCAGATATTTGTAAGCCCTAGTTCTGATGTTATATTTGAATAGCTATAGCCTGCGGTCACACGGTCCTTTTCCGGAAACGAAAACAGAATTAATTCCAATTAAAATATAGATATAAACTCTTGCAATAAAATGTCGATAATAACGAATCTGGCAATAAATGATCTGATTATATTATGATAGTTTGTGGAGTTAGACAGCGCGGGCGGCGGGCGCGTGGGGACTAGTGGGGAGACAACCGGTCGCCCCCCGCCGCCCTCTGCCGCCCCCCGCCGCCCCAGCAGCTCCAAGAGGAGCCCCGCGCTGCTGCTGTGACGCAAGCGCAACGTCAAAAACCTTTTTAGTACCTATGTACTTATAGTGGTCGAGCGAACGATACTACCCTGACTCGCGCATCACTCATTTATTTTTGATTTCACAGCTTTCGTGAAGCAAAATGGAATAGGATGGCTCTGTTCACGACGCACTGCACCATGACACTGGCAAGTGTAGCGTCAGCCGCGTCTGTTGAGTAGGTACATCACCTAGCGCTAGCTTGCTACACAACACGAATCATCCCTTCTGAGCTACCTTGTACATACAGTTGCAGTTCTTGCTTTGAAGTGTCAGCACATTAGTAACAAGTTTATTTTTTATTTCTTCAAGTTTCAAAAACGAAAATCACCACATAATCTTGTAATCTCATATATTATGTGTTTTTGACAGGTCACTCTCATCAGTCGTTGATTTTCGTTCCAAAAACAACCCACAGTCGGATGTTAGTGATTGTGAAAAACTGTAAACAACAAGATTAAGGCGAGTTCAGATCGTCACGCCTGTTGCACTGGCCGATCTGAGTAGAGCCTCTTGACATGAGCCAAGAAAGTAAAAAAATATGTGTGCTTGTTAGTTTTAGAAGAGTTGAGTTTTGAACGACGAGGTGACCGCGAACCGACGCGGGCAACCTGTGCGGTCACGGCGTCAATTAACTAAACGAAAACCGGAAAAACGACCGAAAATATTAAACAACTTTCAAGCCGTTAAACCGGACCACAACAAGTGCTAAAAAATCTGTACCCTCGCAGAACAGTACCGCGACGATATCATCTCGGGTATCAGAGGTTGCGCTCACCCGGGACTTGCGCGGGCAGCGGCGCTGCGGCTGCCACCTAACACTTGCTAACGACGGTAGCTCCTGCGTGCTGCGACCTTACACTCGCTGATGACGGTAGCTCCTGCGTGCTGCGACCTAACACTAGCTGACGACGGTAGCTCCTGCGTGCTGCGACCTAACACTTGCTGACGACGGTAGCTCCTGCGTGCTGCGACCTAACACTTGCTGACGACGGTAGCTCCTGCGTGCTGCGACCTAACACTTGCTGACGACGGTAGCTCCTGCGTGCTGCGACCTAACACTCGCTGACGATTGTAGCTCCTGCGTGCTGCGACCTAACACTTGCTGACGACGGTAGCTCCTGCGTGCTGCGACCTAACACTTGCTGACGACGGTAGCTCCTGCGTGCTGCGACCTAACACTCGCTGACGATTGTAGCTCCTGCGTGCTGCGACCTAACACTCGCTGACGATTTTAGCTCCTGCGTGCTGCGATCTAACACTTGCTGACGACGGTAGCTCCTGCGTGCTGCGATCTAACACTTGCTGACGACGGTAGCTCCTGCGTGCTGCGACCTAACACTTGCTGACGACGGTAGCTCCTGCGTGCTGCGACCTAACACTTGCTGACGACGGTAGCTCCTGCGTGCTGCGACCTAACACTCGCTGACGATTGTAGCTCCTGCGTGCTGCGACCTAACACTCGTTGACGATTTTAGCTCCTGCGTGCTGCGATCTAACACTTGCTGACGACGGTAGCTCCTGCGTGCTGCGACCTAACACTTGCTGACGACGGTAGCTCCTGCGTGCTGCGACCTAACACTCGCTGACGATTTTAGCTCCTGCGTGCTGCGACCTAACACTCGCTGACGATTGTAGCTCCTGCGTGCTGCGATCTAACCCTTGCTGACGACGGTAGCTCCTGCGTGCTGCGACCTAACACTCGCTGACGATTGTAGCTCCCGCGTGCTGCGACCTAACACTCGCTGACGATTTTAGCTCCTGCGTGCTGCGATCTAACACTTGCTGACGACGGTAGCTCCTGCGTGCTGCGACCTAACACTTGCTGACGACGGTAGCTCCTGCGTGCTGCGACCTAACACTCGCTGACGATTGTAGCTCCTGCGTGCTGCGACCTAACACTCGCTGACGATTGTAGCTCCTGCGTGCTGCGACCTAACACTAGCTGACGACGGTAGCTCCTGCGTGCTGCGACCTAACACTTGCTGACGACGGTAGCTCCTGCGTGCTGCGACCTAACACTTGCTGACGACGGTAGCTCCTGCGTGCTGCGACCTAACACTTGCTGACGATTTTAGCTCCTGCGTGCTGCGACCTAACACTCGCTGACGATTGTAGATCCTGCGTGCTGCGATCTAACACTTGCTGACGACGGTAGCTCCTGCGTGCTGCGACCTAACACTCGCTGACGATTGTAGCTCCTGCGTGCTGCGACCTAACACTCGCTGACGATTGTAGATCCTGCGTGCTGCGATCTAACACTTGCTGACGACGGTAGCTCCTGCGTGCTGCGACCTAACACTCGCTGACGATTGTAGCTCCTGCGTGCTGCGACCTAACACTCGCTGACGATTTTAGCTCCTGCGTGCTGCGATCTAACACTTGTTGACGACGGTAGCTCCTGCGTGCTGCGACCTAACACTTGCTGACGACGGTAGCTCCTGCGTGCTACGACCTAACACTAGCTGACGACGGTAGCTCCTGCGTGCTGCGACCTAACACTTGCTGACGACGGTAGCTCCTGCGTGCTGCGACCTAACACTTGCTGACGATTTTAGCTCCTGCGTGCTGCGACCTAACACTCGCTGACGATTGTAGATCCTGCGTGCTGCGATCTAACACTTGCTGACGACGGTAGCTCCTGCGTGCTGCGACCTAACACTCGCTGACGATTGTAGCTCCTGCGTGCTGCGACCTAACACTCGCTGACGATTTTAGCTCCTGCGTGCTGCGATCTAACACTTGCTGACGACGGTAGCTCCTGCGTGCTGCGACCTAACACTTGCTGACGACGGTAGCTCCTGCGTGCTATGACCTAACACTCGCTGACGATTGTAGCTCCTGCGTGCTGCGACCTAACACTTGCTGACGACGGTAGCTCCTGCGTGCTACGACCTAACACTCGCTGACGATTGTAGCTCCTGCGTACTGCGATCTAACACTTGCTGACGACGGTAGCTCCTGCGTCCTGCGACCTAACACTTGCTGACGACAGTAGCTCCTGCGTGCTGCGATTTAACATTTTCTGACGACGGTAGCTCCAGCATACTGCGACCTCACTCTTGCTGACGACGATAGCTCCTGCGAGCTGCAACCTAAACTGAATTGTATAAGGGATGGAGTTATGTAGGCTGTATAGTTTCATCGCACTTCTCGTTCGCACACCTGACATGTTAACACGTCTTGGTAAGGCTCCTGATGTTGGATGTATTCGTTATTCGATATTTACCAAAATGATCAGCTGATATGAGAAAGGGACGCGCGGGTCCTTTTTTATGTATTTTGGTACAGAACTAATTGAACACAAAAGTAAAGCTTATCCAATCAATCAAATACTTAGCTATTGATATATATCTTCATGACTTGCTTCACTTATCAGTACCTACATTTATATGCGCGCGCGCGCATAGTGTCATCCGCGAGGCACTCGCGCGCACAGTGTCATCCGCGAGGTGCGCATTATTTCCGCCGCCTTAACTTCTTCCTTTCATTCTTCGTTTTGCATAATATAAAACATATAATTGGCACGAGAGTAAATTATACACTCTAGAATAAACATATCTGGGGCTTGCCTGACCTGGTTAGCCTGGTCCTGCGAGCCTGATTAGATTTAATACGAAATACGTTTGAAGGACGTTACCACTTGCCTTTAAATCTTTGTAATGATGATATCCCTGTTAACTGTTAGATGTACGAATACTTTTTTCGGACGAGCAATAAGGTTACACAATTGCATTAAAAGGAAACTTGTGTAACCAAGTAAAAGCGTCGACGAGTTCCCTTTACGGTGAGTAGTTAGCTGTGCGAAGTGTGACTTCATTCAATTTCATAGTGCTGCACAAAAAGCGTGTGGTGCGCTCGGAGCGCGGCGGCGGTGGCGGCGCGGCGGTGCGCGGAGCGGCGCGTGCGCACAGCTTTTACTTTCAGCGAGCGCGGGATTCGCCCAGCGGAATGTTAATACTGCGGTCTCCGTCACCACCTCCGTAGTATATGCTCTACGACATGAAGGAAGCTTTATTTACGATTTTAGGTAGACATTGATATAAAACAAAATCGAGAGTTGAGAGACAAACAAGCTTTCAAAACCTCACTACCTATTTTTCACCCACATCACAAATCAACTATTAAAAAAAAAACTACCTCTTCCTGTTGTTACCTCGACTTCACCGTAAAAAAGGGCAAATGCGAGTCGGACTCGCGCAGTTCAATTCCCGAATTGAGTTACGAAGATTTTTCCGAATCGCAATAAAATTTTATTTTGTGACTTTACAGTTAACAAATTTTTTCCTAAACTTGTGCTATGAGACCTTGCTTCATGCCAAATTTCAGGATTCTAGGTCAACGAGAAGTACCCTATGAATTTTGATTCCCTATGGAGTCTCGAATTAAGTATACGTTTTTTGCGACATAAACGGCCATATCTTATTTTTCGTAAACTCAGAAGTTTGATTTTTTCACAGCAGACCTGAGAATCTCCATGCGTTCCCGAGGTAAAGGGTCTTGACAGACAGACGGACAACCAAGTGGTCCTAGTTCCATTTTCCTTTTGAGGTACCTACAGAACCCTAAAAATACACTAAAAAGTGCAAAATTCCGAAATTAAAGTTCAATTCCCGAAGTCGTTGTAGTTTTGTTTTTTCGTTATTTTACACCGACTTACTCTTTAGTTGTGCTACCCATCACCTACACCTAATTAGTGTATGAGTTCTATGTATAGTAAGGTAGGTATAATGTATAAATAATATATAAATATAACCATTAAAACGACTTACAGCCAGAGTAACTAAATCTCATAACAATACTAATAACAAACACGGCTAGGATACATTGTGCCATCCGGTTCCGGTGCCATCAGGAGCCATCATCAGATTAGTCCGATTGTACCTTATAGCCAAAGTGCATCGAAAGACAATCCTAATATATCCAAATACATTGATTTATTACGAAGTTCCGGTGCCTACTAGGGAATGCAAACCGGTTAACCCGAAAATCAAAAAAACCTGTTTTTTTGGCATATTTTTAATTATAAAAAAAACCGGGTTTTATTTTGAAGTATCCGTTTTTTCGAGTTTTTTTATTACTTTCAAATGACACTATTTTTTTTTAGCTAACATTGTTTAAAAACGCTGATGACGCTTGGTATCAGTCGTAGGTTTCTTTATCGTACCATAGCTAGCTACACCAAATGTACACTTCTGTTCACGATTATAAAAGACCTAAGCCGGCCGTATGTTGTGAGAATGAGAACTCACAGGTAGTGAATGCTCTCAGGGCCAGGATTAAAATCCCTTAAGGACACAAAAAATCTTATTCGTAGATGAAATACCTACCCGCTAGGTCGCTGTCGCGGTTCTTACCTACTCATCATAACCTTAAACGAGTCGCTTATATGGAATAGAGTGAAAAGAACAAAATCTTTGCATGTTCGTTACACTGATGGAAAATTCAGGGATATTCTTGCTACCGATGGGAAAAATTTCACAATCAAGGAATAAAACAATAAGGAAAATGATCGGGTGTATGCTCGTAACTCCAAAGAACACTCTCAACTGGATAGCAGAGTCCTGAATAGTTATCATGCGGCATCAGTAATGGTTTGGTAAGGGTATCACTATCACAGAGTGATCAAGGATTTATTTCGTGAAAATGGGTGAAAACTTCAGATTAAGTGTATCAAGATATTATCCGAAATAGCATAGCAAATCCTCTTAAAGCCTCTCTCTTTTTTATAACATACGTCGTTTTAGAAAGACTCAGCACCCGGTCACAAGGCACGCACTACTCAGGCTTGCCTTGTAGCGAATATTTTGGGACTTCATCAAGGCTGATGATTAACCCTCGGCTATCCCAGACCTAAACTCCTGGAATACAAATTGTGGTCTGTATTAGAGGACATGGGCTGCTCCAAACGTCACAATAATTAAGAATTCTTAAAAAAAAAAAAATTACGACCAGCTGTGTACAACTTTTCAATGGTGCGTAACCGATAGTCGCGTAGCCTGAACGCTTAAAAGCCTGTGTTAGGGCAAAGGGTTGATATTTTTAGTAGAAGCGTGTATTGATTTCTGGTTTAGATTATCTATGTATGATATCATTCTAAGACATTTGTTTTTAAAGTTATTTTTTTTATTTGTATCAGAATTTATGGCCTTATTAGGTATACAATTTCTTTTGAATAGATAAGTTTCTAAATAATTATTAAAAATATGCAACTAGTAGTAGGCCTGAATTTCACAAGCAATTTAAAATTTTCACTTAAAAATAATAATAAAAAAAACTAACTTTAAAACCGGTTTTACCGAAAACCGGGTAAAAAATGGGTATTTAATTTTGTCCGGTTTCCTAGTTTTTATTTTTTATAGGTTCGCGCTTAACCGCTATCTCATCTGATGGAAAGCGACGATGCGGTCGACGATGGAGCGCGCTCACCTAGAAGTAACCTACCTATTCACTCTTGACTTAAAGATTCCCGGGTTGTAGCTATCAGGAAATACAGATTCCGGCAAGGAATTAGAGCTTAAAATAAAAGAGTTTATAATATGATTAATTTAATTACAGATTTAAAGTGTTGTTGTTATGTTGAGTTTTGTACTTTATAGTAATTTATATTCATGCGTGATATTTATAAAGGCAAAATTACGGTTAGTTGATCTTTTTGGTACTTTTGATTTATATTGTACCTACTGAGTTTAAACACAAAGCGCAAATATACTTTTTACCCCAATATATTTATGCAATTTCATTTAAATTTTGAATAAGTACATATACATTTCTTTTAAATAGATAAGTTTCTATTTCATTAAAGAGATGCAAGATATAGGTGGCCTGAATTTAACAATCAGTTTAAAAATATCATTTACAAAAACAATAAAAAAAAAACTTATTTTCAAACCGGTTTATTACCCGGTTAACCGAAAAAAACGGGTTTTAATTTTGGCCGGTTTTGCATTCCCTAATATCAACGCACAGTCGAAACTACTGGGACACAAGGCTTTCTTATATTTCATTTTGGGCACGTTAAAATCGCGGCGGTAAGTTCCCTCTTTGAGGAGTGGCTAGAGAAGAGCTACGGCGGCTTCACTTTCCGCCTGACTCAGGTCCTCACCGGACATGACCAGTTCGGGGGTACTTGTTTCAATTCAGGCAGAAGAAAGGTCTGGATATCACCATTGGGTATGGGAATCAGACGCCTTGTTATCCGAAGCAGTAATGCTAGTGGCCTTCTCCTTGGCCACAACCGTGATTCCCAACCACACAGAGACGCGAGCTTGCGAACGATGAGCAATGGGTCCGGCCGTCGCGTAAGAAGAGTGACCAAACATACGTTTAGTAACTCAGACAAACATTATCAGACACGTTCCCTTTTCAAGTTTAACTTAAAAAGGTAACGTGATAATTTTATGTTTGTTACCTACAGGAGCTTGGTAAAGTATCATGTAGGTAGTTATTTTCATAGACTCCTTCAAAAATATTAACGTTAACACTTTAGAAAAACTAAAGCGAACTTTAGAAATTGGATATTAAAAAATACTTGTAAATGATGGATGTCCGTAACAATGCGCGCGAGGCCGTCTGGCATTTGAAAGGTTTCCATTGTTATGTTTTCACATCATGAATTATTTGCAAAACATGATAACTAATACATAACTTTTTCTAGAAGTGTAACAAATCTTATAGAATCTTTATATCCGAGTCGGCCTTGAGAACGATCAGTGCTGGCTGCTGAGTCAGAGGACAAAAAACAAGTCGCCGCGAGCGCGCGGCGGTCGCTCAGCTGACTTCATGAAAGCTTGATGATTTCAAGCAAAACGTTACTGAACGAGCTAAATTACCAGTGAAAATAAAAACATGAACTGCTGAATGATTGGCATTAACACACACATATCGGATCTCAACACTTCAGCAACTCAGAAGCATTGTGTCATTATATAATCAGTCCGGAATTACTGACAAAAACTATACGTCGTGGTTCGCGTAGTGGTCGGCCATTAGCTGCAGCACGTACGTATCTAATGACGCGAGGCGCTCGCGCGCGCTGCGCCGCAAAAACACTGACATTAGCACGCGCCACCGCCGTGTCAGGGGCTCGTATGTCATGCGTTACTCTACTACTCATTCACTTGCACAAGTGTTTATTGCTTAAATAATATATTGGTATGCATTTAGTGGTTCTAGAGTATCGACCGCGCACCGGAAACCGACGACCTGATGAGGGTCACGGGAATGCGGTGGATGCGAGACGCACAGGACCGGTCGTTGTGGCGACGCTTGTGGGAGTGTCCAACAGCCTCTCTGTCAGTCTTTCGGCTGTAATGATGATTCATATATCGCTCTTTTTTGTAAAACGATACGACAAAATGTTGGATACGGCAAAATGTTATTCTGAAAATCGGTCGAATAGAGATTTTTATCAGCTTTTAGAATATTGAGAAGACTTATCAAGGGCGGGATTCCCTTGATAAGATCATTGGTATTAATCAACATAAGTATGCGATGTCAAGCTTGGAAGACGCGCTCCTGGCGCACTCCGCGATATGCGCAGCACCTCCCCGCGCCGAGATCGTGCTCACGCGTGTCGCACACGGCGAACATGTGTTATGCGACAACCCGCCGCGCTTTGCTCATTCTCAGCTTCCTTTCGAACATATATACGTTTTAACGATACAGCAAACAAATACCTACGAATATTACCAAAACCAAACCATAGGTATATACATGTTTGGACACAGTATTTCCCTGACACACTCCGAGTGCTTTATAGAGGACAAAAAGGTAGTAGTTACAATGTCTACTATGACTAGCACTACATTGACTGAACAGGATGGTGTGTGCGAGCGTGATGGTGCAATGTTGAAACAAGCCTTTGCCTTTAGTTCACGATGCGGCGCGATGCAGCGCTCGGATATAAAAGCGGATGGCGGTGTGGGGCTGGCGCACTCACGACCACGTCTGTACTATAGAAAGTAGCTTTGACAAAGGAATCCTAAAGCAACGCGCAATGTGAACGCCACTCTGAGTCACAACACAAACCAGTTCGTGGATCAAAATTCTTGGGTCAAGAGATCGGGCGCGCTGAAACAGATTTACATTCCACCAGCAGACGCGGACGTTATACTTAGTGACGAACTAGAATATTTGAAGTTTCGTATTGTAACAAGAGAGCTTTGAGTTTGTTAGAACCAAGTATACACAGAAGAGACGAGTGTTGCAGATTGGGCTTTACCTGTTACGTTACGTTGTGTACGTTCCGATCATTACCCTTCCCATTGCTTTAGTCGGGAAAAAGTAAGACATAGTAACTGAGCATGTTGCTATCTACCTGTACGTACTACATTATGATCGTCCTAATGTAATGATCGCTATAACATTCCCCGGACATACTGGTGGCAACTTTAATAATCTAATGACGTGTCCTTACTAGCCTCGCTACACGCATCGACTTGCGAGTGGCCGAGCTGACTTATTATTTTCAATGAATTACTGCGCTCGTGTTTATTTATTGTTATAATGCCTACTTGCTGTCACATATATAATACTAAGATGTTGTATGTAGTAGTTAAGTTAAATACATAGTGCAATTAGACATAGTTTAAATGATCTTGATCCGCACTGATTCGAGCGAGCGCGTCGTGAGCGCGTTGAAGTCTTTTCCAGGCAGCGAGAGCGCGCGAGCCCCATATAAATATATTATATAAGATCTATCCATCACACGATCCACTATCCTTCTATTCATCACCTTAGCACCTGCGCAAAGTATCTATCAGCTGTAATGATTTTCAAAAATGCCAAAATGTATTAAATCGATACCTATGTGGTGGGAGGTGTCACGTGACTTGTAGCAATACATATTTCCGACATGAGGCGCGCGTCTCCGTGGTTGGGATGTCATCCCGTGCAGTGTCCAGTAACCTTAACTTTATTTTTCTTTAAGTTATAGCCTAATCTAACCTTAAAAGACATTAATTTTACTCTTAAAAGTGTCCATTGTTAGGAACAACAACAAAATCTTTTGTAACTATGTGCAAAAGATTTTTCATTTAATGATACAGTAGTTTAGTTCTTTGCGTCAATTATATAAGTGTAGACAACCTCTACAATTTGACATTAGTTGATTTTGTATATTTATTTATTTATTTATTATATCATAGAGTTGTGTTGTGTATTTGTACGAGTATTTGTCTACCCAAAGTAGACAAATTCAAATACTTAGGTACGGTGATGTGGACAGAGACCTAGATCACCGAATCTATTCCGCCTGGCTTAACTGGAGATCACAATCAGGAGTTTTTAATGATCCCAAAATGCCCATCAGAGTAAAGGGAAAACTGTACAAGACGGTAGTACGCCCAACCATGACATACTGAGCAGAATTCTGGACGAGCGAGAGGGTTGGACCAAGAAGAGAGAAAAAATAACATATATATAATTACATAGGGTCCAACAAAAACTGTTGGACCCTATGTAAGTTGGTAACACGTTGCTGTGCTTCGGTGCGCGACTCGCGCCTCGACCCCGTCTCTGTAGGCATTTGGAAAGTATTCGACGCACTCATAACAATTGATACAACAATGTTAGCTACACAGAGTGACAGTGGACGCATACCGCGACGCGGCGCGGGCAAAAACAGCGTGAGTGCGCGTGCGCAGGCCGCCGTAATTGCACCGGATGCCGATCACACGCACACACCAGTACACACACATGCGCGCACGCGAGACTATTCATTTTTTATGGTAGTTATGTGGCGGATAGAGCAGCGAGCTAACGGGACCGCCGCGCGCCACCCGCTCACACCTGACGCAGCCCCCGCGCCCGCGCGCTCGGCGCAGCCACGACACCCTCCGAATAGCGCTAAGCATCTTGTCTCGACCAACATTGCTAATCACACCAGGCTATAAGCCTGCAGCCTCTAGGTTTACCACTTAGCTTTTAGGCTTTGTGGGATTGATCCAAAGAGTTCCAGTGGCCCTAGAACGCAAAGGACAACTGTAAGAACATAGGTGGGTTTCAGTCTGTAGTCTGACAAACCCTCCCGCTCCACTCAGAGCGGGAGGAGTTGTTTGATAATTTCCCACCTCAAAACAAAATAGGCTAAGTCATACTGATGCACACCGCAAGTATAAAAGGAACTAACCGACCAGGCGCACAGCACGCGTGCTAACGAGCTGGTCGTTAGTTTGTGCAGCGCTAGGTTTTCCAGCTGATCACAGCCCGGAATCTGACTGTGAGCCCGCATAATGTCACGACCTTACTATACCTGGCGACGTGTGGGACTACTTTAACATACACGACACAGACATGACGTTGTGATGTATACGGCTGGCAGAGTAGTTTTAGTAAACATAATGATTCAGTTGGTGTGAGTCGGGCGCGGCAGGCGGCCGCGGAGCCGCGGTGCGTTCACCGCAGCTCGTTGGCATTCAAAAGGTCGCCCGTCCACTTCCTCACGCGTGTGTTATGTATATGTTAATGAGAGCGTTCTCCAGCAGGTGGACACTCCTCGCGCGCACTCGCCGCGGCCGCCGGCCGGCCCAGTGTTCACACATCTCAACCAAACCTACTCTAAACGACAACGATATAGTTCATGGGGGAAAATTTTCTTCCTTCTTAAATCCTTAACGAAACCTACTTATGTAGGCGGTGGATATCTGACAAACGTCATAAGGGCACGAAACTTTTGCACCGAAACACCTGTTACTATTCTTTTTTTGTATGTTTCCCTTTCTAATTGCGACTTTTTGGTGTTTAGGCAATACAAGATATTTATATATATATAATAATAAAATTTATTGCTTTGGACAGGTTGCACTACTAACACGTTTGTTTACAAACATATGTTTTTTGGGAGGTGGGAAGTTGTCTAATGATGTCTCTCGCTCTAAGGTGGAGCGCGAGACGTGTTACTTTTACTGACCAACCTATGTTACTTCAGTTAACCTATGCCTTTTAGGAGTCCAGTTTTCTTTTTCTAATATTCCCCATGTGTCGAGCGGGCCGGCGCCCTGCTGGAGCTCTACGGTTGTGCTGACATCTTTGAGGCACACGTGGATCAATACGCGCCGTCTACGACTTGGACTTGTTCCTTACTGGACGGGCGGAGAGCGAGCTACCCATCGCTCGTCGTCTGCAAGCCTGCACCTCTGGTGCTCAGGACCTCCTTGCGCCCCCGACGCCTGAGCCCGTTTCCTGTCGCGGCGGCTGGGACGTGAGGATGTCCGTTTTCTCACAAGTGCGACCATCTCCTTCGCTAGCATTAGCTAGCTAGACTACCTAGACTTCGCAGAAGGAGAAAACCGCATCCTATCCCCTCTTCCTCCGAACCAAGGCCTGCACCAGGGCCGGGTGCGAGAGGTCTCTGCCGCCGATCACCTCTTCCAGTAAGGAGCTGTGTCATGCGGAAGGTGAGGACACCGTGGTGCCTCTCCAATAAGGCTTTCAGTCAAGTTACATTTTCGAGTTCCGAGACTAAAAATTCGAGACTCGGGCTAGTCTCGGGATTTCCGGGAAAAATAAAACTTTCGAGACTTATTAAAAAGGTTTATATTCAAATGTTAGGCATTTAGGCAATCAATACAAGATAAAAATAAAGATTAACGTTATTAAAAATTGTATTTCAGTCTTGTTTTTCTTCTGCCGTGGTTACAATCGAGTAAAATAACAATGAAGTGTTAAATCACAACTGGCCTCTTAGTCTAGTGGTTAGTGGCCCTGACTGCTATGCCGAAAGTCGTGGGTTCGATTCCCACCCAGGACAAATGATTGTGTGATGAGCACCATCATTTTTTCTGTGTCTGGGTGTGATTTATCTTTAATATGTATGTATTTAGAAATATATAAGTATGTTTTTATACCACCTGCTCCATAATGCCCTTTTATATGTCACACAACTATCACTTAAAGCGAGTCATTCTGTCCCTAGGGAGGTAATGCTGTGTGGGAGATTCCTAGGGAATAATAAGATTTGAATTTGGAACGTCAAAAACATGAATATAAATGTACGTGCATCAAACAAGTTTATTCAAAATTCAAACTGGGCACTAACAAAAAAAAAAAAAACAATAAAACGTGGTGACTGACGAGTTTCTAAAAAAAGTAATGAAAGAGCGCGAGCACTAGAGAAAATTGAAACTATAGAATCATAGAGTAGTGAATTTTGTTTGTTTCAAATTTCAAAATATGTTGACTGACAGTTAAGATTAACTTTTAAATAATACTTATATTTCTCTAGTGTATGATTTGTTTGACTAAATTGTCTTTTAATTATCTCACAGATGGTTTAAAAAGTAGATTACACGGGGATAGAGCTGTATTTGTCTTGGGCGGCTTGAATTCTTCACTTCACTCGGGTTTATTAACTCCCTCCAAATTCTCGGGAGTTAATTATATAAATCCTTCACTGACGTTCCGGATTAAAATTAGCAACCTTCATTTCTTTCGGAATTCAACATGCCATCCCGCGACTAAAAGACACTGCTTTATATTTTTGCCCCTAGTCGCATAATCTACTATTATTAGTTGTCTAGTACTTACAACACAAGCTCTGCTTAGCTTGGGACTAGACGGCTTTGTTCGAGAGTTTGTAATATTAATAAACATAATAACCTGCGTCTGAAAAAGCCCTCTCTGTTTCCACGCTGCTACAATGGCTTACGAATTTGAAATCTATTTCAAATCCTGGAAAACATTCAACATGATTTGGAAGTCATACATAGAGTTAAACGCAGAGGTTTTATTATGTCACATTGAAATTTAAGTAAACGTTTAAGCTTATATTCTAGGTATTCTAGGTAATCTTTTGCAGCTAAACTTAGCTACAACCTACGGGTATTTAAAGCAAGAGAAAATAAGTTACTTCTAGGCAAGCGTGCTCCATTGCCGACCACATCATCGATTACCATTACGTGAGACAGTGGTCAAACGCGAGCCTATCAATGATAAAAATACCAGTGAGCTATGCCATTGTCCCGTTATGTTTTGTAGTACCTACTTGTATTTGCTGGTTAGCTATCAGATGTCTTTTCAATCAGTGATTATTTAATCTTTCGTGTTATACTTTTAAAGAGAATGTAATTTCGTTAATATTAAGAGTTTGAAAGGACCCAACTTCCCCTAAAAAAAATTCAGTAGGCTTGTGCAGATATAGCAAAATAATTGCCTTAGTGAGCCTATTTTCTTTAATACGGTTAAAGAGCTTTTCTGAAAATCTAATTTTTGAAGACCATAATTCAAAACGATTTATCTGGTGACAACTCTTGTGTCATACCTTGCAGTATATGGTTTAGTACATTTTTAAAAATGTACGTAAGTTTCGTTATTCTCGAGACAGGAAGTATTAGTCTCGAGTGTCGAAACTCTCGATATTTTCGAAACCAAGACTTCCGGGATAAAAGCCCAACTCTCCAGCCACTCCTCGAATAGGGACTTACCACCGCTATTGTGGCGTGCCCAGCAAACATTAGGGTGCTTTCCACTTTTTTTGTAGAGATGTGTAAGCTAATTGTCAGTGTCAGTGTAAGTGTCGTCATCATTACCACTGATATGCTAAGCTATGTAGTGGGACGAGTAACTTGCGCTATGAAGATGCGTAGCTACTCTGCTCTGCACATAACTACGTTTTTATCTAATGACAAATTTCGCTCTTGGGTGGAGCTGGAGATAGTGTCAGACTTTTACTGACTAAAAACCCACTCCTGTTCCTTCGTTGCTTTCGTCCCAGGGTCCCGGGTTTCGTTTTCAAACTACCCATGGCCCCAGTAGGCTGTGACCCTACTGGGCCCCTACGATTTGCTGACATAACCCTGAGGCGCGCGTGGAACAATACGCACCGTCGACGACTTGGGCTCGGTCTGGACGGTTACTGTACAGTCGGACGGCGGGCTACCTATTGCTCGCCGTCCGCAAGCCCGCGCCTAGGGTGGCACATAACTACGTACAAAACTGGTGACCATCCCTAGCATGCATCCATATGAAAACATAGTTTAATTGAACCCGTTTCCAGTCCCTTCCTCCAGATGTTCTAATATGACTGTTTAATGTCGGTAGCAATAATCAAGAACAAAGAGATCTATCTTAACACAGCCGGCCTACAAGTGTTGCACCTCGGTTGCAAGTGTCGTGCGGGCGCTGCCTCGCTGTAGCCGCGCACGAGCGCTGGGGCTGGGACACGTCACACCGCATGCTTCGTTTCACGCTCACCCACCGGCGCGAGGTTTCCTCTCGCATTTTCCTGTTACAGTGCTTATGTCGGTGGCTCGATGTTTGTTGAGTATATTTTTAAACGATCCCCATAACATCTGTGGCAAGCAAAATATAATACTAGCTAGGGCTACAATATAGTAAAGTGAAGCGACTGGATTAAAATAGAATTTGATGTATGAATATGTATTAACAGTACTATCTAAAAAGCTCACTACTTGTAGACTGAGACTGGTGGCGGCACGCGATTGTATCTATTACGGGCCGTTAGGTGGGGACGCCTGAGGGGGGAGGGGGGGGGGAGGGCGACAGTGCTGTCCATGCTGCAGATGCAGCTTACTCCAACACTAAATAGTGAAGCTGGTGCACTGAGTCGCGACGGAGGCGATCTCGTAGCACTACGAAGCTCGCTCATTCCTTGCCAAGCGTAGCAGGCATCCCCGCGCACTGCACACTGCGCTGTGCTTCACAATGATCTCTCGTGATGAATATGTAGAGGAGCAAGCGCAGCTGCAGCGCGGGGTGCGGCGGGCGGCTGGTCACGACGCTCCGTTAGTGGCACGCAAGCGCTTTTGAGCAGACTTCCTCCATACACTCACAGGAACCACTTCATTACGCCTTGAAGGACCAAAAGTTTAGACGTAGCAGATGTCCATTAATTAACATGTTATTTTTATCCGACAAGCGACTTTAAATTATGAATAAAAGAAAACTATTAAAAATCTAGCTTGCCTAGGATGTTGATTCGAATCGGCTACCATAGCTCATGCCGCCGTGCCAGTCACTTTGTGACCCAGTCCTCGCTGGTTTCGATTCGGTATTAAAGGGTCATTCCGTTAGACGTTACATTACGTGCCTTTCTAGTTGTTTTCTCGCTTGTTATTTACTGCGACATTGGTAAACCAAGGTGCAGTAGGCAAAATTCGTTCAAACATTTGCAATTCGCGAACATTCTGTTTGAGAAATATAGTTGAGAAGTATAGCTGTAGGCCAAGGAGTCGCTTGCGCAAAACTGTTATTATTAGTTAAAATCCTCTGCGCTTGATATATTTACTTGACATCGCCCCTAAATCTAGGTGACATTTGGCTATTTGTATTTCGACTTGTTCAATCTCCTCGCCACCCTTGTTTTGCCGACCAGTTCGGTCGGTTCCGGAGTAACCTCCACATTATTAAAGATCATAGGCCATATAGAATAATAGTGGGCAAGGAGGACTATACTGGGTCCGAAAACCTCGGCATAGCTGGCTGCGGATTGTTATAGACATCTTTGACTGAATAGATCTTGAAAGACGTGCAAGCGCATTCTTAGCAGTAGGTTCGGCCAGTGACAGGGACATCCTACATTACACCTCCATCGAATTACGAGGCATGCTGTATTCATAAATATTGTAATTGACATAGCGAGTCTTCTCACACACGGAAACACCGAAAATTCATTAAGTGACTTGGAAAATGCAAACCGTTACACATCGAAGGCAGAAACCAATTCTATGGAAAGGTGAGGTAGATGTGTAGTCTAATTAAGGAACAGAGTTGTTGCCGAGGATTAGACAACTTCTACTTGTGTCATCCACTCCAAATATAATCAGACTCCTCGAATCAAAAATAAGAAGAACCAAAAATCTTTTTGGTTCTTTTTCACTTGTGTTTTGAGCGATTCATCACCGCCGCCCGGGGGGACCTTGAGTTAAACCTCCTGGAGAGCCTGGGGGCGAGGGGCGGCGGGGGCGACAACTATGCGCAGGTAGAGGCGCCCGCGCGCCGTGGCTCAGGTGTGTGGCGTTCACAACACGAAATAGGGAGCAACGCGACCGCACCGTTGAAACCTCACAATCGTTAAAATGGTAACGGGTACAAAATGTGAAAAAAAAAACGCATAAGTTAGATTTTTCAATAGACTTCGTGGCGAATGTATTGGATCCTCACGTGACAGTCATTTCTTATTAGAGTTGATGGCATCAGTAGCGTCAATGAGTGGTTCGTAGTAAGTCAAGTGCAGAGAATAGAGAGCAGAGTGATTGCGCGAGCCCCGAGAGCACTTAGCGATCGTGTGCCGCCTGCCGCGGTCCTCCGAGCCGGATCCTCCACAGCTTAAAAGCAATTCGACACATTCACAGACAGACACTCTACACACGCACGCACGCACACAAAGTACTACGCGGAGCTTTCGAGCCCCGAACACGACACAAAAAGTAATAATCATCACAGTCCCGTGGCCAGGGACTTAAAAACACCTTCATAAAGGTTACAGAATAATAAGTGTTACAGGTTGAATTGGTTACAGAATCAAATATGTAACACTTATAAATGTGTTTTCAATGTGTTAACCCAAAACACTTACAAAAGTGTAACCGTAACATAATCTGTAACAGATATAAAAGTGTTAACAGTGTTAATAAGTGTAACAGGTAAACGCAGCGTTGCCAAATTTACAATGTACTTTTTTATGGTTAATAAAGCTTTAGATAGCCGAATTCCAGTCGCAGTCTGTTGTATACGTGCAAAACAGTATTGAAAATATTCGTGACGTCGTAAGTTTATTTGAAAAGTTTTGACTGCAATGGATCAATCAATACTTTCTGTAAAAAAAAACTCGTTTGGATCAAGATGACAATCATCCTAAAATTAACTGCTTACCACTTCGACAAGAAGTTGTGCGTCCTGTTAGTCCCGATATCTTGATAGAGCCGAAAGTATATTCGGAGGATTATTCGCAATCAATACTTTCTTATAAAAAAAAACCCGTCTGGATAAGGACGAAGACTATCCTAAATCTATCTAGATTTCCTAAATCTAGATATTTCGCACTTCAACAAGAAGTTGTGCGTCTTGACAGTCCCACATTATTTGAAGATGATACAGAAGAAATTGAAAACAAAACTAAATTATTCGGATTCGGAAACGAAAAGTTTGACTGCAAAGAAGTGGTGCGAAATGTTCGGAGTGTGCGTTGCATAGTGACGGTTTAGTTGAACCAATGGATCCAAGAAACAAGCATTTTTAACCGACTTCAAAAAGGAGGAGGTTATACGTTCGGTTGAATGTATGTTGTTTTTTTTTATGTATGTTCACCGATTTCTCGATCAATTGTGGACCGATTTTGAATTTTTTTTTTCGTCTGAAATGTTATTCTTCCGTATTGGTCCCATAGAAATATTGTTATGATCTGATCATGAACTTCGTAGATATGGAACAGAACTCCTCATAGGATCACAATAGAACCGTCGTAACAAGTAAAATTGTTTTGTTTATACGTGTAGTCGATGACTGACTGAAAGTAGAGGGGGAATATATCGATCTGATCTGATGATGAACCAGGTTAGGCACTGGAATTCTGTAATAAATTAATGTAATCTAACCGTGTTTGGGATTATTAGAATTGTCATGAGATGCACTCTGGCTATAAGGTATTTAAATTTGGCTGAGGGGTACTTTTTAGTGGTGGTACCGTAACTAAAAAGTGTAAAATAAAAAACTTTTCCAAAAAAAAATATAACCGACTTCAAAGTAAAAAAAAACACTGAAAAGTGCAAAATAACTTTAATTTCGGAAGTCGGTGTTAAATAAAGAAGAGGCAAAACTATTATAGAAACACCGACTTCCGAAATTAAAGTTATTTTGCACTTTTCAGTGTTTTTTTTTACTATGAAGTCGGTTATATTTTTTTTTTTGAAAAGTTTTTTTTAGTGAATTGCGTATGCGTACTCATACATATTATAGACTGTACACCAACTAAAATTTAAACATAAGTATATAAAATGCTCAAAGAGTTTAGCATAAAAGGATATCGTACTTAGTTGTCGATTATTTTTTATTAATTATTTTCTCGCACTCATGGCAGTAACTGACGGGGTCAGCGTGGTCTGGTCCTAGCTCAGGGAGAGTCGTACCAGGCGGCGAACAAATTAGCGACACGTGGGGTTATGATAGTCGTTGATGAAATCCAGCAGTTGGGACTCGAGGTGGCACTGCACAAGCCCAAGGCCATGTGTTTTCACGGCCCTCGGAGCGCGCCGCCTTGGCGCTCCCAATTAACGGTAGGAGGAGTTCACATCGGCGTCAAGTTGACGATGAAGTACCTGGGACTCGTCTTCAACAGCCGGTGGAATTTCGAGGAGCACTTCTGACGTCTGGCTCCCAGACTGAATCGGATTGGGGCTGCCCTCAAGCGGCTCCTGCCCAAACTCGGGGGTCCAGACGCCTCCTACCGCAGGCTCTACGCAGGCATCGTCCGGTCCATGGCCCTTTATGGGGCACCGGTGTGGGCGCCGTCACTGCGAAAGCGACCGGCGGCCCAGCTGAATGCGTGCCAGAGGGTTATGGCCATACGGATAGTTGGGGGATACCGATCGATTTCCCGCAAAGCGGTGAGCCTCCTTGCAGGCCAGCTACCAGCTCTGGAGGCAACAGACCTTGCACCTTGACTTGACCTTGCATTGCATCTCCACGCAAGCACGATCTGCGCGTGGAGATGCAATGTCGGGGTGGAACTCCGTTGCCGCGACAAGTCGCGGCATGGCGGACAGAGCTTCGGCGGGGTCTCATGGCAAAATGGAGACAACGACTATCGCAACCCAGTGCTAAGCATATTGCATTATGGCGGTAAGTCCCTTCTTTGAGGAATGGCTGGAAAGGCAACACGGCGTCCTTACCTTCCGTATGCCGTATGCCGTATGCTCGCCGGACATGGTAAGTTCGGGAGGTTCCTGCACTGGATTCGTGCGGAAGAAACGCCCGGGTGTCACCATTGTGTGGACCGCCCGGAGGATATAGTGGAGCACACGGTGTGCGCCGCTTGGACAGAGCAACGCCGTGTCCTCGTGGGAGCGATCGGCGGCGGTGATCTCTCGCGCTGGGCTTTGGTGCAGGCCATGGTCCGGAGCGAGGAGGAGTGGCAGGCGGTCGCCTTTTCTGCGAAGCAGTAATGCTAGCAAAGGAGGCGGCCGCTTGCGTGAGGCAACGGTCCTTACGCCCCGACCGCCACCGGGATTCCGATCCCGATTTCCGGCCATCGTAGGCGTGGGGATGCGGACGGCGAGCAATTAGTGGCTCGCCTTCCGACCGTCCGGTAACCGTCCAGACCGAGTCCAAGTCGTCGACGGCGCGTACTGTTCCACGCACGCCTCAAGGAGATGTCAGCAACTGTAGGGGCCTAGCAGGGTCGAAGCCTATTGGGGCCAAGAGTCTGATTCTGAAAGGAAGACTCGGCCGTGGTACGAAAGGCAACGAAGGAACAGGAGTGGGTTTTTAGTCAGTAAAAGTCTGACACTATCTCCCGCCCCGCCCAAGAGCGGGGGATGTCATAAGATGATTTTCCTACAGAAAAAAAAATGGCAGTAAAAATAAAACACTGTTTATTTTATAATTAATATTTATATTATAGACACAAATTTTAATAACTGACTTTAAAAATAGATGTATGTTGATCTATCAATAAAAAAAATTAATTTCTTGATTAATTATTTTTTTGGTTAATTAGTCCCTGCCCTGGTACCTTTATATTTTAGAGGTTAAAGTATGAAATTTCCGTTTTTTAAATCGGGTTGCTTCGAAGTGGTATATCTTTGGATTGACTTGGAATTATAAGTTCAAATAAACTTTATATTAAAGGTACGTTATTCTTTTTTCAAAATTTGGTTTTTATTGATTTCTTTGTGTTTTGTATTTTCTGTAATATCGCAGTTCTTATAACCATGAAAGCTAATAAAAAATCAATTTTTCATATTAAGAGTTCCAACATAGAACGTTGCTTTGATCCATATGGTGTTTTTGTTTTAGTGAAGTCGGTTTTTTTTTTTTTTTGTAAATAATTTTTTTCTTTCACACTTTTTAGTTGCGATACACTTATATAGGGTGTTTGGTGCATCGTGTGCCAAATTAAAATGGTCGACTGTTATCCTTTCAGTCCCCTAAACACTTCTTATGCCCTGTGGATCTTATTTCATCGACTCTTTATTGTTTTATGAAAATAAGACCCAAATTTTTCTTTCAAATACAAATTTTAAAAAATATGTGACATTAGATATCTAGTTTTTTTTTAATTTACTCGCAAAGTTTTGGACTTAAATTAAAGCTATCCATGTTACAGCTACTAGTTTACTATACATGGCTTTAAAAAAAATCTAAAGCGACCGTGATCTTCCACTCCCTCAAAAATTCTCTAGTTTATCCTCTTGATAGTGATGTGCCACATGCTATAAAAATCTTTTTATAACTTTGTAAATTCGCTAGAATTATGAATCTAGTCACATAAGACTAATATTCAAAATTATGATTTATAAAAATATTTATGCTTAATTGATACCTGAAAAACCTATTAAAAATGTTATCTCACTCTTATAAGGTAAAATCTGTCTCGTATCTCTCTTTTTGGGGTTTACTAGAAATAAAAAAAGTAAATTGCATTGAATCTACGCCTTATATATATTTTTTAAAAGTCGATGAAAAAAAATCCACAGGGCATGAGAAGCGTTTAAGGGTCTAAAAGGATAGTAGATGACCCCTCCAGTCGACCATTTCAATTTGGCAGACGATGCACCAAACACCCTGTATATAACTAGAGTGCCTATTTCTCATGACAATTCCAATAAATGTAAAATATCTGTGAACGGTATTGGTTTTATTACGAGGCATATTTTCTGGTACTTAGTGTATTGTAAGCAAGAGATGGTGACTTGAGATAAAAAAATAATGGCGTGTGCCGATCGGAAGTCGGAATCGGAACTTAACAAAACAAATATAATTATGTTATGTTTAATGCGTTAGTGTGTGTGTACTGAAGATCGTCGTAGGCTTTAACAACGCGCGTCAACACTCTTACGGCCGCCACGCGTTGTTGCCGTACTGTGCAATTACTTATACCTACCTAAAGCTATACTAAAACCGATTATTTCTGTTACACATATTAACACTTATTAACACATATAAAAGGTTACAGTTTGATTCGGTAACATTATTGTATCTGTTACATTTAAAAGTGTTTTTCTGTTAAAACTGTTTTAAAAAACAGTGTTAAAAACACTTATTACGGTTACAGTTTGAGTCCCTGCCCGTGGCCTCGGGCGCGGGCGGGTCGCACGGAGGGGGGGCGCGCTCACCTTGCAGCTTCTTCTCCGTCTCCCAGAACCGCTGTAGCTCGGTGAAGTACTTGTCGAGAATGAACACCTTGGAGAGGCCGAGCGTGGCCATGGCGGGCGGCGCGCTCGCATCACAGTCCGCGGCCGCGCCGCTCTGAGCTCAAAGCGGCGACCAGTCGCGCTCGCGTATACCCGCGTACTGCTGCCGCCGCCCGCGCCGCGCGCTATCCCTCCCCCGCCCACTCCCGCACGAGGGGAGTCGACACCAGCAACACCTACATTTTGATTAGAAATGTTAATTCCTGAATATTTGGCAAACGACCTCCGTAGTACCGTAGAAAGACGGAGACGTGCTTCTCACGTTCTTGACGTCTTAACTCAGAGCTAGAGCATGACGTTACGCGCAGCAGTTTGTTAGAATATAAGTAAAATCGAACGAGAGACAGACAAAACAAAGTCACTTATCGTGTTTGTTTATTTTCTGTGGACTTCTCCTGAACTGCAAAAAGGGTTCAAATGCAAGTTTACACCCTTTTGTTATGGAATTTATTCCGGAAGGTTTACGTATTTATTCAATTTAACTAGAAATAGCAGAAATCTATTTAACTATGTTTTAATACGTCGGCGCATGAGTAGATCGCGTGCTAGTGATGCATGAGATGAACGAGAACATCGTACAGCGGCGGAGATACAGATACCAAAAGTTCATTTCGTGCATTAAACGGGCACGGTGCGGAGGCTGCAGGTGAGTGCGGCGCGGGGCGGGTATAGATAGCGAGCGGCGGGGGAAGAGGGCGGGGGCGCTGGGACTGGTTTGTTTATTTGTGCGCCGAAAGCTATGCGCCCGAGCCGCGCCGCGCGCCCTGCTCCTAACTGTGTATTTGGTCTCTGTACGGTTTCGGCGCGGCGGCGGCTGTGGTGTGGCTAGCATGTCACGAGATCTAGCGGCCTAACCCACCACCACTGAATAACGTAGTCTGTAGAAGATACTGCCCAAGCTAAACAAAGCCGACGAAGATTACTGGATAGTCATAACCGTGGTTGTAAACATTAATACATAAGTATTAATTTTACACAAAACACATTCTAACATAAACTAACATTATCATTTAATTTAAAATAAGTCGCTAGCGAAAGAGAGCGGTGCTGTACATAGACCTTTACTGAGTAGGTATGTATAGAAGGCGGCGAGGGCTGCGCGTGCGCTGGCGCATGTTGCGTCACTCTCAACACCCGCTTGTGTGGACAACGCAAAGCGTTGTGTGATGTTCCATCTGCGACTCATGCTGTCTGGCGACTACATCCCATCATCATCACTCTGGCACAATTTTTACTGCATTTTTCGTAAATTTCAAAACAACAAAAATAGTGCAGTGTTCTGCTGAACGAGACGAACGAGAACATCGTACAGCGGCGGAGATAACGATTCCCTTTCAGTTAAGGAGAACTTGAGAGCCACGAGCCCTCGATTAGCTGCCGTTTCGTTAACCATGTGTTTATTTTTAATTTGTTAGACCCATCTATATATTTTTCCATCGCCCGAGCGAACCAACACACGGAAAATAAGAGCCAACTGGGAAGCTATCGCTTTGACCAGGACTGCAGAACTGGAGACACTGTCAAAACCAGGATCCAGGGCCACCTGTCCACGTAAACACACGCGCGTTGATATCTATTGTATAGCAGATCAGTGCGTTGGGTGAGCTCGTGCCCGGGGTACATGTCAGCTACTCCACCTCCAGGAGCGGATATTACTATTCATTGATTCGACGCACTCAATGTTTTCAGACGTGCTCATTATATAATAAATTAACATTTGCGTAAATAGTGACCTAATTAGGGTTCCGTAGCCAAATGGCAAAAAACGGAACCCTTATAGATTCGTCATGTGTCGGATTGAAATACAACGTTCTTAAAACGGAATCGATGGAATTCAGGTCTGGAGCTGGTCCGGAGAACATACCCAGTGTTAAACTGAACGGTATGACTATAACTGTCGTAAAGCAGTTCATATATCTAGGGCACATACTGACAGACAGACTCCAGGATGACTGCGACATAGAACGAGAGCATAGGGCCCTCTCAGTGACGAGTAACATGCTCGCACGCAGATTTGTGAGGTGCACCAATGATGTCAAGATCACATTGTTTAGAGCTTATTGCCTGACAATGTAAACTGGCCAACTTTGGTGCAACTTCACAAAAAAGATGTACAGTACATTAAGGGTTCAGTACAATGATGTTTACCGAACTCTTGTGAAACTGCCAAGGTACTGCAGTGCCACGAGCATGTTTGCCGAAGCGAGGGTCCCTGACTTCTACGCAGTCATGAGGTCGAGAGTTGCATCTTTTTGGCAAAGTTTGAGACGTTCCAATAATAGTATTTTGAGAGCAGTCACATGCAATCTGGCTAATCCCATTTTTAAGCACTGGAATTCTGTACACCTGAACGAGAACAAGAAATGACTGAATGAATGCCATAATGTTTTTAATATGTTTCTTTTTTTTGTATGACTATACCTATATATATACCTTCATTTTAAATGTATAATGTGTAAATGTATTTTTCACCACAGCAGCTCAAACAAGTAGGTTTTGCTGCTTGAAAACAGTGAGCAAAACTCGATTTTGCTCACTGCGTGAGACAAAGTAACTTTTTAATATTTTTTTTAGCCATACAATTCGAAACATTCGAACTGCACTAGTGCACTGTACTCTGTCTCTTTCTCTTTCTCGCCCTTATAAAAAAAGAGTAAGAAACATGCCATTTCGAAGTTTATTCCGATTTTGAAATTCCACCATAAAGAAAAACACGTTCGGAAATGCGTAATAAATAGAAAATATTTGTAAAATATAAAATTGTTTTTTTTAAATAAATTTTTGAATTTTAAATTTATTATTGTATTTGAACAAAAATAAGAGTACCTGAGTACTTATAGCAGCAGATAAAACTGGCATTTAACTTATAAATAATTATTTCTAGTTTCAACATTAACTGTTTTAGATCGTGTTTTAAAAAAACAGCGGAAATAAAATAGTGCAAATAAGATTAAGAATGTTCAAATAATTGTAAAATATGAGCAAAACTCTCGACGGAGATAGTATTTATTTTAATTGAAGTCATTATTAAATCTATTACTGTTAATTATTTTATTTCCCAAGTAATACGTGTTCTCGCTGCTGAAGTGAAAAATTATGTGTGTAACACGAGAGCAAAACTTTTTGCATCTCATGCCTTTGAAACCCTCCCCTCGCTCAGGATTCTACATTAGAATCACTCGCTAACGCTCGTGATTCAATTAAAGAATCCTACGCTTGCTCGGGACTCAAAATTAGCATTCGCAGCAAAAAACAACTTTGCTCTCTTGTTGCACAAATAACTATTACTAAGTTTGTTTTTGTACATGGGTGTTTTTATTAGCTGAAATAAACGATTATTATTATTATTATTCTCCTTTATTACTTTCAAATACCTAAATTCATTTTCAAACATTTTTTAAACCTAATCACAAAAAAAACGTTTAAAAATATAAAAATAGTATCCCACCGGTATCGGGAACAGGGTCCAAGCTACCGGCGGTCAGGGCTCCAGAGAAAGGAACCTCCTAACAATACGAGCCTTGTCCAGGAGTACCGCTTTCTGAATGAAGCCCTTGTTCCAGTCGCCTAACGAGAGCCTGCTAAGGTGTTGGTCGAGGCTTTTGGCTATTAAGCCATTGCCTGACACGACTATCGGACTATTATCAAGAACTGGGTCGGGCTTTTTTATATTAATGAAGGCTCGCGTTTGACCACCATCTCACCTGATGTGGTCGACGATGGAGCACGCTTGCCTAGAAGTAGCCTATTCACTCTTGACTTAAAGACCCATAAGTTGTAGCTATCAGGAAACACTCCGGCAAGGAATTCCACTCCTTGGCTGTACACATAATAAATGTGTTCTCAAAACGTTTTGTGCGTATTGGTAGGATGTCTACCATGTACCGGCTCATACCTGTAGTACGGCACTTCCGATTCGACAAAAGAGTATTTCAGAGCAAGTTGCTGATGGATAATCCTGGCTACTAGATTGTGCCTATGCAAGTACTCTCCGTTAGCTAGATGAGAACAACCAGAGATAATGTGACGAATTGATTCTCCCGGACGGTGACATGCCCGACATATGTCAACCGTGTCGTCTTTCACAATAAATCTCTGGTAGTCATTCGTCATGATTACTTCATCCATAATTGCACTGACAAAACCTTCGGTTTCCCCAAAGAGGTCACCGAAACGCAGCCAGGCTACGGACGCCAATTGGTCTACATCGGGCCCCTGAAGAGCCCGAAAATAGCGTCCGTAAAGTTCCTTGCTCTGCCATACTTCCCTGCGATCGTTAGTGTCAAGCACTACCGGTTTACGCCAGTTCTCAATAGCCAGGGAGAGCGGGGTGAGTCCCTTGTCCACTGCCACTACATCTCGATGCATACCCACGTCGGAAATATTCCCTGAGACTGCATACCTCGCGGTTGTGTAGGGTCTTAGCATTTAAAAAACCCCGACCCCCACACTTCCGCGGAATATACAGTCTCATCACCGACGATCGTGTGTGGTGCATTCGGTATGCAGTCAGCAGTGTGCGGACCCTCCTCTCCAGGGCGTCAAGTTCCGTTTGAGTCCATTTGAGTACGCCGAAAGAGAACATCAATACCGGCATGACCCAACCGTTGATGGCGCGCACCTTGTTTCCGCCTGAAAGAAGGTTATTGAATACCTTCTTCAGGCGTCCAAAGAAACGCTCCTTCAACGATTGCTTCATGTCAGTGATATCGATGCCTAGAGATTGGAGAGAGGGATCTCAGGTTTATGGAATCCGTGAATTGAGTGCCCACGGATCCCACAACCTCCCCTCGCTTTACATGCATGACCACACATTTGTCCACACCAAACTCCATCCTGATGGCACTACTGAAGGTTTCAGTTACCTTCAGTAGCTCCACCAGTTGCAGATTGTTGGGGGCAAAAAGTTTCAGGTCATCCATGTAAAGTAGGTGAGATATTACCTGACCACCTCTCTTCTACCGATAGCCTAGATCTGAATTCTCCAGCAGCATGCTTAGAGGATTCAAGGCTAGGCAAAACCAAAGTGGACTCAAACTATCACCCTGGAAGATTCCTCGCTCGATCCTTACAGGTTCGCTATTCCTCTGGGTATGTCGACATCTGGATAGCGAAGGACCGTACTCCATTGCCTCATACCGACCTGAGGAAGGTGCGTAGTTTTGTATCAATTTTATACAATTCCCGCAACCTCATGAGCCATGTATGAGGAACAGAGTCATAGGCCTTCTTATAATCTATCCAACATGTCGACAGATTCTTTCGAGAACGTCGAACATGTTGGCTAATGGCCATATCGATGAGGAGCAGCTCCTTAGTACCGCGGGACCCGCTCCTACATCCATTCTGAGAAGGTGACATGATCAAATTTTTGTCAATATGACTATTAATTTTGCTTCTCAGTATAGATGTAAGAACTTTATAGACCGTCGGCAAGCACGTGATCGGCCTATAATTTTTAGGCTCCGCAGTACTACCTGACTTATGCAGGTGGGTTATTCCTGTTGTTAGGAACTGGGGTAGCGACCCTGACTTTAAGGCAGATTGAAACTGATATGCCAAGTGAGCGTGCGATCTTGTAAACCACTTAATCCAGAAATTGTGCAGCCCATCCGGCCCTCATGGCCTCATGGAACCGGAACTCATGGCGTTATCATCCGGGAGGCGCGCATCAGTCACACCCTGGTCCGGTCTCTCCCAAGCCCTATAAACCCACCTTTCATTACTTCAGAATGAGCGATTCTGGGTGTATCGCTCCATCCGCCGCTTAGACCTGCGGATACGGTTTGCCCATATTTTTTTTTTTTTTCATTTCAGCCCAAAGACGTCCACTGTTGGACATAAGCCTCCCCCTATCGCCCACAATGAAAGGTCCTGTGCGTCTCGTATCCAACGGATTCCCGCAACCTTCACCAGGTCATCGGTCCACCTTGTAGTTCTAACGCTACGTCTTTCGGTACGTGGTCGCCATTCCAGAACCTTTCGTCCCCATCGAACATCTGTTCTGCGAATAATGTGCCCTGCCCATTGCCACTTAAGTTTGGCGATTCTTTGTGCTATGCCGGTAACCTTGGTTCTCCTGTGGATATCCTCATTCCTGATTCGAACATGCAAGGAAACTCCGAGCATAGCCCTTTTCATTACCCTTTGGGTGACTTTAAGCCTTCTGTTGAGGCCCATTGCAACCAACCACGTTTCTGAGCCATATGTCATCACTGGCAACACTCACTGGTCATAGACTTTCGTCTTGAGACACTGTGGTATATTGGAGGAGAAGATACCACGCAGCTTCCCGAACGCTGCCCAGCCGAGTCGGATTCGACGATTGATCTCTTCCTCGAAGTTAGACCTACCAACCTACCAACCTACCAACTGGACCCAGGTAAACGTAGTCGTCACCAACTTCGAATGTAGAGTCCCCGATCTTGATAGGAGTGGGTGCTACATGGATGTTTGCCATGACTTTGGTTTTGTCCATGTTCATTTTAAGTCTCACTCTTTAGGAAGCTCTATTGAGGTCACCAAGCATTGTACTGAACTTCTCCGTAGTCTCAGCCATGACTACTATGTCGTCGGCAAACCGAAGTTAGTGATGTTCTTGCCATTGACGTTTATGCCTAGCCCTCTCCATTCCAGAACCTTGAAGACATCCTCCATTGCTGCCGTGAACAGTTTCGGAGAAATAACGTCTTCCTGCCTCACGCCCCGCTGCAAGAGGATAGGTTTCGTGGTTTGGTCTTGTAGTCGCACTGACATGGTGGTGTTTTTGTACAAACACTTCAGCACTTCGATGTACCGATAGTCAATCTGGCACCGTTGGAGATACTGATTGGGTTTTATTGACGATTTATTCTAGAAATCCCCACCGACCAATCTCCACCAGTGGGAATCCCCACTGAGCAGTACTTAAATGAGGTATATGCTATTTCTTCTGACGGAAAACTAAACTCGGATCAGAAGCTAAAAATAAGCAATCTGTGCGGAAAAGTTAGTCATGAAGTTTTGCAACGGACTATTCAATACCAGTCGTTAATACAGAATGCCGTGAAGAGCGATAACTCCCTGATAATTTTACTGTAATACAATTAAGCAAGAAATACGACTTCGTACAACTGTCGAAATACGAAACAGATGTTGGGCCTGCATTCACAACAGTGGCCAACAATTTGAGCAGGATTTGTAAAAAATATGAAATAAATGTTAAAGATGCAATTTCATTTATTTTTTCTAGTGTAACCCACTAAATAGAGATACGAGACAGATTTTACCATAAAAGAGTGAGATAACAGTTTTAATAGGTTTTTCAGGTATCATTTAAGCAAAAATATTTTTTAAATCATAATTTTGAATATTATTCTTATCTGACTCAATTCACAATTCTAGCGAACTCACAAAATTATAAAAAGTTTTTTATGGCACACATCACTAGCAAGAGGATAAACTAGAGAAATTTTAAGGAAGTTGGAAGATTCCGATCGGTTTTGGTTTTTTTTTTATAGTCATATAAATAGCTTTATCATGGACCGCTATAATATGCTTATTATGCTATAAATTAAACAAAAAAAATAAATAAATAGATAGCTAATGTCACTAATTTTAAATTTAAAAGTACTCTAAAACACATCTAAATAAAATTAAAATTCATAGTCTACGCTTTATATATTTTTTTAAATTCGTATTTAAATGAAAAATTTGGGTCTTATTTTCATAAAACAATAAAAAATCGATGATAAAAATTCCACAGGGCATGAGAACTGTTTAGGGGTCTGAAAAAATAGCAGATGACCCCTCCCGTCGACCATTTCAATTTGGCATACGATGCATCAAACACCCTGTATAATAGAAATTCCAGCTTTTATTTGGAAGGCACTGATAACGCATGATAGATTATTCATTAATTGGGTATCCTGTTCAGTGCGAGACTTAACTCTGGTAACGAGATGTTACAAGTGCCAGCAGTACGTCTCCTAAATGTAGACACTGCGGTGAAGATGGACACACAACCCAGGACTGCACAAAAAAACTGACTCGCCAAAATGAGCAACATGTTTGCGTTTCAAAAAACCTGCTAACCAAAAGACGGGAGATCCAGAGTGTCCTGATAAAAATTTAGCCGAGAACAGGTACATTAACTCGATTGATTATGAAGGCGCCTAAGAGCGTCCCATATTAGTTTATATTTTAGATTTAGTTATTTTTTATATTATGGATAATTACTTATCGGCCAATATAGATATACTCCCTCTCCTAGAGAGAGGAGGCCTGAGTCCTAGAGAGAGGAGGCCGGAGTCCTAGCAGTGGGAACATTAAAAGGCTGATTATGCTTATGCTGATATAGATATAACACATTTGTAGCGGTTTCAAAACAATGTAAGGATGAGGAGTGCAGACAATATCTTTCCGATACTCAAAATCACTAACAATATTAACCCTAAACATTCGCAGTATTATAAAAATATAGATAGCTTTAACATTTTACTTCATTGACTTAACTTTGACTGTATACCAAGTGATACTAACTGAGGGCTGGTTGTGTAATCATCAGGACAACCTCCCAGCAACACCGGGGTACAATTTATCATTTATCAGAATTAACAATAATCAAAATGATAGTGTGATTGTTTGTTGTAAGGAATCATTAAAGGTCGCAGTCGAAGAATTTACTCTAAAAGACTGTATGAGTCTGTGTGTGAGGCTGTGTGTGTATTGCTTGATCATCAAAATTGGTACAACTACAGCAATAACAGCTATAATAATAACAACTCCATCGCCGTATCTCTAGGTTGACGTCATAGTGGGGCTTGCGCGCTCCTACTAGTACGAGGCATACCTTTTAAGTTTGGTCGTTTGAATAAAAAAACACAACTAGAACCTTATAGTATGTAGTAATAAAAAGTATTGTTATTCAAAGTATTCACCACGTAGCTTAATACACTTTTCCATTCGCTCGAACCAGTTATTATAACATTTATTCCACTCTAAAGTGGGGGTGTTCAAAATGGCTGACTTGAAAACGTCGACTGCTTCTTCACCGGATTGGAACCTTTGACCACGAAGACTTTTCTTAATTTTAGGAAATGTAAAGAAATCGTTAGGGCTTTGGTTAGGACTGTATGGAGGATGGTCAAGAATTTCTACTTTCCCTGCTTCAAATATTCAATCGTTTGACGAGCCCTGTGTTAGCTTGCGTTGTCGTGGTGCAGGATGATGCGTCGCTTTGAGTTAGATTTTCGAAGTTCGGCGATGACTTGTGGTAAACAAACTGTGGTATACCACTCTGCGTTAACCGTTCTACGATCTTCAAGTGCAATAGTCGTAACATAGCCGGTTTTTCCAACGAACGTGGCCACCATCTTCTTTGAAGTGCTTCGAGAACGAACAACTTTAGTCGGCTTTGGCTCGTCTTGAAAGACCAAGATTGTAGATTGTTGTTTGGAATCAGGATCGTACGCATAGATCCAAGATTCGTCACCACTGATGATGTCGTAGACGTGATTTGGCTCTCCTCGGTTGAACCTTTGCTGAGTTTTCTTACACCATCTGACTCGGGCCTCCTTGTGATCGTCGGAAAGCAGATGCGGTATCCAACGGCAAACTAGCTTTCTCACATCAAGCGCTTCATGCAAGATCTTCTGAATGGTTGTCCCTGAGATGCCTAACAGGGCCTCTATATATCGATACGTCACATGACGATCTTCGAGAATTAGTTGTCTCACAGTAATGATGTTATCTTCAGTGATGGCGGATTTTGGGCGTCCCTTGCAAGATTTGTCACTAATACTAGTATGTCCACGCTGGAATTCTAAATACCAGCGTTCGACAATCCGTAGACATGGGGCTTCATCACTGAACACAGATGTTAGCTCTTCAAAACACTGAAGCCGTGTCAGGCCTCTTCTAAAGTTCTAGAAAATTATTGCGCGAACATTTTCCTTAGAGAGACTCATTTTAGTAAGTAACCTGACAGTAACAACAGCATTAATCTTACTTTCAACTGTTTTGAGATAAAAAAAATAAACACATTCGAATATAAAACAGTTCCAAATTCAAAATTGCCGGGAAATATGAAAACGACAGAACTTAAAAGGCATGCTTAATACATATTGATTTTTCGTGACTTCATGCCAATTTCGACTCTACTTTATAAGACGGAAGGTACAAATTAATAATAATAGATGTACTTGTGGCAGACTTTTCCTAGATTTCGCTATACTCAATTCGCGATAGCATTAGACAAAAGTTAAAAAAGTTTGTTTTAAGGTACACTTTGTCAGGAAAGTACAATAATTACATGTATACATATTGTGCTTTATTACAGTTAAGATTGATGCTGAATTTATCCAACTGTTATACTTAAATGAATTTATTTGAATTATCCATCTTCTGAATTTATGAGGCTTTTAACTAGTACCCATGTCAATAACTTAAAAGAAGCAGGGGTTGTCAGTACCTGGAACGGTTTTCATTATACTACATAATCATAGGGGTTCAAATATGAAACTGCCGTTTTTAAAACGGGTTGTTTTGAAGTGTTATATATTTGGATTGACTTGGAATTATAAGTTCAAATAAACTTTATATTAAAGTTACGTTATTCTTTTTTCAAAATTAAGTACGAGTATTTATTAGTTTCTTTGTGTTTTGTATTTTCTGTAATATCGCAGTACTTGTAACTATTTTTGTATTAAATATAAGAAAACTCGCATTATTTTGTAATATCAGTTCTACCGTGGAAACAATGTGTCTCAAGCGGTATGCAATATTGATGATGTACCTATATGGACTTAAAACTGCTAACGAATGGGATCACTTTCACGTGCGAAATTTTATCTCACGAATAACTCATCCTCAGTGCGGCAACAAGACCAAATTTCCAAAACAAAAGCTATTAGGGCCTGCTCACACTTGAGACAAGACTGTCTTAGACAGAATTGTCTAAGTACGATGTCTGCGACAAGACTGTTTTGTCTACGTCACGGCGCGCACTATAAACAAAACAGTCTAGCGGGGTGCGGCCAGTGTTGCCCCATTGTGTTAACCCACATGTTAACCCACCATTTAATTGCAAAATATTGGTTTTAGTGGCTAGTGGATATATCTAATGCTTTAGTAAAATTCAATTTCTTACTAAAAATGCGATCACTCGGGTGTAAATCAGCACCATAGAATCCATAATTATCAATCTGATGCCGACGATGATGGTGCAAACAAAAATGATTCGCCTGAAGACGAATTAATACATAGCTGTTATTGAATAATTTGTATGTTGAATTACCTACTAATGTTAAGAAGAGACGCCCGGGTGCCACCATTGTGTGGACCGCCCGGAGGACACGGTGGAGCACACGGTAGAGGTGTGCCCCGCTTGGGCAGAGCACCGTCGTGTCCTCGTGAGGGCGCGCCTCTCGCGCCGGGCCTTGATACAGGCCATGGTCCGGAGCGAGGAGGAGTGGCAGGCGGTCGCCTCCTTCTGCGAAGCAGTAATGCTAGCAAAGGAGGCGGCCGATCGCGTGAGGCAACGGCAACGGTCCTTACGCCCCAACCGCCGCCGGGATTCCGATCCCGATTTCCGGCCACCGTAGGCGCGGGCTTGCGGACGGCGAGCAATGGGTGGCTCGCCGTCCGATCGTCCGGTAACCGTCCGGACCGAGCCCAAGTCGTCGACGGCGCGTAGTGTTCCACGCGCGCCTCAAGGAGATGTCAGCAACCGTAGGGGCCCAACAGGGTCGAAGCCTACTGGGGCCATGGGTGATGCGAAAGAGATCCCCGGGGCCCTGGAAAACAAATGGCAAAGAAGGAACAGGAGTGGGTTTTTAGTCAGTAAAAGTCTGACACTATCTCGCGCTCCGCCCAAGAGCGGGGGATGTCATGAGATGATTTTCCCACCCGAAAAAAAAAAAAAAAAACCTACTAATGTTAATTCACCCACAAATGGTATTTTGATCAACTGATTGTTAATTTTTATCAATTATTATTATAGGAAACTAATAACCTATATGCCTACTTATTTTATTTCGTACAACACACATTTGTTTAGTGGGATAAATTTTTGTTAGTGGTTTTCTGGTGGTTTTAAAAGTTGACTCTAGTATAATAATACCAAGCTTTAGTTGTGTGTCTTGTCGCAGACAAGTCTGCGACGTCGTAGACAATTCTGTCTAAGACAGTCTTGTCTCGAGTGGGCGCAGGCCCACAAAGTTCTTTTGTTAGAAGAAAGTTGTAGGTATACGTAATTGATATTGCTTGCCTTTTGAAATGCACAGTTTCAACGTTGGAACTCTTAATATGAAAAAAACTTTTTTTATTAGCTTTCATGGTTATAAGAACTGCGATATTACAGAAAATTCCAAACAATCAAACAAAAGAATCCAATAAATACTAATAATAATAATTTCGGAAAAAGAATAACGTAGGTTTACCTTTAATATAAAGTTTATTTGAACCTATAATTCCAAGTCAATCCAAAGATACTTATAACACTTTAAAGCAAGCCGTTTTAAAAAACGGCAATTCATAGTTAAAGACCTAATAATATATTAAGTATTTCTATTTCTATGAATGTTAAATAATTATCTTGTTGCCTTGTATTGTGTAGGTACAATTCATATATTTTGTAAGGAGGAAACTTGTTGATACTTACGCCATTTTAATTATTTTTTATATTGTTTGAAATAAAGTTGTTTATTTAAAAAAAAACCATTTCATTTACCTATTTACCTAAGTGTTTAGTACTTACATAGCAGTAATCAAATTTATCTAAGTAGGTAATGTTAATATTTTATATTGAAGCCATTATTTATTAAAATTGTTTGAATTTATCTCCAAAATTAAATGTTGTGCACACCTGCTTCTATGAATCTCTTTTGTCTAATGCAGAAGTGAATGGAGTATAGACCTTGGTACGTACTTCGATTCTGGAACTTTCGCGCAGCAATGCGTTTTAATTGGTTGACGTTACTGTTGACATCCGCGGAGATATGAACTGTTAAAGTTTCACGGCGTAACAATATGATGATCAAATCTAGCTTATCGTATTTTACGCTCGTTTCTAACTCGACAATAAGATCAACCATCACGCTGTCCTACTAAATTTAAACCTAACGCTGCCTAAGCAAAATCGATCTCTAATCAAAAAGCAATTAGACACAAAAAAACCTGTTCTTGCGCCGGGCTTTGTTACAGGCCATGGTCCGGAGCGAAGAGGAGTGGTAGGCGGTCGCCTCCTTCTGCGAAGCAGTAATGCTAGCAAAGGAGGCGGCCGCACGCGCGATGGAACGACTTTCACGTCCCAGCCACCGAGATCCCGATCCCAATTTCTAGCCACCGTAGGCGCGGGCTTGCGGACTGCGAGCAAAATGGGTAGCTTGCCGTCCGATCGTTCAGCAACCGTCCGGACCGAGCCAAGTCCTCGACGGTGCGTAGTGTTCCACTTCATGTCAGCAAACCGTAGGGGCCCAGGGGCCCAAGTCTGTTATTTTTATAAATTCGTCATTCCAACACGATCCTATTGTCATTTTGCTAAAAGTTCGTAGTCTGCTAAATTCATAATGGTCGATCATTGGCCAGTCATTGGTCTCGTAATAGTATTGTGGTAAAATGACAATATCTAGCTGTCTTGTAACAATTTAAAAGCAATAACTACACAATGACGTTCTAATGGTAGGACAATGATTAAAGGGATTGTCAAAATGTTTGCAGATTACCGCAAAGGACATCAGACATTCTTTTGTTTTGTATGTACGAGATTACCATTCTCTGCTATTTCTTTCAACGGAGCGTCAGTGGTTGACCATTGGAAAGTTATAATGACGCCATTACTTTAGTAGATTACCAAACTTGTCAAAATCAACAATTATAAAATCAATGATAGACCATTCTGACACTATTGTAATAGCAGACCTGAGGCCGAGCAGAGTTGAAGCCTACTGGGAATTATTTTAGTCTGGAATATTTTAATGGATCCCAATTGAAGCAGTAAATATGTCAAAATGCATGCATGTGTGTTTGTGTAGGTAGGTTTTACAAATTAATGTGAATGTAATGTGTATTTTTTGTAAATGTAAGTGTGTAAGTGTCTGTTTGTAATACAAAAAAAACATTTGTTTATTAAATGTATATTCAAATGTATTCGATACTTACAACAAAAATGTGAATTTTGAAATTTTTGGTAATCTATCGGTGGTTCGAAACGACCAGACCGATTTTGATGGGGCATTCAATGACGGATAGCAACTGTTACAAGCAGTCACTTAGGGTACTTTTCATTTTCCTGTGGAAACGGGATTTCTTAATATGGTCTTCGAAATGGTTAAATAAAATTTGATGGAACTTTTGATGTGGGATGTAGCTAATGTTAATAACGAGTACCTTAATTCACATGGTAGGTACAACACATGATCTTAATTCTCAGGGAGAGTACGTCTCCGATACGGTTGGACCGATTTTGACGGACGTTTCACGTATCCAAAAAACATTATTTTTTTTACCTTAAAGTAAAACTAACGTCTCACAGTAGTTTTGTTTGTTTTTTTTTAACTTTATCTATGTAAGAACACTTGGGTTATCAAGACGACTCTAACGATATTTTAATTATGTATATCCGTTCAGCGGTTTGGAAGACATGAGCTAATAAGAATATTAATAATAATAATAATAATCTTTACTACTACTAGGAAAGTAATAATAATCTTTATTACTTTCCTAGATTCATACACACACACTCACAAGATACGCGCGACAAACATAACCTTTCTTGCAGTCGGGTGAACACTAGCATCAATTCAAGATGTGTGACGAATTTACAACAACTTGTATGTATCTATTATGAATACACCAACCCCTTAAAAGCAACCCATTTTAAAAAACGGCAATTTCATAGGTTAGCCCTAGGTCAATCTGAAACCAGTACTGTATCATTTCTTGAGGTTTTTTTTTCGGTGGGAAAGTCATCTTATAAAAGCGGGGGATGCTTTTGGGCGGGGCGGGAGATAGTGTTAGACTTTTACTGACTAAAAACCCACTCCTGTTCCTTCGTTGCCTTTCGTACCAGGGCCGAGTCTTCCTTTCAGAATCAGACCCTTGGCCCCAGTAGGCTTCGACCCTGCTGGGCCCCTACAGTTGCTGACATCTCCTTGAGGCGCGCGTGGAACAGCACGCGCCGTTGACGACTTGGGCTTGGTCCGGACGGTTACCGGACGGTCGGACGGCAAGCCACCCATTGCTCGCCGTCCGCAAGCCCGCGCCTACGGTGGCCGGAAATTGGGATCGGAATCCCGGCGGCGGATCATTTCTTGGGGTGGAGCACTTAAAACCCAAAGAGCAAGAGAAAGAGCTCAGAGAGTCCTTTTAAACGTAGAAAATTTTCTTCCTTTTCTCTATTCTACAGATTTGCTATACAAATCCTGCAACGTGCATAATGTTCGCCAGCTTTTCATAATGTACTTAGTATTATAACAGCACACCATGCTTGCCTACAACGCGAACGCCGAACGTACTAATGAGAGACGGAATGATATTGTTAGCATCCTCATAATATGTATTTGTAAAAAGATTTGGAATGGGCATTTTAGTACAATAGATTAAATAGAAAATTAAGTATCTACAAATTCAATAAGTATAGCTGTAAAAAATTCTTTGTGTTTCCTTGTCCTCACAAATTTACTGACAAAATCAACATTGGATTTTGTCAATAAATTCGTGAGGTACATTGAACAAACAAAAGCAATACCACTAGTTTTTATTTATCTCAGGACCCTGAGGTCCTGGACCTTTGGGCGTACCAGGGGCCGAAGCCAACTCGCAGAGGCCTTTAGACAATTTTAATGGAACGTGATACCAACCGACGATTATCCCTGTACGCGATATGCTAGTGCACCCAGGGACAACCCCCGGTTAGTGAAAAACTATTATACATGCGACATATGGAAAGCAAAAATAGCCCTATGGCTATAGTTTTTGGAGTCTTAAGTGGACTAGTTACCGGGAACAATGTTAAGACTATGGCCCCTGCCTGAACAATGTTATTAATATCTATCGATAAAAGGCAGGGGGTGACTTGCACACTCAATGCATGCCTGGGCCCCCAAAAACGGTCGCTAGCACGAAGTGACGTAGCAATAAGAGGGCAATATATCCTGAGGTGCTTGAGAAGTAGAGAGTTAGGTATACCACGGCTATCAGAACCATCACGGAAGTCAACATCCTTACCATCACATTACTAGATTATACAGTCATCTCCCGAGCACGTTTGCTCTTGCGAATCTCTACTCAAGCCAGCCAATAAATTCAAGAGAGAGGTGGAAGCCATGGGTCCACCAAGGTCTGTTCCTCGTCAGTGTTCACTACGGCCGGCCCAGCAACCCGGAGATGAGGAACCAGAATTCTCCCGGGAGGTGGGGTTCGTGGGGTCGCTTTTCATCACTATCTCACCTGATGGTAAGCGATGATATGGTCGACGATGGAGCACGCTTGCCTAGAAGTACCATATTTACTCTTTATTTAAAGACACCTAGGTTGTAGCTATGATTGTATGGCTACAACCTAGTTGTGCTCACAATGATTGTGTTCCCAACGTTTTGTGCGTATGGGTGGGATGTCCACCATATACTGCTGGCGCAACGCCGTACGTCTGTGGTCCGATTATAGGCTAGGCGGGATTCAACTGTGCCATTCCGATGCACACTCCTCGATATGCAAACGATAGAACACCGACAGGCTAGCGACGATGCTCAAGTCTTTGGAGAATTGACTCAACAAGTGCATCATCGCTGATGATCTTCTAATTGATATTCGTTGCACATTGTACTACACTGGCCATACCAAATCATTTATCGAAAGCAGTTGGAAAGTTTGGACCGCTACTGCGTGAGTGCGTGGACAATTTCCATATTTTACAAATCGAAACCTGGTTATTAACTTGATGCGCCCTCTATGTAGCGGCGGACTGACTACGCGCACTGTGCCGAGAGTCAGAGCAGGTCAGCGCCGCGCCCCTAGCGCCGCGCGCGCCCGCTGGGGGGCGCTACGGGCCGCCAACGCCGCCCGACCGGCTGCGTCATGCTCATGGCTGCGCTCTCGTACATTTTTTTCTTCAGACACAGATTCTTTCAATCGGCGACGACAGACGATGACATGGGGACAAAACGGGAAGTTAGTGGAGCGCGCCACTGACCGCCTGCCGCTACACACACATGCGTGAGACACACACACATGTGCACTACTCCTCTACAGCTTGACCGAGCAACAAACACGGACGTGCCTGAATAATACTTTGAGCCCGATTGATTCCTCAAAACTGACAATTCGTCTCCCAATTAAAGCTGGTATCGGCATTGGATCCGATGGACATGTATATGTAAGTAAAGGTTCACATGTGTACACAGTTAGGTGCTCGACGGTTAGAACGAGGCTTCAAATAGTCTCAGAAACTACAATTTAATTAAAAACCGGGTAAGTCCGAGTCTGGCTCGCGTACTGAGGGTTCCGTACAAACTTATCTATGAGAACCGGGAATAGAATTCCCGAATTGAGTTACGAAGATTTTTCCGAATCGCAAAAAAAAAGGTTTTGTTTGTGATATAACTACAAATTTACAATTTTCCGATTTTTTTCCTATACGTGTGCTACGAGACCTTACTTCATGCCAAATTTCAGGATTGTAGGTTAACAGGAGTAGGTACCCTATGAATTTGAATTCTCTTGAGAGTGTCGTAATATACATTTTAGTGTCATGTACGGCCGCATCTTTTTTTTCGTTAACTCAGAAGTCTGATTATTTCGCAACTTTAAGGGTTGAAATTAAAACCATATACTCAGGTCTGCGGCAGACCTGAGTATATAGTTTTAATTTCAACTCGATACCTCCACGCGTTCTCGAGATAAAGGGTCTTGACCGACAAACAGACAGACAGACAGACGGACAACAAAGTGATCCTATAAGGGTACCGTTTTTTCCTTTTGAGGTACGGAAACTTAAAAAAGACTCTTTTCGAAGCCTATTTCACTTGGAAAGCTCAATGATCCGGGAACTTGCATAGTTTTGTGACAAGAATAGCAAAAGACCGAGTAGAATGGAAAGCTTTAGAGGAGGTCTTTGTCGAAGGACAAGCTATACTGGTTGCCGATAAACAAATAAGTAAATGAAAAAAAAAGTAAAAATAAAATTTATGAAAATAATAGGTACTTTCAATTTTAAACTAGTTTTTTATGGCATGTAAATAAATATTCACTGTATTAGGAAAATAAAAGCATTAAAGGCTATTTTTACCCGACTGCAAGAAGGGTTATGTTTTTCGCGCGTATCTTGTATGTATGTATGTATGAATTAATATTCTTACCTCATAATTTCCAAACTGCTGGACGGATTTATAATCATTCAAGTACTAACCACGGTAGGCGTAGGCTTGCGGACGACTAGCAAGGGGTAACTCGCCGCTCAGTCGCTCACGTGCTCCTCAGAGAAATGTCAACAAACCGTAGGGGCCCAGCAGGCCCGATGACCTCTAGGGACGCGGGGATTTTCTGAAAAAAAAACCCGTGGTCCTAGAAAGCAATGGGAAACTGAAGGACACAACTGTGGTTGGAGTCAGTAAAAATATGACGCGCTTACTCCCGTTCCAGTCTAGAGCGGAAGAAATCATTAGATGATTTCGAACGTTACAAAATAAAACTATATAATATACTATATATATGTATTTTTTTTTTCTTATTTGTATACACTGTGTCTACATCTCTCATCCAACTCTCTTGTCCCAGGTCTGATGGAAGAAATTTCATTTGAAATAAGCAGTACCTTTGTGCTCTTCTGTCTGCTTTTGTTATTTATAAATAAATATATAAATAAATATATCCCAATGAAAGTGCCATCAAATATTGTTTAACCATTTTGAAGACAACCCATATTTTGAAATCCCGTTCCCGTTTACTGCTTGTAACATTTGCTGTCCGTCAGTGAATGTCCCGTTAAAATCGGTCTACCTGTTTCGGGTAGGTATTAGCCGGAATTTTGAATACACTTTGATAATAATATAATAAAAGCGTTTATTTTTCTCCACCACATAATGCCAACAAAAATAACAATTCATAAGTACAGTACATTGTTACAGTAAGTACATTTACATTGATGTTGTGGAGAATGTGGAGACTGAATCCTGTACTAGGAAAATCCTATGTTACAGGACTCCAGGCCTCCAGACTTGTTACAAGCTATATAAATATTTACAGAGAGCGATAATTTTCACTTGATGGGAAATAAATAAAACAGTTCAAAGACTTAACTAATTAAAAACAAACAAGGATGTGAAAATGTCTGTTAGTGTGTAATTGTTAAAGGTAACTTATATGGTGTAGGTTTGGGACGTAATGTGCTGTATTTCTATGAGGTCATCTCCAAGAGTTTCTCAGTTGCTTCATAGTCGAGAGATTGGAGCCAGTTTTGGACCTTCGTTTTACACTGGAATTTTGTTAAAGAGTAGATGGAGATGGCTTTGTTAATTATATTATAAAGGTAATCACCCAGAAAACAAAAGAATCGACGACTAAATTTGGTATTAAAGGGTACAGATTCATAGACAGTGTGTTTGCGTTTCTTGTTATGGATGTTGACAAGATTGTATGGAACTTATTATTATTATTCTCCTACATAAACTGGATGCTTATGGCATAAGAGGGAATGTCTTGGAATTGATAAAATCGTATCTTTCTGACCGCCAGCAAATAACACAAATAACAAAATTTAACATAAAAACTAAAAGAGAAAAGATTTTCTCATCTGATAGGCGTTACATCACATTTGGTGTTCCCCAGGGAAGTATATTGGGCCCTCCTTTGTTCCTTGTATACGTCAATGATCTACCTAATGCAACTAAGGAGCACATGTCATTATTCGCTGACGATAGTACCGTAACAATAGCACCTCAAAATATTTTAAACTACCACTCTGATTCTAATGAGGCATTGAACTGTATAATAAACTGGCTTAATGCTAATAATTTAAAAATTAATCTCAGTAAGACAAACATTATGCATTTTAAACAGCGAGATAATTTACGCAATGCATTAAAATCTGATGTACTATACAAAGATATTGTAATACAAGAAGCTGAAACGGCCAGATTTCTAGGATTAATCATTGACAAGCAATTAAACTGGAAAACCCACATTACTGAACTTTGTAAAAAAGTTAGCGCTTCATCTTATGCTCTTTATAAGTTGGCACCAACTGTCAACATAGATACTCTGCTTACAGCATATTACGGACTTGCTGAATCAATATTAAGATTTGGAATAATTTTCTGGGGCAATTCTACTCTGAGGGACGATGCGTTCAAGGCACAAAAGCGTTGTATACGGTCTATGTTTGGGTTGCAAACTACTGACAGTTGCAAACCAATGTATAAAAAGCACAGAATTCTAACACTTCCGTCACTTTACATATTAGAAATATCGCTATTTGTAAAATCTAATCCGCATTTGTTTCCCCTCTTAAATAATAATAGACATAGGCGTGAGAAGTACAGATTTTGGGTGCAAACAATCCCCGCCAAAACAGCATTTCTAAGAAAGAGTGTAATATGCATGGCTCCAGCAATTTATAATAAAATTCCTAATTCCATTAAGATAATGAATATGAATTTATTTAAGAATGAACTAAAAAAATTGCTGCTTAGTAAGGCTTATTATAATGTTGCGGAGTTTTTAAACGAAAACTTTTGAATGATGACTATTTAATTGAATTTTATTATTCTATTTCTATTTATTTTCTTTATTGACTGTAATTGAATTGATTGAATTTTGACTATATTATGTATTGACTATTATTGAATTTTTGACTAAGTATATTATTTATTGACTATTATTGAATTGGTGGAATTTTTGACTATATTATGTGTTGACTATTATTGAATTGATTGAATTTTTGACTATGTAATGTATTGACTATAATTGAATTGACAGAATTTTTAATATTTTCAAATTAAATGATTTTTAATTACTTTTGTACGCCGGTTACGGCAAAACATGTTGAACTATATTGACTGTATCACCATCTTAACATACACATGTTTATACAAATAAATGATCTTATCTTATCTTATCTTGAGTATGTTTACGAATAATTGTGTTTAAAATGAACAATTGGCGAACAGTCAGAATCTTGCACTGCTGGTAAAGTTCCTTTGTTAACGTTTAAGATTGCCCTCTGAGCTCTCTCCAACTTTAGTAAAGAAGTCTTTGGGGCTCCACCCCATGCAGTTATGCAATATGACAGAATTGACTGAACTAATGCAAAGTAAACCATGTCAATAGTTTTAGTTTCTGCCACATGTTGCAAGTTCTTGAAAACGAATATTAGTTCACGAGTTCTGGCAGTAAGGGCGTCTACATGTGGCTGAACTGAGTCTATAGTCAATCTGAACACTAAATATTTAATATTAGTCTGTTGTTTTTTAACCACTCCGCAACCATGTTGAAACCCAAATGAGCGTTTGCATATACTTCCTCCCATAAGTCTGCATGAAAAAGCAGAGCCGTGTCAAGATGATGAGCAAAGATGGCTATTCTACCACCACGCAATTTGAAGTTGCAGAGCTCATTGATGTAAGTCAAAAATAATGTTGGACCTAGGATACTACCCTGGGTACCCCATAAGCGATGGCAAGATCATCACTGCACATATCACCTATCTTTACTCGCTGCAAGCGATTTGTGAGGTAGCCAGAGAATAACCTTAGCTGCGTGCCTCGCACTCCAAGTCTCTCCAGTTTTTATAAAAGAAGTTGGGCAGAGACCGTGTCAAAGGCTTTTGCCAAGTCTAGAAAGATTGCTAGCACTTTATGTTTACGATCAAGATTAACAGTTACAAAATTAACAAGTTCTTGGACGGCGGCACTAGTAGACTTGCCGGAACGGAAACCAAATTGAGAAGGTGATAATAGCTCATTAGCCTCGAGGTATTTAGTTAACCTTTTGTTTATTCATCTTTCCAGAATCTTAGAGGTCGTTGGCAAAATGGATATTGGCCTAAAGTTATCGACACAACCTCTGTCGCCCCCTTATGTATTGGATGGATTTCTGCAAGTTTAAGAGAGTTTGGGAAAACACCAGTTGTAAGGGAAAGATTACAGATATGAGTCAATGGTAGTAGTAAAGTTTCTCTGTAACGCTTTAAGAAGATAGCAGGAATGTTATCGCAACCGATTGCATAGTATTTTTTTAAGCCTAGAATAAACAGTTCAATCTCGGATACATCAGTAGGAAGTAATACAAATGATTTTGAGAAAGAGCTTTTTGGTTTTGACTCAAGGAATTGATTATTGCTGGGTAGTATTTGATCAGCAAGACGTTTCCCCATGTTTGCAAAAAAATTAATTAACACTATCTAACTCTTTCTGTGGATTGCCTTTAGATATTAGTTCAGTAGGTACATCTTTATGTTTTTTCGTGTTTGTGACCATTTTTATAGTGTCCCAGAGCTTTTTATTGCTAACAGAGACCGCATTAATGATTTGGGATCTCTCATATTCTGTTTTTATTTTTTTCAGAAGAGCATTGCAGAAATTCCTATACCTTTTATAGGTAATTTCTAGCACTTGGTTTTGTAGATCTTGTTTTTTGAGTTCCTTAAGTTTTTGATGCTTACTGTCACGGTTCCTCACACATTTTATCAATCCTCTGGTAATCCAAGGTTTCTTAATAGTATTTCTATTTGACGTCTTAGTCGTAGAAGTATTATTTGCAATTGATATACATTTGGTAAACTAATGTTTTATATATTACAGATTTTTTTTAAAGAATTATCCAAACGGTCAGTTGACACTTCGCGTGACTAAAGGGCTGGCTTTTACCTCGGTCAGAGATTAAGCATTGCCATAAAAGGTGGCAATGCCGCCAGTCTTTTGGGCACATTTCCAGTCGACAGCGATGCGAAGGAATTTTTTGACGCCATGTTTTAGGTAGGAGTTATTTTGTATATATTATGTAATTTTAATTAGTTAAGTGTTTTTATTATTCTTCTTATATCGTATGTTCTAATAAATTAGTCAAAAATAAAAATCTTGGTACAGACAGATACTTCAATAGATACAAAATACGCGAAGCGAACGACTAGGTTCGTCCGCGTATTTTTAACCGAGTTCAAAAAAAAGGAGGAGGTTATCAATTCGGTTGTATTTTTTTTATTATTTTTTATGTATGTTACCTCAGAACTCCGTCGTTTATGAACCGATTTGCAATTTTTTTTTTCTTAGAGGGTATGCTTTCCGATTGGTAACATTTTTTACAGAATCCAGTTCTGATGATTGGATCCATGAGGAATCGAGGGAACTCCTCAAATATTATAGGCAACCATATAGTGATTTTGGTATTTTCATCGAGAGCGTTTACAGTCAAAAAGTAACATTTAATAAAGTGGAACTGATGAATAAGACCAGAAATGGCCAGTGGAACTTCATACTCTCATAGATATCACAATGAAGATAGTTAAGCGACTATGACAATACAAATAAGTAAATGGTTCTGAATAGTTATATTGAAAATGGTATCATCGAAGTGACCTGATGATGATGATCGAGCCGGAAGATAAGCACTGGAACTCTGTAATTAATCAATGTATCCTAACCTTGTTTGGGCTTATTAGAATTATCATGAAATGCAGTTTGGCTATAAGGTACTATCGAACTGGTTTATAAACCAAAACAAATTCATAATATTGATATAATAAATAACCTTAACTTTGAAACCGACCACCGTATGACAAGATGCGCACTAAACCTAAAAATACAAAAACACAGAAACTTTATAAAACAAAGCAGCACGTACTCAAATAAGTTAACAGTTTATTCGAGTGAGTTTGGAAAATATTGGGAAAATAAATTGATTCAAGCCATAAGCAAAGAGCCAAACGTCCAGTGCCAGTACAACGACTTCGTGTCGGGAGTGAACTCATTCATGCAAGAATTGCCAAGGAAATCAAAAGTTACTGGAATTAAAATCAGCACGAAAGCTCATAATTTGTTAAAGGAACGTAATGAACTATACCGATTAAAAAGAACAAAGCAGGTACGCACAAAAATGACCCAAATCAATAAGGAAATAAACAGAAACCTACGCAGAGATGGTAGATTACTTAGACAGCGAATATTTGAAACCTACATACAAAAAACAGGAGCAATTAAGAAAGCTTTCAAAGACTTCAAAAACAAATCTAAATGGGCACCTACCTTAAAAAATAAAACCGGAAAATAAGTCACAAAGAAACCAGCTATATTAAAGGTAGCAAGTGTAGCAACCGACTTCTTCAGTGCTCTGTACACATCCAAAGAACCAATCACTTCACAATTAAGCTTCTTCTATCTTAGTGTTCTACACGCGCGCCGAGATCAGGTATATTATAGAGTCACAGAAAAACAACAAAGCACCCGGCGAAGATAACATCACAAACAAACTTTTAAAATCTCTCTCTGAACCATTGCAAACCGCTATTTCTCACAACGCTATTTGACAACATACTAAGAAATGGCTCAACTCCAGAACAATGGTCAGACTCTACCATCGTACTCCTACACAAGGAAGGTGACAATAGTAACTTAAATAATTACAGACAAACAGCTTAATGTCAAATATCTACAACCTTTTTTTAAACTGATAATAAACCGAATAACAAAAACTCTAGACGAGAACCAACCGTGTGAACAAGCAGGGTCTCGCCAGAACTACTCAAGCATGGATCACATACAGGTGGTCACTCAAATAATAAAAAGCCAAGGAGTATTTGATTTAATAATACTGTGAATTTTATTGTATTATTATTATAATTTGTGAAAAATTTGTTAAATTTTATGGTATAAATGAATTGAATTAATAATAATTAATATGAATTTAATGAATAATGATGTAGATTTTAAAACCAATTATGAAGTAGAATAAATGGCTTTTTTATTTATTTTATTTACTATCGAACTGATCTCATGATGGAGCCGGAAGGTGGAAGGTAGACACAGGAACTTCATAATAAAACAATGTAACCTAGCAGTGTTTGGGTTAATTGGATTTGTCATGAGAAATAGGCACTCTGGTTATCTATAAGATATATCTTTTTACAAAAAAAATAACCGACTTCACTATAAATAAAATATTATTTTTTGTGTAAAAAGTTTTTTATGATATTATCTTAAACTTGTGAATTAATTAAGTAATGAATGTACCTACGCCTACCAGAGCGAATAAATAGTGCTATCCATACATTTAGTCAGAAAAGTATCGGGAATGGATGATTTGTTTATGGTTCCAAATTGAATTTTAATATTTTTTTTTTGTTGTTATTAGATTGGCACAACTGTTTTCCATTTTGGCGCGGAGTTTGAGTTGCATCTGTTATTTATATCAAATACAGTGCTGTTTTTAGTTATATCATATCTAGTGTGTATTACGAATTTTATAATGGACAAAAACATCGAACAAAGTGTTTGTCTTAAATTTTGCATCGCCTATGGAATTTCGTGTTAGGAGTCACTGAAAATGTTACAGAAGGCTTACGGTGAATGGACTTTATCAAAAACATATGCTTATGAGTGGTACAAAGCGTTCAAAAGCGGTCGAGATGTGATGGAATATTTGCCTCGCTCTGGTAGGCCATCAACATCTTCAACTGAAGTTAACATCGCGAAAGTGAAGGAAATAGTGACAACTTTGAGAGAGATAGCCGCCGAACTTTCTGTATCTCACGAGTCGATTCGTACCATTTTAACTAATCATTTGGGTATGAAACATGTTACCGCTCGGCTAGTCCCAAAAGATCTGAATTTTCTCCAAAAACTTAATCGCATGAGAGTCGCTGAGGACATGCTAGAACGAGTCAATTCCGACCCAACATTCATGAAACGCATTGCTACTGGTGACGAGGCGTGGGTTTACGAGTTTGACATGCAAACTAGTCAATAAGCTTCGGAATGGCGCCTTATGAAAATAAAGAATATTATTTGAGCGTTATGCGGCATTTAAGAGAGCAAATTCGACGAAAGAGGCCAGATTTGTGGAAAAAAAATTCTTGGATTTTGCACCACGATAATGCGCCCTTGCACAAGGCTATCATTGCGAACGAATTTTTGAACAAATACTGAACAGCTATTTGTTGAGTATTTTGTCAAAAATTCGTTCGAGCAACCACCATATTCACCAGATATGGCAGCCGACTTCTTTTTTTTTCCTAAACTCAAATTACCACTTAGTGGCACCCGTTTCCAATCGGTAGGAGACAAGGAGAATTCGTGGCGAGAAATGAACTCAATTCCGGAGTGGACGGAACTTACATAGTTCCGTCCACTTGGTAATGAATGTAATGATCTAGTGTTAATCTTGCAAGATCAAAGGAAATATTATGTTTAGTATAATATTATGTTTATTCAGCTATCTCAATATGAACAAATAATTCTAATTAAATGTAAAAAGTCCTTTCTAAACAAATGTTTCCTGGTTAACTCAGATTGTAACAAACATGTACTATAATAAAACAGTTGAAAAAATAACACCTACAAATACTTTTTTTCGTGAATAAAAATACACCAAAATATTGCAGGACTCCTAGCAAAATCTGACATGCTCACTTATAAATTATATTCAACTAATTTTGATGACTTCATGAGTAGATTAGAGATGTTATTACGAATTCTGATTAAAAAAAAACATTGTACTGGCGGGTGATTTTAATATAGATATATTAAAAAAAGAAACAAACAGCCTACTCGTTTAGGGCACGCCATAATTATGGCGGTAAGCCCCCTCTTTGAGGAGTGGCTGTAAATGTACCACGGCATCCTTACCTTCCGCATGTCGCAGGTCCTCACCGAACATAGTAAGTTCGGGAGGTTCCTGCATCGGATTCGTGCGGAAAAAACGGCTGGGTGTCACCATTGTTTGGACCGCCTGGAGCCCGGAGGACACGGTGAAGCATACGGTAGAGGTGTGCCCTGCTTCGGCAGAGCACCGGCTGGTCCTCGTGGGGGTGATCGGTGGCAGCGCCGGGCCTTGGTACAGGCCATGGTCCGGAGTGAGGAGGAGTGGCATGCGGTCGCCTCCATCTGAGAAGCAGTAATACTAGCAAACGAGGCGGCCGCACGCGCGTGGGAACGCCCCTCACGCCCCAGCCAGGGTTCTGATCCCAATTTCCAACCATCGTAGGCGCGGGCTTGCGGACTGCGAGCAATGGGTGGCTTCCCGTCCGACCGTCCGGACCGAGCCCAAGTCTTCGGCGCGTAGTGTTCCACGCGCGCCTCAAGCAGATGTCAGCAACCTTAGGGGCCCAGCAGGATCGAAGCCTACTGAGGCCATGGGTGATGCGAAAGAGATCCCCGTGGCCCTGGAACAATGGCAAAGAAGGAACAGGAGTGGTTAGCTTTGTCTGACCACACGGCACAACTACTCAATTGTCCGATTAGCTCTGCAAGCACTAGAAATCGTTGGCGAACCACTAGACGCGGCTATAGTAAAGGTAATACGGACAAATTTAAGTCCTAACGCAATGGCCTATTGTTTGCTGATGTATATGAAGCGATTTAAACATTTTTATTTCACATAGGCCTACATGGGCACTTATAAAACGTCAGAAGCTAGTGCACGGTTCTCCATGGTTACTCTTTTCTAAAAAGTGGTTGATGTTACAATATTTCCATAATACAGTATTAATAGATATCATGTAAGAACAGTGTAGACCAGTCAATATTGTGCCCAAAAGCATAACAAAAATAATCATATTAAAAAAAAAAGAGTCTACAGTGTTCTTACATTCACATTATAAAAAAGAGGCTATATAAAAAAGCAAGAATAATAATTAGAACTATCAATAAATAAGATGTTAACAAAATAAATTACTAACGAATTTAAGGTAGTTGAAGTCTAAATAATTTAAAAATATTGCAAAAGCAATGTGTTAAAAAAAAATATGTAAAAACCTCGTGATTAAAACAAAGAGGGAGTAGTTAATAGACACAATATTAATGAGTTACCCCAGGGATCCACATGTGCAGAAGTAGTCATTGCAAAACAAGCGTGTCTTCGACATAGTTTTTAGGCTTACCGCTTTTTTGGTTCGGACACGCTTAATATGAGTTTTGAATTTTCCCTCGCTAAGTTCAGGTACCACCTTTGGCAGCTTGTTATAAAAACGTATGCTGCTTACTAAGAATGACTTGCTGGTCTTAACTAATCTACATTTGGGTAATACAATTTCGTGTTTACTACGCGTAGTTTTGTTGTGAAAATCTCTGACACCTCTTTAATGAACGCGCTGTCGAAGATTTGGGCTCGGTCCGGACAATAGTCGGACGGCCGGACTGCGAGCTACACATTTCACGTCGTCCGAAAACCCGTGCCTACGGTGGTTGGTAGTCGGAGTTGTGGCTGTCTCCATCATTAGCATTACTGCTTCGCAGAAGGAGTCGAGCGCCACCCATTTCCCCTCGCTCCGGACTATGGCCTGGACCAGGGCCTAGCGCGAGAGGTCACCGCCTCCGATCGCCCGCACGAGGACACGGCGGTGCTCCGACCGTGCAGGGCTCACCTCCACCGTGACCTCCAACGTATCCCCCAGACGGTCCGCATAACGGCAACACCCCTGAGCGTTTCGTTCCACCTGAATCCGGTGTAGCAACCTCCCGAACGTACCATGTCCGATGAGGACCTGCGTTATGCGCAAGGTGAGGACGCCGTGATGGCTCTCCAGCCACTCCTCAAAGAGGGGACTTACCATCATGATTATCGCGTGCCCAACTGACGGATGGTTAATGTCACATGGAGTAACTGACGCTACTTTTCGTTTTCCCGCGGGAACAGGACTTAGTTTCCATGGAAGAATATTTTTCTGAACTGGACAACATTATTTTACACAATTTCCTCAAAAAAGCGGAGTAACAGGTAGTAGATAATTAAATAACATATTTTCTATTGTATTTTTTTTAATATGGTCCCTTTAATTTGATAAGTACTTACTTGTATTGCAATAACCAAAAAAAATTTTTTTTGCTCTTTATTATTATGGCACCTCGCAGTCGGTATGTTATGTTTTTTTTATAACTACACCTATCTAAAAACACTTGGGTTATCAAGGTGAATCTATTGCAATTAAATATATCATTCATTCATTCATATCTTAATTATGTAAATCCGTTCAGCGGTTTGGAAGATATGAGGTAATAATAGTACATTATGATATAAGTGTGTAATGTTAGTGATTACCGTCGAGGCGGTATTTAGACCCGAGCCGTGGCGAGGGTTTAAGAGAGTCAAAAACGGTAATCATTAATTACTCACGTGTGTCATACGACGTTTTTCAATACACTTGTGAAGAAAATAACAGTAAAACTAGTAAAATTTTCTGTGACAGCGGTAAAAATCTGTTTTCATATGCCGCATATAATTTTTTTTTATTTACCCCTAGAGCAACGATAAGGTATTTTAATCATACTGCCTAGTTTTACGTTTATGTTTTCTTGCGTGAAAAGTTTTTACGATAATGTCTTTCGTAGTGACAATAGAATACGGATGTAACATTTTCTAATGATTTTATAGTATTAAATTTTATTTAATTAATACAGCCACTGAACTTCACTAGAATAAAAAAGATCACGCTAAAAACTGCGCGCATCTTAAAATCGCAGCCATAGACCACAAACAAAAACAAATTTTATTTGACGCCAGTTCTCGTTAGCCAGGGAGAGCGAGGTGAGTCCCTTGTCCACTGCCACTACATCTCGATGCATACCCACGTCGGCAGCTAGGAAACCTGAGACTGCATACCTCGCGGTTGTGTTGTAGGGTCTTAGCATTTAAAAAACCTCGACCCCCACACTTCCGCGGGATATACAGTCTCATCACCGACGATCGTGTGTGGTGCATTCGGTATGCAGTTAGCAGTGTACGGACCCGCCTATCCAGGGCGTACCAGGGCAGTACGCCGAAAGAGCTCAACTTCAAAAACAAACCAAAAAAAAAAAAAATGCAAAATAACTTTAATTTCGACAGTCGGGGTCAAAAAATGATGAAACAAAACCTTAAACACCTACTTCCGAATAATCTCGCTATCACTGTGCAACGCGTGCGGACCCAATGTTTCTAATAATGATGCTATGAGGCAACTGCATTCAGATGTTCATTGATAGTGAGGTGGACATTCAAAACTCATGTAAAATAGTAATAGGCTGTTGAGTTTCATGATCATCATCATCATCATTTCAGCTAAAAGACGTCCACTGTTGGACATAGGCCACCCCCAAGTGTCGCCACAATGAACACTCCTGTGCGTCTCGCATCCATCGGATTCCCGAAACCCTTACCAGGTTATCGGTCCACCTTGAAGAAGGCCATCCAACGCTGCGTCTTCCGGTACGCTGTCGCCACTCCAGAACCTTTCGGCCCAAACGGACATCTGTTCTGCGAGCAATGTTCCCTGCCCATTGCCAATTAAGTTTGGCTATATATCTTCGTGCTATGTCAGTAACCTTGGTTCTCCTGCGTATATCTTCATTCCTGATTCGATGACGAAAGGAAACTCCGAGCATAGCCCTTTCCATTGCCCTTTGGGTGACTTTAAGCCTTCTGTTGAGGCCCATTGTGAGCGACCATGTTACAAAGTCACTGTGGTGTGGTTGAGTTTCATAGCTTGAAAATAGACCTTGTTTTGAACTTTTTGTCGTTTTGTGCAATCGATTTTTTTTAGAGGAGTATCTGAGTTTTTCTTGTAGCGAGTGCCTACTGACCTTGTTGTGTGGTGGTGCGATGGGTGCGTGTGGTGCAGCGCCGCCGCCGAGGCTCCGCGCACGCCGCCGCGCCTTCCCTGCGGGAGATGCACACACTCGTCATCACCAACAGCTCGCCACTCGCGGCACCGCGCGCTCTCGTGCCGGCCATACGCACCGTACGGGCAACGCGCTTGTGTTGTGTCGCGCAGGTGAGTCTCTTCTGTTGACGCAGAAGAAGTCTGGCGGCAACTGCTTCGTCCGCAGCAGCGCCAGCAGTGGAGTGCTTTCCCCGTCCCACGGCTGCCCCTCGTATATCTGGTCCGGCAGCAGCATCTCGCGCCGCGCCACCTCCGAGCTGAACATAGATACAATACATATACACAGACGTACGAACAACTCGTCTATTAACAGTAAAGGGTACCTACACTATAGTGTCCGCCAAACCAACGATACCGGAAATCATTACTAAAAGCAACAAATTACTTATTACCAGCGAAACGTGCGGGAGGCAGAGTAACAACAGTCAGCCCAGAATACAATAAGGTTCACAACTAATGAGGCATTGTGCGCAACACTAGGTAGCGCTAACGGGCCTCGCCACCGCTGTCACTGTGTATTATGGTGTATTGTACGTGCATTGTACAGTAGACACTGTAACAGTGCGGGCGCCTCGTTACCCGGGATGACTCGGCGCGCACGCTGCCGCCGCAAGGTACGACATGACACCCGTCCGTCACGCGGGGGACGAATATCGCGCACGGAATAGGGATGAGGGGTTTATAGCAGAACTTTTTCTATGTAATATTATTTTGCATAACAACATAGCATAAACCCTTTTTCCCTCTCTTTTTCTCTTCTTTTGCCCTTTTTTATTTCAAGTTCTTACAGTCCATCATAAGGTTGTCTGATAGATATCACTTTCAGTGATAAGACCGCCTTTGTACCCATAGATTTAAGTTAGTGTTAAAATTTTGTTACTATTTTGGTGTAGGTAACATAAAGTTTATTCTATTCTATTCTATAAACTTCATTTCGCAGAAAATCGTTTCGCACACACTCATTTGTCAACATTCAAAACTCATAATTTTGTTAGTAAGAATCATTTTCAGGCATAAATTTCATATCCATAATAATTAAAAAGCAGAACCATCATATCGCAGAAAATTGACAGTCAGAATCGTCTTTTGGCATATTTTTATATCGATAGTCATTAGTTGCGGTAATAGTATAAATAGAGTAATATCAAAACGGTAATAAATAAATAAAATAAAATAAAAAGCCTTTTATTTCTTGCCAAATAATACCAATAGTTATAAAATAATAGTTTAGATAATTGCATGCAATCGTAAATTTAATGTTTAATTAATTCTACCCATAACATTCAAAATTAACATAATTAATTTTATTACAAAAATCAATTTAAAAATATCCAATTAAATCCATGAATTGATTATTATGATTATCTATTTATTTAAAAATTACTCAATTCACTTGAATATTCATATTATTTATATTACTTAATAAGTTTGTAATGTATATATAATAGCAAGAACCCCTCTTAGTAGAAGGTGAAAGCGTCCTCCAGAGATGACCATCGGTCTTGGGCTGTATACATCCAGTGAGTGCCGGCGACTTTAGCGATATCATCGACCCATCGAGTTAATGGCCTTCCTCTTTTCTTTGGCCGGGTGGACCTGGCCATGACGTCACTCTTGTAGTCTAGCGGTCGGCACTGAGTCTTGCTATGTGTCCAGCCTATCTCCATTTTCGTTTTAGCGCATAGTTGAGAGCATCTATGACCTTTGTTTTAAGTCTTATCTGAAAATGGGGAATCCTTTGAATTTTGCGTATTTTCATGAAACTCCTTTCCATGCTCCTTTGACATGATTTTATTTTATTTTTCAGTCGACGGGTAAGTTTCCATGTCTGGCAAGCATATGTTAATGAGGGCAGCAAGCAGGTGTCCATAACTCTCTTCTTGGTTTTTGTAGGCGCATGCCTACATGCACTTTTTAGTATTTCTTTAAGACTCCAAAACTGTTTCCATGCGTTTTATATTCTTCTATCGATTTCCATTTCGTTATTCAGTTCGTCAAATGAGATCTGTCTAATTCAAGATAAATGTAATTATTGACGTAAACAAATGGTGTGTTTTCAACATATATTGGTATTTGGATGTAATTAGTCATGATTTTTCTCTTGCCAAGGTTCATATTCAATCCCGCTTTTTTACTTTCTTCATGTAGTGAGTTTACCATAGATTGAAGTTGTTTTGTATTTTCAGAAAATAAAACTATGTCGTCCGCGAATCTCAAATGGTTTATTTACTTGCCATTTATAATTAAACCGCACGGCTATAAAGATTGTCGGAGATATAGGGTCCCCTTGTCTGACCCCTCTTTTTATGTGTATGGCTGGTCCTGTGGCTTCCAGTTTTATTCTACTCGTGGTTTTGTCATAAAGGTTTTTTAGAACTCTTATGTACTCTGTCTCTACTTGCTGAGAGTGTAGAGCTTTCCATATAGATGGATGAAGAATCGTGTCAAATGCTTTCTGATAGTCAATGAAGACTATGTATATTACTATGTATTGTATTATTCGACTATGTATGTTGTCTTTGGGATTCTTGATACTTCTCGATCAGCATTTCTAGTGTGTAGATATGGTCCAAAGTAGAGAAGCCTCTACGAAAGCCTGTTCTATTGGTTGGTGGTTTTCAATGGAATTTTTTATCCTTTTTTCAATTATGGATGTAAATAATTTATATATTGATGGCATCAGGCTTATAGGTCTGTAGTTGCTTATGTTGTTAGGGTCGCCTTTTTTGTATAGCAGGATTATGTTTGACTCCGACCATTGCTGGGGGGTTTTAGCTGAATCTAGTACCATGTTAAACAGTCGTGTTAGTGGAGTTACTAGATGTGTGCGTCCTAACTTCAAGCTTTCGTTTGTTATCCCCTCAGGGCCGGGGCTTTTCTCTTCCTTCAACGAATCAATTACTATGATAACTTCCATTTCGTTCCTTGTGCTGATCTCACCGCCATCTATTGGTATTTGTGTGTTGGGTGGGTTGCACACTTGGTCTGAAGGGTTGCACAGGTTCTCGTAAAAGGCCGTTGCTATACCTCATATTTCTGACCTATTGTGTGTTACATTTTTGACCCTTGAAGACCTTCAATCCATGTTTTGTGTGATTTTAACTCTTTATAAGCTCTCTTAACGCTACCACTGCTATTCAGATGTTTTTCAATAATTTTTGTGCAATGGTTCTTATAATCGTTTTTAATATATATTTGCTTACAAGTTTGTATAGAGCTTTAAGTTCGTTTTTCATAGAGCGTGTTTTTAACCGACTTCAAAAAAGAGGAGGTTCTATGTTCGGCTGAATATATTTATTTTGGTCCATAGAAATATTGTTATGATCTGATCACGAACTTCGAAGATATGGAACAGAACTCGTCATAGGATCACAGCAGAACCGTCGTAATAATTAAAATTGCTTTGTTTATACGTGTAGTCGATGACTGACTGAAAGAAGAAGGGGAATATATCGAACTAATCTGATGATGAAGCCTGAAGTTAGGCACCGGAACTCTGTAATAAATTAATGTAATCTGACCGTGTTTGGGATTATTAGAATTGTCATAAGATGCACTCTGGTTATAAGGTATTTTAGTTTGGCTGAGGGATACTTTTTTGGTACCATAACTGAAAATTGTAAAATAAAAACTTTTTATTAAAAAAAATACAACCGACTTCAATGTAAAAAAAACACTGAAAAGTGCAAAATAACTTTAATTTTGGAAGTCGGTGTTAAATAAGGAAGAGACAAAACTATTATAGAAACACCGACTTCATATTTCTTCTGGAATGCTAAAGAAAATTAAATTCTTCCTTCGTGCGTATCTCTCAAAATTGTTTGTTTTCCTTTGTTGTTCTTCAATTTTCTCTTCCAAAACTGATATTATTATTGTTTTATTTCGATACTTTCTAATCTATCATTGACTTTGGTGTTTATTGTGTTCGTTATTTCCTCTTGCATAAGTATCATCTGAGTTTTTTGTCGTTTTATGTCTTCTTGGATGTTTTTTAGCACTTCCATAACTTCTTCCATTTTGATTTATATGCAATTTCAGTATAAAGAAATGATTACAAGTTGTGTAGGTCGATATAGAAAATTCCGAGCTCGCTACGCTCGCTTATGGCCATGTATACATGCAAACAGTTGCCGGAGGCCCCTTGCGGGAACTTCCAATTTTTGGATGGTTTAAAAAAATTACCAAGGTATCTAAGGTGGGAGCGGAGTGAAGCGGAGCTCCCGCCTTCAAGCAGGCAAGTAGCATGCAAACAGACATGCAGCATGCAGCATGCAAGCAGGCATGCAGTATGCAATCAGGCATGCAGCTTGGAAGCAGGCATGCAACATGCAGCAGGTACGCAGCATGCAAGCAGGCATACAATATGGAAGCAGGCATGCAGTATGCAAGCAGGCATGTAGTAAGCAAGCAGGCATGCAGTATGGATGCAGGCATGCAACATGCAGCAAGCATTGTTCTGTCACGGCTCCGGCGTTGCGGGTCCTCAGCTCACGGGCCGCCCTACCCCTCAGCGCGTACGAGGGCTTGAATTACACTCTAGGGGTAGGGCAGATGTAAGACTGTGTAATGTCGGTTTTGCAACAATTCGTTTCTGTCACAAAATTTTGTAGCACAACATATTTAGGTACTTTTTAAGACACTATTTTAATTTAATATTGAAAATGCTATCAAGTAACCTACTCGTATATATTTGTGACTAAAACTCCGTAAAATGTTGATTCAGTGAGGTGAAAATATGGCAAAATAATCATTTGGCAAATGAAAAAAGTTTAAAAATGGTATTTATTTTGTAAATCGGCTAAATATAGTTCGGTAAAATAATGCCTATGACACATGATACTTTATGATCTAAAACTATGTCAAATAATGCATAAAACATAAAAGACGTCGGTCAATAGGACGGTAAAATTAAATTTGAACAAAAACAAATCAGCAAAGTTATCGGTTCCCCAAATAATATCTCTCTAAATGCGTAATATTAACGATGGCAAAGGTAATTATGCGAAATGAAATTCTGCCATATTAAAAGTATGCCGTTGTAAACTCGGACACGTAAACATTCTGCCAAACAATAGTTATGCTAAATAATTTTTATGCCTTTGTAGCGACATCTATGGCGTCACGTAAGAACTAATCCTGCATCGCGCAATCAAAGTTCTCCGTGCGTTTAGAACATATAGAACAGACCGAAATCATCTATCGGGCAGTAGTAGCCCACCAGACATAACACCCGTCTGGTCGGAGGATCCTCCCTTTTCAAAAGGAGGTTTGCGGGAGTTTACTCTCTGTTCCACATACCTCCAAACCTTAAAAATATTCGATTATAGAAGATTGTGTGACTATCTGTCACTTATTCCAAATGAATAACAAGATATTTTATATTTATTTTTAAACACCACGAATGGCGCCGGACCACTTTGGCATCCATAAGTTGTCCTTTTAATGAAAGGACCGAAGGAATTCTTAGAAACTATTAAATTATGGGATTTCTAATGGCAGCCCATGTGCAGGCCAGACGAGTCCGTTGAGAGGTGACCTAAGCTTGCGGTTGGTGTTAGGGACTCGGAGAAAGCCTTCCTTTGGAGTGAACTTGACATTGACTTTCTTTGGGGTGACCTTGACACTTCTTTGGAGTCGACTTGACTCTTGCCGGCTTGATAATTGACGTAACCATGACCGAGACATTGCCGATTGAAGGCTGAACCGATTATATATTCGTTACATACTAGAGCCAGTTTGAGCTTTATTAAGATCACAAACCACCAAACATTAGCAATGGCTACCTCTCCCTATGGAATGACTGACAGTAGGTAGAATACTTTACATTGCTCTTGATATGCGCACACTTACAGAGAGAAGGGGGTAGCACCGCCAAGTACCCTGAACTGCATTGGTAGTCGTTCTAAGGAACGCCAGAGAACGTATCTCGTTAAATCACACACGGCCCCCATAGGCCTCTTACTGATAGAAAAAAATAATATTTAGCGGGAACGTAATTAGGACTCATTTCAGAAAAGTCTAGACGTAGCTTTTATCAGCCTGGGGTCTTTCAGGATCAGTCACACCACGTGTGTTATGCCAAATAAATTTCGGAGTATCAAGATTCTGCCAAATAGAATGAACCCGGGATGAGACATACTTTCCTGCTAATTTAAATTCACGGCCTTTAAGGTATGGGTATCGCCAAATACCCGATATGAAAACTGGGTTTCAAAATACAAGTATCTCGGTTGATGTAAATATACGATCTCGATACGTAAACGTATGCGATACCCACCGACGTATATAAGGGAGAGGGGGTGTTTAGGGGGTTCGAAGTCCCCCTTAGGACTCGACGCCTTTCTTACAAAAGTGGCGTAACACTAAGAAATTAACAGTAAAGTGGAAAAATTAATTCAAATGTAAATATAACAAAACTTTTAAATGTTGTTACAAAAGTCATAGATACCTTTCGAAATCATTTGACAATCGCATAGTTCATATTCATGAATTTGTGCTTTATGTTTTTAATTATTTTTATTTACTTACGGCTTGGTCACGATTTCAGTCTTTGCGAGGCGCGGTGGCAGCGCGGTGAACGGGGTGGCATCGACAAGCGCGCGCGTTTTCGCTTTGAGCGGCGTCTTGTGGCATGCTTCAAACATTTTCATAATATTTTTTGACGTGACAACGTCTTATAAATTGGTTTGCCGGGTGACACTTCAAGAAACTGCGTTACGCTCCGCTCACGTTATGCGCTCACAATGAGAGCGAGTGAGAGGCACGCGTCCCTTCCACTCGGGCATGGTTAGCCCGCCTAAGAGCGAGAGAGACAGACATAAATCATCCTTCTTCCTACTATACGAATGAATATTCACATTAAAATTATTTTACCACTCAAAGTCGTTGTCACGTAAAACTTTCGCCCGTATACCGACTTTACAGGCAACCAATTTTTTTTTTATCTTAGGTACCGCTCGCCGCCCTACGCTTAGCTCCCGCTCACAGCAGCAAGGCCGTGAACGGGCCGTTAGGATGTTTCCCTACTAGTGCTTTTTATAATAATAAGGCAAAATTTATATAGTGTTAGTAATATTTTGTTTAATATTATTAATTAAAGGGCTTTGTCGCTTAGCGACCACATCGCACAGTAAAAACAGCACAAAAAATTACAATCTAAACAATTGTTTAGTATTATCGGATATTGGAGAAGCAAGGGTTGTATTACAAATGCCAATATCATGCGTTTTACAGCGTCCAAAAACATTGATTCTTGTATTTTCCCCGAAAACCTAAATACGTTTTGGTATGGGATCCCAGCATGGTCTCGTGTCATTTATCAAATTTATATTTAAGGATTGGGTTAGGAATTATCTGTTTTCTATAAAAGGGGAAACTGGCTGACTGACATATCAACGCACAGCCGAAACTACTGGGATTAGGAACGTGAAATTTTGCACAAGGTTTCCTTTTATGACGTAGGCGAGCACTAAGAAAGGATTTTCCAAAATTTACTCCCTAAGGGGATGAAGCGGGGGTCCAAAGTTTGTATAGAGAAACCTACAGTCACGCGACTAAAGCCGCGGGCCGAAGCTAGTTTACTAAAAAATAGTAGCATTATTGGAGTTTTTGATCGCACATGGAATTCAGTTCTCTTATTTGTATAGAAAATATTACCAGGTAAGAAAGAAAAAAAAGACTATGTTTCATCAGTACTGCGTTACGGCCTCGTGATATGGGGAAATTCAGTAGATGTGAACCGAGTGTTCATAGCGCAAAAAATATGTGTCAGAGCGGTGTATGGAGCAGAATATTTAGACCATTGTAAGCCATTATTTAAATCTCTGAAAATTATTCCACTTCCTTGAATGTACATTTTTGAAATTTGTACCCATGTTTATAAAAAGATATTCGCATATGTTCCCATTGTATGAACACATTTCAAAGTGAAAAGCAGAAGCCCAAATAAATTACTTGCACCTAACCAAAGACTTAATAATTTTGGAGGCCGAGTCGCCCGCATCTGTAGGAGAATACCTGAAGCAAGTGCCTACATGTGGTCCCCGGGTGGTGCTAATCAGGTAACACTAACAGGTGGTAGGTTTCGACCATTGGCTTGCGACCACCCACTGAGCAAAGACGTACTGCCAAACGGCCTGGCCGTGTTCCGGTATGATGCTCAGTGTAGCCAGTCTAGAGGAGTTGGTTCGAAATGGCAGTTCCAGCGCAAGCAGACCAACCTGTTTCGTGCTGATATGGTGGAATCGGGAGGTTAGTCGCGGAGGGTAGCGGGATCCGAGGCACGGTTGCCGCTGCCCGACCGCAGGTAGTTCGGGGCTCAAGTAATGTACTAGCCACATTACTTGAAAGGCTGCCCCGCCAACTGTCGAAAAATCCCGGAAAGCGCCATCGTGCTGGTTGGCAACCAGACGAGAGGGCCCGATGGATATTCCCGGGGGGCTCAGGCGTCCCCACAGTCTCCAAACTAGTCCCCCAATGATGTCGTCCTTTCAGTGCGTGCCTGAAGATTAGCTGCGTGGAACATCAATTCACTTCCTTGTCCTCTCCTCCCTTCACTCAAATAAAAATGAAAAATAAGAGACAAGATAAACAGCGGCTGCACTCCCTTTCTCATAAAGTGCACCTTACTAACATACGAGGTCTGTCACTCCAATCTCGTCCACAACCACCTGGAGACTGAAAAACCAGCTCTCTTCTTCCTTTCGGACACGCAGATCAGAGGTCCGTCCGACCTGTCGTACCTTTCTTACCCAGGGTTTACCTTGGAGCACAATTTCAAACCACGTGCGGGTATACGTATGCACGCCCGGGACGACATCTGCTATCGGCGTCTCCGTAACCTTAGGACTCCAGGTTCTCGACGCGTTAGACTTTGGTGGACACAGGCCTAGATAAAATAATCTACGCTTTTGTACCCTTCTGCCCAATTGATGTTACTGGGGGATTTTAATGCCCAACACCAAGAGTGGCTTTTCCCGTACCAGTCCACAGACCACGTTGGGCGAGAGATGCGAAAGCTAGCACTAGCATTAAATCTCACCCAGCTGGTCCAGAGGGCAAAAAGGGAGCCGGATGTGGATTCGCACAAAGCCAATTGCCTGGACCTTCTGCTGACAACAGATCCAGACCGCTACTCTGTGTCTATATGTTCCGACCACTGTCTGGTTAAGTCTGTGTCTGTCTACTCCCCGCCCGATTCCAGCCCTTGAGGCACACGGCGGGTTTGGCAATACAGGTCAGCAGATTGGGATGGCTTGCGGTCTTTCTTCGTATGCTATCCTTGGCAGCCCACTTGCTTTTCCTCAGATGATTCTTCGTCTTGCGTAGATGCCGTGACGCATCCGTCACGGCATGTTGCGACAGGGGATGGAGTGCTTCATCCCGTTCTCTGACCTAACAATGTCTTGCCAAGCTCGTCCATGGTTTGGCGCCGAATGTGATCGCGCAGACGCGTTTAAGCACGCGGCTATCGAGCTTTGGCCGATACTCGTACGCGCAAAGCAAGCGACGTGGCTCAAAAGAAGAAGGCCTTTAACAGGGCTGCCAAGACCTGCAAGAAGATGTTGCAGAGGTCTCGGTTTGACCACATAAGCTGAATTGGGAGCAAACTTGCTTCATACCCCGCAGGTAGTAAAACGTTTTGGTCCCTGGCTAAGTCGGTTGAATCGAACTTCTGCCGTCCCTCACTTCCACCACTGCTGAAACCCGATGGGTTGCTAGCTCACACCGCTGAGGAGTAAGCAGACTTGTTTGCCTCTCTTTTTACGGAATCTTCTCGTCTGAATTCTGGTGACGCACGGCCACCTGTTTCTCCTGAAGGATGCGTGACGAGGATTTCAGATGTTCGAATCCATCAAAAGGACGTTCGTAGGGTCCTAGGTAACCTCGACGTGAACAAAGCCAGTGGCCCCGACGGGATACCAACAATCGTATTAAAAACTTGTGCGCCTGAATTGTCTCCGCCACACATTGAACTGTACACGCCTGAATTGTACACGCCTATTTCGCATCTCATATGAGACTGGAAAAGTGCCGGTTGCTTGGAGGCAAGCTAACGTGCAGCCTGTACCCAAGAAGGGCAGTCGAGCTGACCCGGCAAACTACCGACCCATCTCTGTTACGTCCATCCTCAGTAAGGGTATGGTACGGACGCTTAACAAGAAACTTCTGGCATACCTAGAAGCTAACGACATCCTCAGTGACCGGCAATAAGGTTTTCGCGAAAATCGGTCCACTGGGAACCTTCTAGCTTATATGCCATTCACATCTGGAGCGAGGCCATCAAGAAGCATGGGGAAGCGCTTGCCGTCTCTTGCGTCCCTTGATATCTCGATGGCTTTTTATAGGGTCTGGCACGAAAGCCTTAATGCTAAGCTTCCTTCTTTCGGTCTACTCACTGGTCTGTGTGATTGAATCGAGAACTTCTTGAGGGATCGATCCATCCGAGTGGTTATTGACGGCTGCTCGTCCGGTCAGATGGATATTAATGCCGGGGTCCCTCAGGGGTCGTTACTGTCGGCAACACTGTTTTTACTGCACATAAATGACTTACTTAAACCCGGTATCTTTGGGTATGCAGACGACAACACTGTTGCCGTGAGATATGTATCTGACGCACGCGCTAGTGGGTCACAGATCCAGTCATCCCGAGAGGCTATGGTTGAACGCTTCAACTCGTCCTTGAAGGCGGTCCCCTATTGAGACGATGCCAATCTGGTCAAGTGCAATGCAACTAAAATCCAAGCGTGTCTTTTTTCCGCTAAACGAAGTCAATTCCACCCGGCTCCATCTTTCCGAGGTGTGACCGTGCCAATAACCGACCTCCTTGAGCTTCTTGGGGTTACGTTGTCGTCTACTCTCAATTTCGGCTCAAACATCGAGGCAAAGGCTCAACTGGCTGCCAAAAAATTGGGGATCTTACTATCTTAGCAAGGGTGAGACGGTACTTCACGCCGAAACAGGTGCTCAACCTTTATCAAGCGCAAGTACGATCGTGTATGGAGTACTATTCTCATCTTTGAGACGGGTCTGATGAAATACCAGCTTGATGCGCTAGAGTCGATTGAGAGGCGAGCCAAGAGAATAATCATCGGTAATGATGCATTTGTTAGTCGAAACTCTAAAGCCTTGGGTATCGCCATCCTTCTGGTTACAAAAATACAAAGACATTAAATATATACCACCAATAGACAGGACATAGCGAACAAAATCGTGATCCGATACTTATTACCTAGTGGGCATAAGTCGCTCACTCTAATAAAACACCACTACACGTCAAGTCGTGTTTGTATCCGTTCTATGCACTAAAAAAAAATATTTTTCTGTGAAAATATGGCCGAACTGCGCATTACGCTATTGAAAATCTTGTTATGGTAAAATGACTGGAACTTACTTCAGTTTATTTTCGTATATAATTTTGGTATTTATAAAGAAATAAATTAGAATTCAATAATTTTTATAGATAGTTCTAGAACATTTGATGATAACGTCATCTATTGCTGAAAAGCTTAATCTTACCTTTATCACACACTGAGGCTCTATTACGAGCTCATAACGTGATCTATTTTACAACCTAAACCGAACTGTTAAAGGGATGGAGCTATATAGGGTGTATAGCTCCATCACTCGTTTTCGCTCGTACGACTGACATTTTAATATTATCATGGTAAGGCCCCTGGCCACCTATGAAGCGATAGTTAAATAATTATAAATTTTGACAAATTTAATTCGCGTTTAATTTAATACTCAAAGCCAGATGGCGTCACTGAGGCATAAGATGACAGTTTTTCTAAGACATTTGTTCTGATAGCCGCTCTATTGTATCTCTTTAAATCTCTTTACAAAATATAAATAATCTTTACGTAAAAACTTTGTCTAATTTTGCTAATATTATTCTGGTAGGTGATCTTAATGTTGATATCTCTGATAATAGCTCTGACTCAAATAGCCTATGTTACTTGAACCTTCTGGCATCACACGGGATGTTGCCAGCACACACTATTCCGACCCACAGCCAGACATGTCTCGACCATGTATTTTTAAAAACCCGTCTTCCAGCAATCTGCTACGTTGCCGAGACTTCCATTACAGATCACGAAGCAATTATTCTTATTATGGAATTATCTAAGTCACTAATTGATTCTAACAAAATGATAAAACGCATAAATTATGATAAAGTTGACGCTGATATCTCAAATTTAATTTTTTCTGATGTCTTTTCTGCAACTGACGTTAACGTGGCAGTCTCGGTCTTTACCAGCAAACTAAAGAATATCATTTTAGAAAACACACAAACAATCAAAACATCTAATCGCAAAAGGCTATCCAAACCTTGGATCACTAGAGAATTGTTGAGATGTATGAGGAATAGAGATAATCTGCACAGAAAGGCCAAAAACGACCCTGACAATCAAGTCCTTACAGAGACGTATAAAAGATATAGAAATTTCTGCATCGCGTTGTTAAAAAAATTAAAAAACAAATACGGAAAAACCGAAATCGAATCCTCAGCTAAACAAAATAACAAAAAGTTATGGAACGCTATTCAAAATGTTACACGCACTTCTAAACCAAAGAACGAGTCTATGAAACTAATTGATTGCCGAAATCCAGTTTCCTCTACAAACGATATTAACGCATTCTTCGCGAATATTGGAAAGAATCTTGCTGAAAAATGCAATCCCACTCTTGAAAATTACTCTTTTCCTTTTCCTCCTTTGAAATACCATCCATAATCTTTAGTTCTACTTCCCACTGACCCCACGGAAATTGAAAATCTTATCCTTAACCTAAAAAACGATTGTGCTAGCGGTCGAGATGGAATCTCAACTACTTTCATAAAAAGGTATAGACAAATTTTAATTCCTCCAATCACGTTCATTTGTAATCTAGCCCTAAGTTCTGGAGAGTTCCCAAACGATTGGAAACTGGCGGAAGTACATCCTATTTATAAGAGTGGTGACGGAGCCTGTGTCAATAACTACAGACCAATTTCCATTTTACCAACCCTATCAAACATTCTTAAACGACTCATGAACAAGCGTTTAGTCAGTTATCTCGAAAAGCACAAACTCCTCTCTTCCCAGCAATTCGGTTTTCGGTCGGGCCGATCAACCAACGACGCCATACACCAATTGACAGACTTCGTTTCAAACCACCTCGATAAGAACAACAAGGTTATTGTAATATTTATGGATCTGGCTAAAGCTTTTGACACGGTCTCCATCCCACTTCTGATAAAAAAAAAGTTGGAAAGACTCGGGGTAAGGGATACTCAGCTTAATCTGTTCTCTGACTATCTGAGAAGCCGGTTTCAAAGAGTCAATGCGGGAGAGTGGACAAGTGGCGATCTACCCATTAAACATGGCGTTCCTCAAGGAAGTATCCTTGGCCCTACATTATTAACCTCACCTATATAAATGACCTTTGCGACCTGATCATGGAGAGTGGGAGAATAGTTACTTTCGCCCACGCACTCCTTCCCACCTTTTCGAAGGGAAGACGTGGGAAGAGGTCTATAGCAGAGCGCAGTTGGGTTTTGATCTGGTCCAGAACTGGTTAACATGCAACAAGCTGACTCTTAACGTAGAAAAAACCAAATACATAACTTTCTCTATAAAACCGTCCACTCTTTCCGATCAAATCCGCCGTTGCGGCTCGTTAGTCATTAGGGCTCACCTCGCTAGCTATGCCTCGCACTTTGCCGCATGCTCCTGCCCCACCTTACACACAACTGACTCGATTAGATACTTAGGTGTCATAATTGACAGCGCGCTCAGTTTTCAACCCCATATCAATCTTTTGGTCTCGAGGACCCGCAAGTTAATATTTATTTTCCGAAGCCTACGTCAAGTTGCTGTCCCAGATTTATTAAAATGGTTTATCTTGCATTGTCTCAGTCGGTGATTACATATTGCGTAACCATCTGGGTTTTTTTTTTCTGGTGGGAAAATCATCTCATGACATCCCCCGCTCTTGGGCGGAGCGCGAGATAGTGTCAGACTTTTACTGACTAAAAACCCACTCCTGTTCCTTTTTTGCCATTTGTTTTCCAGGGCCTCGGGGATCTCTTTCGCATCACCCATGGCCCCAGTAGGCTTCGACCCTATTGGGCCCCTACGGTTGCTGACATCTCCTTGAGGCGCGCGTGGAACACTACGTGCCGTCGACGACTTGGGCTCGGTCCGGACGGTTACCGGACGATCGGACGGCGAGCCACTCATTACTCGCCGTCCGCAAGCCCGCGCCTACGGTGGCCGGAAATCGGGATCGGAATCCCGGCGGCGGTTGGGGCGTGGGGACCGTTGCCGTTGCCTCACGCGATCGGCCGCCTCCTTTGCTAGCATTACTGCTTCGCAGAAGGAGGCGACCGCCTGCCACTCCTCCTCGCTCCGGACCATAGCATCGCTGCCGCCGATTGCCGCCACGAGGACACAACGGTGCTCTGCCCAAGCGGGGCACACCTCTACCGTGTCCTACTCCGTGTCCTCCGGGCGGTCCACACAATGGTGGAACCATCTGGGGTGGTGCAAATAAAACATATATGCTAAGACTCGAGCGTGCGCAGAGGGCAGTTCTGAAAGTTGGTAACTTCTTGCAGGAATGGCAAGAAGTTACCAACTTTCATCAATATCCAACCAAAGACCTCTATGCACTCACTGGTGTCTTGACGGTGCGCCAGCTATATGTTTTGAATGTCACCCTCCGCAAACACTCCCAACCGACGTAAGTATGCAATGTGTCCGCCTTTAAAAACACACACAAAATTCGCGCGCCATCACTACACGTTTCTGAGCAACTATCTTTATACTAAAATAAACAAGATATTGTCGAACCGATAGTACCGAACAGCTGTTTTTAGTCTTGTCATAGCCCTAAACCTATTTAACTGTTTAATTATTCACATTAACTACGAGGAATCTGGTAATCAAACGAGTACACCACTACACACTAACACGCTCACAAGCACAACTTACACGCATAGCACCCATCGACCTGTTGTTGTATATTCTCGTATTCTTTAGGGTGAGGGCCTGGATATCCGTAACACAGGGTCTCCCTAGTACAGGAGTACCGCTTTCTGAATCAAGCCCTTGATCCAGCCGCCTAACGCGAGCCTCCTAAGGTGTTGGTCGAGGCTCTTGGCTATTAAGCCATTGCCCGACACGACTATCGGCACAATGATCGCCGAGTCCACATCCCACATCGACAACCTCGCGAGCCAAGTCAATATACTTGATTTGTTTATCTTTCTCGGCTTTCACGAGGTTCTCGTCATGCGGGACGGATATGTCAACAATCATTGCACGCCTCTCGCTTTGGTCCACCACCACTATATCAGGCTTATTGGCTAGTCCTGTCAGTGATGATGGACCGATCCCAGTACAAAGTGATATATATTATCAAGAACTGGGTCGGGCTCATACCTGTAGTACGGCACTTCCGATTCCACAAGAGAGTATTTCAAAGCAAGTTGCTGATGGATAATCCTGGCTACAAGGTTGTGTCTATGCAAGCACTCTCCGTTAGCTAGACGAGAACAACCAGAGATAATGTGACGAATTGATTCTCCCGGACGGTGACATGCCCGACAGATGTCAACCGTGCCGTCCTTCACAATAAATCTCCGGTAGTTATTCGTCATGATAACTTCGTCCATAATTGCACAGACAAAACCTTCGGTTTCCCCTAAGAGGTCACCGGAACGCAGCCAGGCTACAGACGCCAATTGGTCTACATCGGGCCTGTGATGGGCCCGGAAAAAGCGTCCGTGAAGTTCCTTGCTCTGCCATACTTCCCTGCGATCGTTAGTGTCAAGCACTACTGGTTTGCGCCAGTTCTTATTAGCCAGGGCGAGCGGGGTGAGTCCCTTGTCCACTGCCACTACATCTCGATGCATACCCACGTCGGCAGCTAGGAAATATTCCCTGAGACTGCATACCTCGCGGTTGTGTAGGGTCTTAGCATTTAAAAAACCTCGACCCCCACACTTCCGCGGGATTTACAATCTCATCACCGACGATCGTGGGTGATGCATTCGGTATGCATGCAGTCAGCAGTGTGCGGACCCTCCTATTCAGGGCGTCAAGTTCCGTTTGAGTCCATTTGAGTACGCCGAAAGAGTACAACAATACCGGCATGACCCAACCGTTGAAGGCGCGCACCTTGTTTCCGCCTGAAAGAAGGCTATCGAATACCTTCTTCAGGGACGCCTGACAAGCTCCTGCAACGATTACTTCATGTCAGTGATATTGATGACTAGAGCTTCCGACATACCCAAATACTTATAGGTTTCGGTTGGAGAGAGGGATCTCAGGTTTATGGAATCCGTGAGTTGAGTGCCCAAAGATTCCACAACCTCCCCTCGCTTTACATGCATGACCGCACATTTGTCCACACCAAACTCCATCCTGATGGCACTACTGAAGGTTTCAGTTACCTTCAGTAGCTCCATCAGTTGCAGATTGTTGGAAGCAAAAAGTTTCAGGTCATCCATGTAAAGTAGGTGAGATATTACCTGACCACCTCTCTTCAACCGATAGCCTAGACCTGAATTCTCCAGCAGTGTGCTTAGAGAATTCAAGGCTAGGCAAAACCAAAGTGGACTCAAACTATCTCCCTGGAATATGCCTCGCTCGATCCTTACAGGTTCGCTATTCCTCTGGGTATGTCGACATCCTGGATAGCGAAGGACCGTAATCCATTGCCTCATACACGACATCAGGAAGGTGCGTAGTGTTGTATCAATTCTATACAATTCCATCACCCTCATGAGCCATGTATGAGGAACAGAGTCATAGGCCTTCTTATAATATATAAGTATGTACTACAACGCGTTTTGAGAAAACATCGACAAGTACCACCCCATTTAAGTTCCAAACGTCGAGCCGATATTGTTTTTCTCCCGGTAAGTCATAGTACCGCCTTTGCAAAACGTCAATTTACATATCTTAGCTATCTTTTATACAATAAAGTTAATAAATTACTTCAGATATACAAATTAAATTCTCATCACTGCAAAAGCACATTGAGAAAGTGGCTTTTGACACAAACATACGATGAAACAGAAAAATTACTTCTGACTTTAACTTAAAGTAGGTATCACAAAAACACACACTTACATACACCATCACACATCACACACACACACGCTCACGAACACATCCACACTCACACAATCCCTTTTCCTTAACTTATTAGTTATCATTTTTCTTTTTTTTTAATATTTAATTTCCAAGTTTTGTCACTATACTGCTCATAAAAATAAAACTTGTTGGTGAACACACAAAGTTATTGTTGAGTACCTACCTAATCTGAACATATAACTGACTCCCAAGTCACAGGCTATAAACCTAGTTTGGGAGCCAGTAGTTATTCACTATGTCCTCATTTATGTACCAAGAATTATGTACTTACTTGTTTTTGTCACCATTTTATTTTTGGAAATAAATATTATTATTATTATTCTCTTTATTCCTTGTAAACACATTTAAATTACATTTTTAAATATTTTTTTAAACTAAATCATACAAAAAAAAAAAACATTTAAAAATATAAAAAATAGTACCCCACCGGTATCGGGAACAGGGTCCAAGCTAACGGCGGTCAGGGCTCCAGAGAAAGGAACCTCCTAACAATGCGAGCCGTGTCCAGGAGTACCGCTTTCTGAATCAAGCCCTTGATCCAGCCGCCTAACGCGAGCCTCCTAAGGTGTTGGTCGAGGCTCTTGGCTATTAAGCCATTGCCCGACACGACTATCGGCACAATGATCGCTGAGTCCACATCCCACATGTCGACAATCTCGCGAGCCAAGTCGATATACTTGATTTGTTTATCTTTCTCGGCTTTCACGAGGTTCTCGTCATGCGGAACGGATATGTCAACAATCATTGCACGCCTCTCGCTTCGGTCCACCACCACTATATCAGGCTTATTGGCTACAATAGTCCTGTCAGTGATGATGGACCGATCCCAGTACAAAGTGATATGACCATTATCAAGAACTGGGTCGGGCTCATACCTATAGTACGGCACTTCCGATTCCACAAGAGAGTATTTCAGAGCAAGTTGCTGATGGATAATCCTGGCTACAAGGTTGTGTCTATGCAAGTACTCTCCGTTAGCTAGACGAGAACAACCAGAGATAATGTGACGAATTGATTCTCCCGGACGGTGACACGCCCGACAGATGTCAACCGTGCCGTCCTTCACAATAAATCTCCGGTAGTTATTCGTCATGATAACTTCGTCCATAATTGCACAGACAAAACCTTCGGTTTCCCCAAAGAGGTCACCGAAACGCAGCCAGGCTACGGACGCCAATTGGTCTACATCGGGCCCGTGAAGGGCCCGGAAAAAGCGTCCGTGAAGTTCCTTGCTCTGCCATACTTCCCTGCGATCGTTAGTGTCAAGCACTACCGGTTTGCGCCAGTTCCCGTTAGCCAAGGAGAGCGGGGTGAGCCCCTTGTCCACTGCCACTACATCTCGATGCATACCCACGTCGGCAGCTAGGAAATATTCCCTGAGACTGCATACCTCGCGGTTGTGTAGGGTCTTAGCATTTAAAAAACCTCGACCCCCACACTTCCGCGGGATATACAATCTCATCACCGACGATCGTGGGTGATGCATTCGGTATGCAGTCAGCAGTGTGCGGACCCTCCTATCCAGGGCGTCAAGTTCCGTTTGAGTCCATTTGAGTACGCCGAAAGAGTACATCAATACCGGCATGACCCAACCGTTGAAGGCGCGCACCTTGTTTCCGCCTGAAAGAAGGCTATTGAGTACCTTCTTCAGGCTTCCAAAGAAACGCTCCTTCAACGATTGCTTCATGTCAGTGATATTGATGCCTAGAGCTTCCGACATACCCAAATACTTATAAGTTTCGGTTGGGGAGAGGGATCTCAGGTTTATGGAATCCGTGAGTTGAGTGCCCACGGATTCCACAACCTCCCCTCGCTTTACATGCATGAGCGCACATTTGTCCACACCGAACTCCATCCTGATGGCACTACTGAAGGTTTCAGTTACCTTCAGTAGCTCCATCAGTTGCAGATTGTTGGGGGCAAAAAGTTTCAGGTCATCCATGTAAAGTAGGTGAGATATTACCTGACCACCTCTCTTCAACCGATAGCCTAGACCTGAATTCTCCAGCAGTGTACTTAGATGATTCAAGGCTAGGCAAAACCAAAGTGGACTTAAACTATCACCCTGGAATATACCTCGCTCGATCCTTACAGGTTCGCTATTCCTCTGGGTATGTCGACATCCTGGATAGCGGAGGACCGTGCTCCATTGCCTCATACACGACACCAGGAAGGTGCGTAGTGTTGTATCAATTTTATACAATTCCAGCACCCTCATGAGCCATGTATGAGGAACAGAGTCATAGGCCTTCTTATAATCTATCCAACATGTCGACAGATCCTTTCGGGAACGTCGAACCTGTTGGCTAATGGTCATATCAATGAGGAGCAGCTCCTTAGTACCGCGGGACCCGTTCCTACATCCATTCTGAGAAGGTGACATGATTAAATTTTTGTCAATATGACTGTTAATTTTGCTTCTCAGTATGGATGTAAGAACTTTATAGACCGTCGGCAAACACGTGATCGGTCTATAATTTTTGGGCTCCGCAGTACTACCTGACTTATGGAGCAGGTGGGTTATTCCTGTTGTTAGGAACTGGGGTAGCGACCCTGATTCTAAGGCAGACTGAAACTGATATGCCAAGCGAGCGTGCGATCTTGTAAACCACTTAATCCAGAAATTGTGCAGCCCATCCGGCCCTGGAGATTTCCAGTTTGGCAACGGACGGACTGCACGAGCTACATCTTGGGGGCTGATGTCAATTGCCCCCATTTGTGGTATTGGATCGCACGCACGCTCGACCTCCCGAGTCCAGTCACCCTCGGTGTGACTGACAGGCACCGACCAGATGCTGCGCCAAAATGAATTCATGACGTCATCATCCGGCAGGCGCGTATCAGTCACACCTTGGTCCGGTCGCTCCCAAGCTCTATAAACCCACCTTTCATTTCTCCGGAATGTGCGATTCTGGGTGTACCGCTCCACCCTCCGCTTATACCTGCGGATTCGGTTTGCCCATGCATATATCTTCTGCTTCAGGAAGTCGATGCGCTCTGTGACACGGGACATATAGTCTCGGGGGCTGATGTCAGTCCCCGAAAATGCCCGCCTCACAAAGCGCATCACTCTTGGGCGAGTGTTGCCCTCCCCGAAGCAGATTAGTTTGCCGATGAGTGCTCTGGCCCCACCAATACGACGCTCGATCCTGCACTGCCAAGCCGGCACGGCTGGTTTCGGTCGTGTAGCTACGTCACAGTTTGGAAACTTGACGTGAGCTACACGACATGCCGCTACAGCCGCGCAGTACATTATCGAGTGTGTATCAGTGAGATCTTCGCAGTCGTCAAAATAGTTTGACAACTGCAAATCCAGAGCAGCCACCAGCGCCTTATTCTTGTTATGCATGGGCAAACGAGGTAAGCGCGGCCTAAGTTCGAGCGGCATGTTGCGGTACTCCCGAATGGCACACTCCAAAGCACTCCTCAATTCATTGTTGCACTGGGTACTTACATTTGTAACCATGTCAGTAATCTCTTCGTCAGCGTGGTTGGGGAGATGGTTGGACGGTGGCACTTGTGAATTTACCACCGCCTGCGACGAAGAGGCAATGGCATGGCTACTCATTTCCTTTTGGAGGCGATCAAGTACAGTATCGTCCAACATGTGATTACGCTGGATGACCCGCACCTGATCCGACAGTCGTTGGGCCGAAACGTTGACGGCTGGCTCAAGCACCTGAAACAAAGAGAGCATCCGAACACGGTACGCGGTCAGGTTGTTTCCTCCCTCTGTAGCCCCATAGTATGAGCGCATGACGTTTATTATTATTATTATTATATTATAATCTATCCAACATGTCGACAGATCCTTTCGGGAACGTCGAACCTGTTGGCTAATGGTCATATCGATGAGGAGTAGCTCCTTAGTACCGCGGGACCCATTCCTACATCCATTTTGAGAGGCAGGCGATCTTTGAAGTCACTTTATCCAAAAGTTGTGCAGTCCGTCCGGCCCAGGAGATTTCCAATTAGGCAACGGACGGACTGCACGGGCCACATCTTGGGGGCTAAGTGTGCACTGGAATTGCACAATCTAATTCCACCAGTCCGTTTCATCATCGGACCACTAGACGTACGGCGTTGCGCCACTGGTATATGGTAGACATCCCACCCATACGCACAAAGCGTTTTGAGAACACATTTATTGTGCGTACAGCCAAGGAGTGGAATTCCTTGCCGAAGTCTGTGTTTCCTGATAGCAACAACTTAGGGGTCTTTAAGTCAAGAGTGAATAAGCTACTTCTAGGCAAGCGTGCTCCATCGTCGACCATATCATCGCTTACCATCAGGTGAGATGGTGGTCAAACGCGAGCCTATCATTAATAAAAAAAAAGACTACATTTGTACTTATAACAGGAATTCCAATTGCATGGCAATCAAAATCTTTAACATGTTGCTCACGCATCAGAGTGTTGCCCACTTATAAATTCAGTAAAAAGGATATTTGCCTGGCTTCTAGATACCTGCTTCTACTCAGTTAATTTATTTTTAAATTATAAATTTTGACATTACATATTTTTTTATCAATATTTTTTTTATGTACCTGGTATTGACTTGTATTTTACTATATTTTTTTTTAAGTATTTGACATTATAGTGATAAGTATTATTATTGTGTGATTATTGTGACATTCCATTCATATATAATAACATAATATATCAAAATTGTGCTAATCTTGCCATCGTATACATTCCTATCTTTATAATTTTTAATATTTCTACACCGGCAACGGTAGTGTATGTGAAACTTTTTTAATATTAAGATGCATGCACCATAAAGGTACTTTTTTTTTTTTTCGGTGGGAAAATCATCTTATGACATCCTCCGCCCTTGGGCGGGGCGGGAGATAGTGTCAGACTTTTACTGACTAAAAACCCACTCCTGTTCCTTCGTTGCCTTTCGTACCAGGGCCGAGTCTTCCTTTCAGAATCAGACCCTTGGCCCCAGTAGGCTTCGACCCTGCTAGGCCCCTACAGTTGCTGACATCTCCTTGAGGCACGCGTGGAACAGCACGCGCCGTCGACGACTTGGGCTCGGTCTGGACGGTTACCGGACGGTCGGAAGGCGAGCCACCCATTGCTCGCCGTCCGCAAGCCTGCGCCTACGATAGCCAGAAATCGGGTTCGGAATCCCGGCGGCGATTGGGGCGTGAGGACCGTTGCCTCACGCGATCGGCCGCCTCCTTTGCTAGCATTACTGCTTCGCAGAAGGAGGCGACCGCCTGCCACTCCTCCTCACTCCGGACCATGGCCTGTACCAAGGCCCGGCGCGAGAGATCGTCGCCGCCAATCGCCCCCACGAGGACACGGCGTTGCTCTGCCCAAGCGGGGCACACCTCCACCGTGTGCTCCACCGTGTCCTCCGGGCGGTCCGCACAATGGTGGCACCCGGGACCATAAAGGTACTAAGAAATAAATAAATTATTATTATTATTTGATTTTTATTATTATATTGCAGGTCAAAAAGAGCTATATCGGCTTACTAGAATAAGAGAGAGAAAGGCGAGGGATGTTTGTCATGTAAGATATGTAAGAGATGAAACTGGAATGGTTCTATCGGATGATGAAAAAATCAGAAAGAGGTGGAAGGAATATTTTGAAAGATTGATGAATGAGGAAAATAATTATAGTGGGGTGTTAGAGAATAAACCAGTGAATATGGTGATTAGTGAGAATGGTTAGTATGGATGAAGTCAGAATAGCAGTCAATGGAATGAAGAATAGTAAAGCCATTGGTCCAGATGGAATACCAGTTGAAGTGTGGAAGTTATTGCGAGTGGATGGATAGACGTGGTTAGCTTTGTTAAAGTTTGTAAAGAGGAATAAAGCTAATGTCACATACTATGAAACCCTGGGAGAAAGTTAGTGAAAGGCGACTGAGAGAAGAGAGTGAAATTTCAAGAACCAATTTGGTTTTATGCCTGCTCGCAATACAACGGATGCCATTTTCGCTATACGCCAGCTGTGCGAGAAATACAGAGGTGCGCATAAAAACTTGCACATGGTATTCATTGACCTCGAAAAGGCATACGACCGGGTACCTCGTGAGGTTCTGTGGTGGGCCCTTAAGGAGAAAGGTGTGCCTGGGAAGTATGTGCAGTTGATCCGAGCGATGTACAGTCGATGCAGTACCCAAGTCCGGTCTACAGTGGGCACCACTGGCAGCTTCAATGTGGCTGTCGGCTTACATCAAGGGTCGGCTCTCAGCCCTTCCCTCTTCCTGATGATAATGGATGCTCTGACGTCGGACATTCAGGAAGAGGCTCCCTGGTGTATGCTGTTTGCCGATGACATTGTGTTGGTTGCCGAGAGTGGCTTAGAGGCCCAGAACAGATTGGAGGTGTGGTGGGACAGACTGGAGAGTGTTGGCCTGAAATTGAGTAGAACCAAAACGGAATACTTGTTTTGCGATTTCGGCGGTCTCTCCAATCCAGTGCCTTTAGCTCTTGGTGGAAAGCCCATACCGATCTGCTCCGACTTTCGGTACCTTGGGCCACTCGTCCAAGGGGATGGTGAGGTAGACCGGGACGTAACACATCGGATCAACGCAGGATGGATGAAATGGCGACAGGTCACGGGAACAACTTGTGACCTACGGATGCCCCTCAAGTTGAAGGGTAAAATCTACAAGTCCGTGATAAGGCCTGTCATACCGTATTGATCAGAATATTGGGCTGTGAAAAAGACGGATGAAAAAAGATTGCACGTAGCGGCGATGAGAATGTTAAGATGGATGTGTGGTGTGACGAGAATGGATAAAGTGAGAAATGAGTATATTAGGGGAAGTTTGAAAGTGGCGCCAGTGACTGAAAAGTTGAAAGGGAATCGTTTGTCTTGGTATGGTCATGTGAAGAGGAGGGATGAAACGCATGTTACTAAAAGAGATATGAGTTTATATGTGGATGGGTGGAGAGGGAGAGAGAGACCAAAGAAAAGATGGATGGATTGTGTGAAGAGAGATATGAAAGAAAAGGAAATTAGTGATAGTATGACGAGTGACAGGGCAGAATGGAAGAAGAAAACGTGTTGCGCCGACCCCAATTAACACGGGACAAGGGCAGGAAGATGATGATGATGATTTGTTTTTTATTATTTAAATTTCAGACAAGTATAAAATATTTATAAAAATAAATCTTAACATATATTAAATAACTAGTCAATAAACTTTGTTATTTAAATGAACAATTCAATTCAATTCAATTCAATTCAAAGCATTTATTTCTTACAATTAGGAAACCTTACTCGTAAAATAAAGCGTTTTATAAGAAGGACACCACATCCACCTTCGCCTTTTTAATCAAGCTAGTTTTTAATGATAATGCCCTAAGCAGTATTTAAACACTGCTCAGTACTCAGCGCACATCTTTTGTTTAAGTTGCACATTCCACAGATAATCCTGTACTTATTGTTATTTAATATTTACTTACATACTTATTTACTTACAATTATTGTTATTTAATATTTACTTACATGTTACGTCGCTATCTACATAAATAACAATTAAAACTATTTGTTGCTGTGGTTAATTATTTATTAATTAACCACAGAAACAAATTATGATGCTGAAATTTTTAGTAACTTTATTTTTATCTATAAATAGTTGCGATTCTCAACACAACTTTAATCTTTAACAAATATCTACATATACCTAGTACATAATGAGGACGAGATTACGAACATTATTCTAACTTACCTAGTGACGTCCGATCCTCAATTATGTGAAGTAATCTCGTCCTCATTATGTAGGTACTATAATATGTAGTTTGCACTTTGCACTACAAGCTTTATCAAATTTTTTAAATGAATATGAAAGGATTCTTTAAAATATTTAGTACTGTAGTACGGGTTCTGATCCCGATTTCCAACCACCGTAGGCGCGGCCTGGCGGACTGCGAGCAATGGGTGGCTCGCCGTCCGACCGAGCCCAAGTCGTCGACGGCGCGTAGAGTTCCACGCGCGCCTCAAGGAGATGTCAGCAAACCTTAGGGGCCCAGCAGGGCCGAAGCCTACTGGGGCCATGGGTCCTAGAACGAAATCAAAGAGGGAACAGGAGTAGGTAAAAGTCTGACACGGCCTCTTGCCCCGCCCAAGGGTGAAAGATGTCATTTGATGATTACCTACCTAAAAAAAAAACACCCCTATACTAAATATAATGTTTACAGTGCAAAACGTCGTTTTATACACGATAATAATCATGAAAATTAATTATTTATTCTAGATTTAAGTTGATAATTTACAGGATTAAAACAATGTAAAATGTAAAAACGCAAGTGTAAAGTGCAGCGATGCAACTCGAATCTGGCTCCGATGCGTGTCTGTTACATATGACATGCGGTCACAGGACGCGGGGAGGTGGGGGGGGGGCACCACCGCGACACATGACACCTCGGGAATTCTTCCCTCTCATTATAACAATTAAATGAATAGAATAGAATAGAATAGAAATGCTTTTATTCGGGACAGACACAGCACAACGGTTATTAACATAAAATAAAAAAGAACAAAGTACAAAGTGCGCCGAGCGTGCCCGCACCGAAAGGGTGACCACCTCAGCATTTGCTAGGTGTTTGACACCCAGCGCTGGTTTTCAGTTGGCACCCCGCAGTGACATATATATAATGCAAGCTCGACAACGGATTGAGAGGTATACCGCCGTTTGCCCGAATTTTATTTACCCTAATATCATTTGCCATAATACTTAGTCAACAGCCATAATATTATACGACGTAATACTCATTTGCCCTACTCTTATTTGCTATATTAGTCACGTGCAAGAAGCTTTGTTTCCCATAAAGTCACTTACCATAACATCATTTGTCATAATCATTGTAAGCCCTAATTATCACATGACATGCCATAATTATCATATGCCGTAACATCATTTTCCATCGACATTGGGTATGTAACGGTTGTTATATCAGGAGAAACTGGATGCAATCGGGACTTTAGGGCACTCCGACTCGGATAGGTTAGGTTAGAAGGGGATGGCGGGGTCGTGTGAGCGAGCAAAGCGAATAGACCCCGCCAACCCCTTCGTGGTTATTTTTTTATAAACCACACAGAAATAGGAGCGTCAACCAAGCCCACCATCAACCATGCATAGAATATTTTAAGGTTTGGCTAGGTCTATTCGCTCGCTTGGCTCGCATTTAAATGTTATGTCTAATAATCATTATGGCGTTTAAATATTATGTTTGATAATTATTATGGCACTTGAAAATATGAAAAGCAATAGGTATGGCACTCGTATCTTATTGTATCTAAGTTTCGGGCAGTTAACAGTATGACATATGTCTTTTAGGGCAAACAAAACATTCGGGCAAATGAAATTCGGTTACTTAAATGAAATTCGGGAATATGATAATTATAGTATATAATCTTCAGGTAAACAATACACAACCGGATTGAGAGTGACTCAAGTAATCTAGACCTATACTTCTTTTCACTTCTGCATTGGACAAAACACTTTTTACAAAAAAAAAAATAACCAACTTCACTAAAAAAAACACTAAAAGGATCAAAATAACTTTAATTTCGGAAGGCGGTGTTTCTCGGTATTGTTTGTTTCTTATTTAACACTTTTCACAAGTCGGTTTTTTTTTGTAAAAAGTTTTCACACTTTTTAGTTGCGATACACTAATAAACAGAGTGCCTATTTCGCATGACAATTCTAATTAACCCAAACACCGCTAGGTTACATTGTTTTATTATGAAGCTCCTGTGTCTACCTTCCACCTTCCGGCTCCATCGTCAAATCAGTTCGATAGTACCTTATAGCCAAAGTGCATCTCATGAACATTCTGATAAGCCCAAACACGGTTAGGATACATTGATTAGTTACGGAGTTCCTGTGCCTACCTTCCGGCTCCATCGTCAAATCAGTTCGATAGTACCTTATAGCCAAAGTGCATCTCATGACCATTCTAATAAGTCCAAACACGGCTAGGTTACATTGATTAATTACGGAGTTTCAGTACCTACCTTCCGGCTGCATCATCACCATCAGATCACTTCGGTGATACCATTTTCAACGTAACTATTCAGAACCATTCATTTATTGGTATTGTCATAGTCGCTTAACTATCTTCATTGTGATATCAATGTGAGTATGAAGTTCCGTTGACCATTTCTGGCCTTCTTCATCAGTTCCACTTCATCTAATGTTGCTGACAACCCCTGCTTCTTTAAGGTTTTATTTTTAACATGGACAATAATAGTACAAGTAAGAACTACATAATTTATTTAATTAAAAGCCTCATAAATTCAGAAGATGGATAGTTCAAATAAATTCATTTAAGTAGGTATATTAGTTGGTTTATAAGTTGATTATAATAAATTCAGCATCAATATTAAGTAATAAAGCACAATATACATATATTGTACCTACTTTTATTACAAAGTGTACCATAAAACAACCTCTGCCTAATGCTATCACGAATAGAGTATAGCGCGCTCGTATTAGGGAAGACGGCATCGAAATTGTAAAATAATTCATAATCTTTTAGATGCAAAATATTTTTTCCGCTCGTAGTACTTAGATACTGTACTGTAAGTTCAAAATTTCAGACCGTCAAAATATTGTAAGATTTCAATCGCTATAACTAACCTAAAAAATCGATGAATACGCGCATCCCTATTGTCGCCGCGTCTTAGGGCCTGCGCACACTTAAGATAAGACTGTCTTAGACAGACTTGTCTACGACGTCTCAAAACAGATTTCTTTGCGACAAGACTGTTTTGAGACGTCCGGTGTTGCCAGTTACTAACTTACCATTAGAGTCAACTTTTAAAACCACCAGAAAACTACTAACAAAAATTTCAAAAAACACAATGTTACTTTTTGACTGTAAATGCTTAAGTTCTCGATGAAAATACAAAAATCACTGTATGGTTGGTTGGTTATATTTGAGGAGTTCCCTCGATTTCGCCAAGATTCCATCATCAGATCTCGACTTGGTGACTATGGGACCATTTGAGAAGTATACCCTTACCAACAAAAAACAAATCCACATTGCCCAACTCGCAGCTCGTCACCGTCTCGTTTGCCCAGTTTGGCGTTAAAGTACCACATGACCACGGTGAAGTGAGTCTTATAACCATGCATGGCTCTAGGTACTACCTCATACATGGTCTCATGTATGAGGTCATAACTTTCAGCGAATATCTTGATGATATTCTGAGTATAAGATACGCTACCCTGGTCGACACACTCTCGATATTCGCCACATTGTTCACAAGTGACTTGTGGATGATAAACCCGAAACCACCTTGGGACTGCTGGTCCCCCTCCCGGAAATAGAGCAGGTTACCAGATTTTAGGATTATCGTGTCCTCCCCCTGTCTTCGGACTTCGGATTATCCCACAATACTCCATCGGAACCTGCTCAACTCCTCCTCAAGTTGGGTGATCTTCTCATTGGACCAGAGTGTACACGTGTTGTACGTCGCCAGGTCCAGTCGTCGACGGTTGGTCGATCTTGCCCGGAGATTCTTAGCATCCCAGAACCCAGGGCTGCACCCATGCCCGACCACGCTAGACAACCGCTGGAGTCGCCGGGCACTTGGGGCCTGTTTCTTATGCATTTGGGGGGTTTGGACCATAACCCGCCACGCTGGTCCAGTGCGTGTTGGCGGGTCGCCATAGCCTCGTTTGTTTGTCAGCAGGGTGCACCACGCGCAGGTGAGCAGTGGCGGATTTACCAGCAGGCTGAGTAGGCTTAAGCCTAAGGCGATTTTGGGGCGGTAAATTTGGGGACCGAATTTTTTTTTTTTTGCTATCTCATAGAAATCAAAAAGATTTTTACATGACGGTTTTCTGATGTCTCACAGATAGAAGTCTGCAACAAATTTTGCTTATGACTTTCCTCTCTCACTTGTCATTGCACATTCCGAGAGTAGAAACAATCAATTGGAATTCTAAAAACAATCAAGAGAGTGAACCTCACACGTTGGTCAGCTAGAGAGGATACATGCAGAAGTTTGAGACATTCGTGGCACGAAGTTATGAAAGCTTTGGAAACAATCTGAAAAGATTGCATCGAAAAGCCAGTCACACGGAACGAAGCAAAAGGAATTCTTTCAAAATTAAAAAAGAAAACCTGGAAACGGCTTTAATGGTTGTTGTGTGGAATGTTTTTTTGGAAAGAATAAACAAAGTAAATGTTCAAATCCAGGCTTCTACCGTAAATTTGATTACTGTAGCCGATCTTTATGAATCTCTTCGCAAGTTCTTCTTAGATCAACGAGAAAACTTTAAGTATTTCAAAGAAATGGCAATGGAATTAAGTGCGTCTAAGGAGTACATAAAAGACCTGGGAAAAAGATAACCAAAAAGAAAAAAAATTGCTGATGAAACACCCGATGAAGAAATGAATATGACCGCGAGTAATACTTTCAGGGTTAATATATTTCTCGTCATCATTGACAGACTCGTGTACGAATTAGAAAAAGGAAGAAAGCGTACGACAATTTCAATGAAAAATTTTCATTTCTGACCAAAATGAGCGAATTGTCACCATCAATCTTTACAAAAAAGGCTCTGTCCTTAGAAGAAGTATATCCTAATGATTTAGAAACTGAGTTAGTTCAAGAATGCATACATTTTCGAAGCCACATATCTTCGCAAAGTATTTTGCCAAAACCAGCTTCTTCATCATTAGAGAGTCTCTCTTCCTTTCTGCGAAAACAGACTCTGCAGAACATTTATCCGAACTTGGACATTTCCCTTCGTATGGCCTTATGTACACCAGCGACGAATTGTTCGGGTGAAAGAAGCTTCTCTTGTTTAAAAACAGTGAAAAATTATCTGAGATTGACCTTGAGCCAAGAACAATTAAACGCTTTAGCTCTTTTGTGCATAGAGTCGCAATTAATGAACAAAATTACATCGATGATTTTGACAACAAAAAATCACGCAAAAAGGTATTGTAACGAAGTAACTTTCCATCGATAAAAAGCTAGGGGGTGACTTGCACACTTAATGCATGCATGGGCCCCCAAAAACGGTCGCTAGCACGAAGTGACGTAGCAACAAGAGGGCAACATATTATCCTGAAGTGCTTGAGGAGTGGAGAGGTATACCACGGCTATCAGAACAATCCCGGAAGTACGGTCAAGATCTACCATCACCTTACTGGATTATCCATCCTTCTCCTGAGCACTTGGCTAGCTTGAATCTCCACTCAAGCTAGCCAATAAAGGTAAGAGTGAGGTGGGAGCTCTGTTTCTTATCAGTTTTAACTACGGCCGGTCAATAAAGGCAAGCCGGAGATGAAGAACAAGAATTCTCCTGGGAGATCGGGTCTGTGGGGTCGCTAATGCCCAACAGTTCGCCACAAAACTGCCTTGCGGATTGTATTAGTATGGCCACTCACTCTAGGCGTGTTACAGCAAAGCATTTTATTTTACGTGTTTTTATTATTACGTTCAGTATTTGTTGCATAAAATAAGTTGCTAAGACCGTGGATCGTTTTTCGACCGAAAGTCATTTTGATATTTATCAAAAATATTAAACTTTTAACAAAAATTATAAACGCGTTTGCATATACAGGGTGTTTGGTGATGATTTTTTTTGGATATGGATTTTTTTTCATCGACTTTTTATTGTTTTATAAAAATATGGCCCAAATTTTTCATTCAAATAAAATATTTAAAAAAATATATAAGGCGTAGACTCTGAATTTTAATTTTATCTAGATGTGTATTGTGTTAGAGTACTTTTAAATTTAAAATTAGTGACATTAGCTATCTAGTTTTTTTTTTTTAATTTACTTGCAAAGTTTTGGACTTGAATTAAAGCTGTCCATGTTACAGCTATTTACTTGGCGATTAAAAAAAACCAAAAGCGACCGGATTCTTCCAACTTCCTCAAAAAATCTCTAGTTTATCCTCTTGCTAGTGACGTGCCATATGCCACAAAAATCTTTTTATAACTTCGTGAATTCGCTAGAATTGTGAATCGAGTCACATAAGACTAATATTCAAAATTATGATTTAAAAAATTTTTTCGCTTAAATGATACCTGAAAAGCAATATACAGGGGTATATTGCTTTCTCGAATATTTTAAATGATGTTCATGGGTACATAGGTAGTAACGCAATTGCACGGTAATTGTTGGGATCTAACTTCGAGTTTTTCCTAAGGATTGGTTTTACTATTGTTTTCTTTAAGGGTTCCTTCTATTTGACAAAATTTTTATACTCCAGAAATTATTTAGCATAACAACTAGGCATAATCATCTTTAATTGAATATTTCTATGGTATAAAAAATATTTAGTATAACTATAGTTTCGCAAAATGTATGCCATTGTGAATTCGGACATAATAGTCCGAATTCACAATGGCAAACTTTTAACATGGCAGTATTTTATTTGGCATAATTACTTTTGCCATAATTAATATTACTCATAATTTTGTTTAGCATAAGGTTTATTTAGAGAGTTGATTATTTAGGGAATTTGCCGATTTTTTTTTGTTCGAATTTCATATTACCGAAACCTATTGACCGACGTCTTTTTTACTTTGTGCATTATTTGACATATTTTTAGATCATCGAAGTATCATGTGTCATAGGTATTATTTTACTGAAGTATATTTCGCCAATTTACAAAGTAAGTTTCAGCTATTGGCCGAAGGCTCTTTTAAACTTTTTTCATTTGCTAAATGATTTATTTGTCATATTTTCACCACACCGAAACCACATTTTACGGAGTTTTGGTCACATATACACGGTTACTTGGTAGTATTTTTAATATTAAATTAAAATAGTGTAATAAAAAGTCAATATGTTGTACTACAAAATTTAGTGACAGAAACGAATCGCTGCAAAACCGACTTTACACAGTCTTACATCTGCCCTACCCCTAGAGTGTAATTCAAGCCCACGTAGGCGCGGAGGGGTAGGGCGGGTTTTTTTTTATTTCGTCAAAAATCGCGTTGAATTGCGTTAAAACAACAAGCTTTGAAATTAAGTAACAAGCTTTTGCAAGCAAACAAGCAAGTGCAAGAAAGTCCACGGACACTCGCATCAATAAACAGTTAAATTGTAATAGGGAAATAAATAAAAGTAAATTGAGTCGAAATGGTATTCGAACAAAATTTCCAACAATTATTCGTTATTAATTACGTAAATAAATAAAAGTACCAACGACAAATCATTAATAAACCGAATCAAAATGGTATTCGATCAAAGTTCCCAACGATTAAAGTTAATAGATGCTAATTTTATCGAAATATATTACTATAACAAAAAATGAAATGTTCTAACATGAGTATCGTTAGTAAGTACCTGAGTAAACAAAAGTACCAACGAGAAATCGTTAATAAATCGAATCAAAATGATAATCGATCAAAACTCCCAACGACCAAACGTTAATAAATGCTAATTTTTAACCGACTCAAGAAAAGGAGGAGGTTATCAATCCGGTTGTATTATTATTTTTTATGTTTGTTACCTCAGAACTCCGTCGTTTATGGACCGATTTGCAATTTTTTTTTCCTTAAGAGTACATGCTTTCAGATTGGGCCCATTTTTTTTCAAAATCCAGTTTTGATGATGGGATCCATGAGGAATCGAGGGAACTCTTCAAATATTATAGGCAAGCATACAGTGATTTTGGTTTTATGAAGTGGAATTGATAAAGAAGACCAGAAATGGTCAACGGAACTTCATACTCACATAGATATCACAATGAAGATAGTTAAGCGACTATGACAATACATATAAATGAATGGTTCTGAATAGTTACTTTGAAAATGGTAATATCGAAGTGATCTGATAATGACTATGGAGCCGGAAAGTGGGCACTGGAACTCCGTAATTAATCAATGTATCCTAGCCGTGTTTGGATTTATTAGAATTGTCATGAGATGCACTTTGGCTATAAGGTACTATCGAACTGATCTGATAATGGAGCTGGAAGGTGGAAGGTAGACACAGGAACTTCATAATAAAACAATGTAACCTAGCAGTGTTTGGGTTAATTGGAATTGTCATGAGAAATAGGCACACTGTTTATAAGTGTGAAATAAAAAACTTTTTACAAAAAAAAAAAGTAACCGACTTCACTAAAAAAAAAAAAAAACATTAAAAAATCAAAATAACTTTAATTTCGGAAGTTGGTGTTAAATAAGAATCAAACAAAACCGAGAAACACCGACTTCCGAAATTAAAGTTAATTCAATTCCGCATGCGTTTTTTTTTTTTTTTTTTTTCGGTGGGAAAATCATCTTATGACATTCCCCGCCCTTGGGTGGGGCGGGAGATAGTGTCAGACTTTTACTGACTAAAAACCCACTCCTGTGATGAAATCCGCACGGTATTAAAAACACCATTTTGCTAACGCCCGCACGGAGCAGATTAAGGGCTAATGCTGCGTTAAACAGGCGCACGCGCGGGCACCCGTCGCGGCGCGTATGTCGGGTGATGTGGTCGCCGTAGCGGAAACCGGATAATAATCCTGCGCAGGTAATCACCTGCGCAGCGTCACTAGTTCAACTTTAACGGTGTGCATGTAGTCGTGTCGATGGAGAACTTTAATCTATTATTAGTTACGCAGCAAAACGGGCGCAGGGCGCGACTGCCCGCAACAGGTGCCCGCGCGGCGAACCGCGACGCACTCTCGTATGAAACCGCGCAAGCGACCGCGTAACGCAGAGTCGGCCCTGAGACATCTGCTCCGCGCGGACGGCACAAACTCTTACCTAACTTACTGTCATATCAGCGGTTCTTTGGTAAACATTGTTAAGATCAGAAAGAGTAGTTTGGCTCTCATGTTCCGTCAAACATCGCCTGTACACCTTATAAATAACCTCCACTTTTTAGGGTTCCGTACCTCAAGAGGAAAAATGGATCCCGTATAGGATCACTTTGTTGTCCGTCTGTCTGTCTGTCTATCACGACCCTTTATCTCGGGAACGTGTAGAGGTTTCGAGTTGAAATTAAAACCTTATTATACTCAAATCTGCGCCAATCTGCGGTCCCTTGAAACTGATACAAATGCAAACTTCTGACTTAACGAAAAAAAAAGATACGGCCGTTTAACAAAAAGCGAATATTTTGACACTCTCAAGGGAACCAAAATTCATAGTTTTATTCCCGTTGACCTAGAATCCTGAAATTTAGCAAAAAAAAACCGAAAACTGTAAATTTGTAGTTACGTCACAAAAATACAACTTTTATGCGATTCTGAAAAATCTTCGTAACTCAATTCGGAAATTGAACTGTTTTCATAGGTAAGTTTGTACGGAACCCTCATTGCGCGAGTCCGACTCGCACTTGTTTCGTTTATTATTCACCGTTCGGTGGTCGAAATAAAAATTCTAGACTCTGGCTAACGAAAGATTGCACAACAAAAAGGAGGTCAAATTTAAAAAATAATCTGAAGCTGTTCACCCTGGCTGTAAACCGCTTAAACAGTGTTGATACTTTTGATTATGCATAAAAATAATATGCGATACATCTTATGATGAATGTTTATTTAACAATTAGACGTGTGATATATACCTATTTAGCACAAATTAGAAATATTAACACATCCTTATTTTTTTTCTTTTATAATTTGTTAGCCTCGGGAAGCTCTCGTAATCCAATTTTTTTAAAGATTTTTGCATTTTGCATGTCAGTGTCAGATTCTTTTCTCATGAAAATATTATTGGCGACCTTAACAGATATGGCTTTACTAAGTTATAATCAAATAAATAGTTAACCCTTTCAGTTCAGTGTTGTTGATGTATATTTGTTTAAAAACTGCGTAAGTAAATACATGTTACGATTCACCTTACATACCCATCAAACATACTTTTAGACAATGTAGTTTGGCAATGAACGAAACTAGCTGTTTCGTTTTTAACTTGGGCACAACCCCACACAACTTTTCTGGATTTTTGCAGAGAAGGTTGACTGGTAGAGAATGCCACGTTATATTAAGTCCGAAGAAGATGAAGTTAAAATAAATAAAAATACTAGCAAATTTACTGTAGAGAGTTGCCTGCCGAGTGCTCGGGGTAGAAGCTAATCCAGTCCGAAAGGGAGGTAGAGCGAACGTTGATCTGTGAGATTCTAAGCCGTAAAAACCAAGCGTGTCTGTTCACTGCCAAAAGGAGCCCGTTTACCTTGACTCTTGCGGTTTATTATGTATCCTTGGAGTGCACCGACCGCTTTCAGCTCTTGGGAGTTGACATTTCCTCAAACCTTAACTTTGGGTGGTTCATTGAGTCCAAAGCAACGATTGCTGCAAGGAAACTCGGCATTCTTGCAAAGGTGAGACGATACTTTACACCAGGACAGTTTCTAATGTTATACAAAACACAGGTCCGAACGTGTGTAGAGTACTGTAGCATATAAGCGGTGAAATCCGGAACCTTTCCATAAGCACTTCTCTGGAATCTTTTAATTTGAATAAAACAAAATGTGTGTGAGTTATCATCGAATTTTTTTATTCATTAGAAAGGTTGATTGAAGAATTTTTGTATGGAATATAATTTCAAATGTCCGCCGTAGCTTTGCTGGATAGCGCGCATCCAAAATGTACAATTTTTCATATCCTTTATTTACTGTTCTCACAATTAGGAGTTTCGTCTGCTCATTGCTGTTGCCTCCTAAAAAGTATAATTCACCGTAAGTAATATTGCAATTTGTTATTAAAAGTCAAAAAGTATCAAGATTTTATAATAGAAATTAAAAAAACTAACCTGGAAATTAAATGATTGAATCCAACCATCGCATTTATTATTCTTATTCTTATTTTCTCTGCATATTTCTAATTTAATTCACTTTTCACATCTTTAAATTGGTCAATCACATTGAATAGAAGCCAAGCATTAGAAGAAAAAAAGCTAGTGTTTGTTATCGACATTATACTAAACAAAATTAGTATAATATGATGCTCGTAAACATAAAATGGGTTATGTACAAAACGTCAAGAAAAGTACACTGTGGCCAAAAACAAAATTTTTTACAATTCTTAAATGCAACCATATGCAAAGTTTAATAATTAATTTTTGGCCATCTTCCAATGGCCGGACTCTATAAAAGTCGTGAACTTTGTTTATTATGAAACGTCATTATTTTGGGAATGTACCCAAAAAAAATTATTGAGATGGTGGTGGTTTAACTTTGCCAAAGAAAACTATAAATTAAGGGTAGGTACTATTAACCGAATAGAAGACATTTTTTTGGTCAACCTTCAGGATGACCTCTCCTAAGATCATATCAAATAAAAAAAACGTTTTTTTACTTGAACCGAGCTCCTAAGTTAAAATTTATGTAAATCGACAAGACGTGCACGGCAGCCTCGCAGCCCCCTTCGGAGCCGTAACCAAGTTGCAGGCTCCTGCAGGGGGTTAATTTTTTTTCGAAATAGTCTCACTATAAAATCTACAGCAAATTTTGGCTGCCATACGACGATAGGTAGTTCCCACAGCATATACATAAGCAATTATGGAGGATCGAGGCGATTATTACACATATAAATTCCCTATTAATACTGGCTCTACCCAGCGATCGAACAAATCCTGCTGACACGAGTCTATGTATCTTAGCTTAGTTGTTTTTTTTTTTAGTTTTTGTCTGGTAGGTAACGCTGCCATAGAAAATAGTGTCAAAACACAATATAGGTAAACCAACCTAATTCGCCTGCTAATACATCATAAGAATGGTGATGGTCCACTCCATGAGCCATGAGACACATTCCTAGCCAGCGCCAGCCGCGCACGCGCGTGATCGCGCAGCCGCAGTCGGCGCGCGGCCGGCCAGCAGAGCGCCGGCTGTCGCGAACTGCGCGCGCAACTGATTCACATCCGCACAACACTCTTGCTCACCTATTTGTCAAATAAACGCACCATGAAACATTTCGTCATTTAAATTATTTTCGTTTCCACCAGTCAAACAAGAACTTATACTTAAAAGTTATCCATACAGCTAAATTATATTTATGTTTGACATAAAACTAGGCCATTTTAACATAGAGACAATATTCGTTTATGATGCATGTCTTCGCTGAGCACGTGGAGCTGGTCGTGTACGCGCTCGAGTAGTGTCGCGTGGTGCGGGCGCGCGCACCGGCAGGCCGCGGCGCACTGCGCGTGCGTGCGGGCCGTGCTCCCAGTGCGGCGCGCCCAATGCCACATGAGATAAGACTTCTGCTCAGCCGGGAGCCGTAGCTCGAAACAATTTTCAACCTAGCGCGTTTCCATCGTACTCCGTAACTGTAACTATTAAAAAAAAAAAAAAAATTGTTTTAATGTTCATTAGCGTAATTGAATATGTAAAAAAATAATTTTCAATTTTCTTTACGGTGTTGTGCCCAGTACGTGCTGAAAATATGAAAAGCTGCCGATGTCTTTTATTTCAAAAACCACTCTAAATATAACTGAAAAAAAGTTTAAAAAAATAGATTGTTTCTATTTGGGACTTTATTTGTTTTTATTAAGTTTAGAAGTAGTTAGTATTTTCTTTTAAGCAATCTCCAGGAAAAGAGAAGCTTCTTAAGTTTTCTGAATGGGTTATTCAGCGATATCTTGGCCAAAAATGTGAACCGATGTAAACCATTATTTTTTGTTTCGAAGAGTTTGTGTGCCAGGTGGTATTTTTTTGGTGAAAATCGGTTGAAAATTTTCAGAGATAGACCGTGTAACACACAACACATATACTCGTAGATTCAAGATTCAAAACATTTTATTTCAAATAAACCATTTACAGGCACTTTTGAAATGTCAAGAAGTCAGTCAGTCAAAAAAAAAAAGATGATAATTGCACATTCCAAAGCGTAGATCTCTATGGAGAAGAATGTGCAAGAAACTCCATGGACACTATTTCAATCATGTTTTGTAATTACAAATATCTCTGTTACATGTTTCATGTCGCTATCATGTGAGAACAATGTCAATAAAGTAAAAATAAAAACTAAATATTGATATTAAAATACCAACTGGCAGCTAAGAGATGACCAGTCTCATCTGACAGCGCCCGTTCTCGGACATGACGCGAATATTTGCACCACTCAGCTCAACCATTTTGAAGGGAACCGAACGATCCAACACACGCGCCACCATCAGTGAGACATTTCAGTGAGCACGACAAACTCAACTGTCATGCTCATTTATGTCAAACAAGTCCAATAGCTAGCAATAGCTCCATGGTACTCACATTTACAAGCTTTGAAAAAAATGCTTCTACATTATACAATACTAACTACTACAATAAAAAATAATAATAAATTAATAATAGTAAGCATCTTGCTTTGAAATACAACCCAGTGTATTCAGAGGTACCGTATTACAGGTATGTGCCCGACCCAGTTCTCGAAAATGACCATGTCACGTTGTACTGGGGTCGGTCTATCATTACTGACCGGACTATTGTAGCCAATAAGCCGGATATAGTAGTGATGGACCGATTAGCGCGCCGCGTAATGATAGTCGAAATCACCATCCCACATGACGAGAATCTCGTGAAAGCTGAGAAAGAGAAACAAATTAAATATCTCGACTTAGCACACGAGGTTGTTGCCGATTGTCGTGACCGCCAACGGCCTTCTAGCCAAAAGCTTCGACGACAATCTGTCGAAGCTGTCATTGCACGGTTGGATCAAGGGCCTTATACAGAAGGCAGTACTCCTCGATACGGCTCGCATCGTGAGGAGGTTCCTGACTCTGGAGCCCTAATCACCGGTAGCTTGGACCCTGTCTCGATACCGGCGGACTACTATTTTTTATATTTTTAAATGTTATTTTTTCTATTATGATTTTGTTAAAAGAAAAATATTTAAAAATTTAATTAGTATGTATATTTCATATCGTCAAAATATACTACAATAATAATAATTACAGTTAAAACATGTCAAGCTAGTCAAATAACCCGCCCCTAACTGTTCCCGGCGCAAAGGTGCCCAAAACGCTTGCTGCATAGCCACGCTGGATAGCAATGGCTAACCTTTGCACCAAGAACGAGCCGGAGCGGGAGTCACCCGCTATTATTATTGTAGTATATTTTGACGATATGAAATATTAATATACTAATTACTATTAGTATGTATTGAATAAATAAAGTTAATAATAATAATAATGGGATGCTGTCTCTTTTTCAGGACTTGGAACCAACCGTGAACGTCTCGGCCCAGCGATTGTCGGATCAGGTGCGGGTTATCCAACGCAACCACAGGTTGGACGACGCTGCACTTGATCGGCTGCGCTCAGAGGTACTGAGCAACCAAATCGTCTCAACATCTACACAAACACAGACCGCGGTAACGCCGACTACTAACGCAATCTCGCCGCGGTCCAATCATAATAACGATGATGCAGATGATGCAGATGATGCAGATGATAGGGTTGTCACAGTAAGTAGCCAGTGCAACGATCGACTGAGGAGCGCACTGGAGGATGCGCTTCGCGAATACAGATCAACTCCGACTGAGCTTAGACCCCGTTTGCCAAGGTTACCCATGCACAAAAAAAATAGGGCGCTGGTGTGTGCTTTGGACTCGCTGCTTAAGAACATCTTTGAAAGTAGCGAGAACCTCGTTGATACTCACTCAATCCTGTATTGTGGGGCTGTTGCGGCATGTCGTTTAGCCAATATCAAGTTTCCTAACTCAGATGGAACTATTCGACCAAAGCCTGCTGCACCAGCCTGGCAGTGCAGGATCGAGAAGCGTATCGACGGGGCCAGGGTACTCATCGGCAAACTACACTGCTTCAGGGAGGGTAATACACGACCACGAGTGATGCGCTTTGTGAGGCGGGCGTTTTTGGGGACTGGTGTCAGCCCACAAGAATACATGTCTCGTGTCACAGAGCGCATCGACTTCCTGAAGCAGAAAGTTTGTGCATGGGCGAGCCGCATTCGCCGGTATAAGCGGCGGGTTGATCGGTACTCGCAGAATCGCATGTTTCAGAGCGATGAGAGGTGGGTGTATAGAGCTTGGGAGCGACCTGAACATAGTGTGATTGACGTGCCCCGCCCGGATGATGCTACCACGAATGCATTCTGGCGTAGCATTTGGTCGGTGCCCGTCTGTCACACTGAGGGTGGCTGGATGCGTGATGTCGAGCGCGTGTGCGTAGCTGTACCAGAAATGGAAAAAGTTATAATTACTCCACTAGACGTAGCCAGAGCAGTTCGTCCGTTGCCTAATTGGAAGTCTCCAGGTACGGACGGACTGCACAATTTTTGGTTAAAATGGTACAGCAGCTCACACGCGCCTCTGGCATCGCAATTCCAATCATCTTTAGATTCTGGGTCGCTACCTCAGTTTCTAACAACTGGTATCACCCACCTGCTCCATAAGACAGGTAGTCCCACGGAACCCAAGAACTATAGGCCGATTACATGTTTGTCGACGGTCTATAAACTTCTTACATCCATTCTGAGAGCAAAAATTAACGTACATATAGAGAAAAATTTGATAATGTCTGCCTCTCAGAACGGGTGTAGGAATGGGTCCCGTGGTACTAAGGAGCTACTCCTCATTGACATGGCCATAAGCCAACAGGTTCGTCGATCCCGCAAGGATCTGTCGACATGCTGGGTAGATTATAAGAAGGCCTATGACTCTGTTCCCCATACATGGCTCATGAGGGTGCTGGGGTTGTATAAAATAGATGCAACTCTACGCACCTTCCTTGAGTCATGTATGAGGCAATGGAAAACAGTCCTTTGCTATCCAGGATGTCGACCGATCCAAGGGAATGATGAACCAATATGGATTAAACGGGGAATATTTCAGGGCGACAGTTTGAGTCCACTGTGGTTTTGCTTAGCCCTGAATCCTCTAAGCACGTTGCTGGAGAATTCAGGTCTAGGCTATCGGTTGAGAAGAGGTGGTCAGGTCCTATCTCACCTTCTTTACATGGATGATTTGAAACTTCTTGCCCACAACAATTTGCAACTGATGGAACTACTGAAGGTAACTGAAACTTTCAGTAGTGCCATTAGGATGGAATTTGGTGTGGACAAATGTGCAGTCATGCATGTAAAGCGAGGGGAGATTGTGGAATCCGAGGGAATTCAACTCTCGGATTCCATACACCTTAGAACCCTCTCCTCGACCGAAACATATAAGCATTTGGGTATGTCGGAAGCGTTGGGCATTAACGTTGCTGACATGAAACAAACATTGAAGGAGCGTTTCTTTGGCCGCCTGAAGAAGGTTCTAAACAGCCTTCTGTCAGGTGGAAATAAGGTACGCGCCTTCAATGGTTGGGTCATGCCGGTTTTAATGTACTCTTTCGGCATACTCAAATGGACTCAGACCGAGCTAGACGCTCTGGATAGACGGGTCCGTACATTGCTGACCGCAAATCGGATGCATCACCCACGATCATCGGTGATGAGACTGTACATCCCGCGGAAGTGTGGAGGTCGAGGTTTTTTGAACGCAAAGACTCTACACAACCGTGAGGTGTGCAGCCTCAGAGAATATTTTCTCAAAACCGACGTGGGTATGCACCGCGATGTGGTCGCAATGGACAAGGGACTCACCCCGTTATCCATGGCTAAAGAGAACTGGCGCAAACCTGTGGTACTTACTACTGATGACCGCAAGGAAGTATGGAAAGGCAAGGAGCTCCACGGGCGCTTTTATCGGGCTCTTCATGAGCCTGATGTAGATTTCGCGGCGTCCGTGGCCTGGTTACGTTTTAGCGACCTCTTCGGAGAAACTGAAGGTTTTGTCTGTGCAATTATGGACGAAGTTATCTTAACGAACAACTACCGGAGACATATTATGAAGGACGGGACGGTTGACGTGTGTCGGGCATGCCATCGTCCGGGTGAGTCCATCAGACATATTATCTCTGGTTGTTCTCGTCTGGCTAACGGCGAGTACTTGCACAGGCATAATCAAGTAGCCAGGATTATTCACCAGCAACTTGCTTTGAAATATAACCTAGTGGATTCGGAGGTACCATACTACAGGTATGTGCCCGACCCAGTTCTCGAAAATGACCATGTCACATTGTACTGGGATCGGTCTATCATTACTGACCGGACTATTGTAGCCAATAAGCCGGATATAGTGGTGATAGACCGATTAGCGCGCCGCGCAATGATAGTCGACGTCACCATTCCACATGACGAGAATCTCGTGAAAGCTGAGAAAGAGAAACAAATCAAATATCTCGACTTAGCACACGAGGTTGTCGATATGTGGAATGCGGATTCGGCTATCATTGTGCCGATTGTTGTGACCGCCAATGGCCTTATAGCCAAAAGCTTCGACGACCATCTGTCGAAGCTGTCGTTGCGCGGTTGGATCAAGGGCCTGATACAAAAGGCAGTACTCCTCAATACGGCTCGCATTGTGGGGAGGTTCCTGTCTCTGGAGCCCTAACCACCGGTAGCTTGGACCCTGTTCCCGACACCGGCGGACAACTATTTTTTATATTTTTAAATGTTTTTTTTTTAATATGTTTTTTAAAGAAATATTTAAAAATGTAAACGATATGGATAAAAAATAAATAAATGGAATAATAATAATAATAATCAATACGAACGTCATGCGCGCATACTATGGGGCTACAGAGGGAGGAAACAACCTGACCGCGTACCGTGTTCGGATGCTCGCTTTGTTTCAGGTGCTTGAGCCAGCCGTCAACGTTTCGGCCCAACGACTGTCGGATCAGGTGCGGGTTATTCAGCGTAATCATATGTTGGACGATACCGCACTTGATCGCCTCCGAACGGAAATGAGTAACCATGCCATTGCTCCTTCGTCGCAGTCTGTGGTACCAGAAATTGTACCACCAACCTACCATCTTTCCGATCATGCTGACGAAGATATTTCTGACATGGTTACATATGTAAGTACCCAGTGCAACAATAATTTGAGGAGTGCTTTGGAGTGTGCAATTCGGGAGTTTCGCAACATGCCGCTTGAACTTAGGCCGCGCTTACCCCGTTTGCCCATGCATAACAAGAATAAGGCGCTGGTGGCTGCTCTGGATTTGCAGTTGTCAAACTATTTTGACGACTGCAAAGATCTCACTGATACACACTCGATAATGTACTGCGCAGCTGTTGCGGCATGTCGTGTAGCTCACGTCAAGTTTCCAAACTGTGACGTAGCTACACGACCGAAACCAGTCGTGCCGGCTTGGCAGTGCAGGATCGAGCGTCGTATTGGTGGGGCCAGAGCACTCATCGGCAAACTAATCTGCTTCGGGGAGGGCAACACTCGCCCAAGAGTGATGCGCTTTGTGAGGCGGGCGTTCTCGGGGACTGACATCAGCCCCCGAGACTATATGTCCCGTGTCACAGAGCGCATCGACTTCCTGAAGCAGAAGGTATATGCATGGGCAAACCGTATCCGCAGGTATAAGCGGCGGGTGGAGCGATACACCCAGAATCGCACATTCCGGAGTAATGAAAGGTGGGTTTATAGGGCTTGGGAGAGACCGGACCAAGGTGTGACTGATGCGTGCCTCCCGGATGATGACGCCATGAGTTCATTCTGGCGCAGCATCTGGTCTGTGCCTGTCAGTCACACCGAGGGTGACTGGACTCGAGAGGTCGAGCGTGCGTGCGATCCAATACCACAAATGGGGGCAATCGACATCAGCCCCCAAGATGTAGCTCGTGCAGTCCGTCCGTTGCCAAACTGGAAATCTCCAGGGCCGGATGGGCTGCACAATTTCTGGATTAAGTGGTTTACAAGATCGCACGCTCGCTTGGCTTATCAGTTCCAGTCTGCCTTAGAGTCAGGGTCGCTACCCCAGTCCCTAACAACAGGAATAACCCACCTGCTCCATAAGTCAGGTAGTACTGCGGAGCCTATAAATTATAGACCGATCACGTGTTTGCCGACGGTCTATAAAGTTCTTACATCCATACTGAGAAGCAAAATTAATAGTCATATTGACAAAAATTTCATCATGTCACCTTCTCAGAATGGATGTAGGAACGGGTCCCGCGGTACTAAGGAGCTGCTCCTCATTGATATGACCATTAGCCAACAGGTTCGACGTTCCCGGAAGGATCTGTCGACATGTTGGATAGATTATAAGAAGGCCTATGACTCTGTTCCTCATACATGGCTCATGAGGGTGCTGGAATTGTATAAAATTGATACAACACTACGCACCTTTCTGATGTCGTGTATGAGGCAATGGAGTACAGTCCTCCGCTATCCAGGATGTCGACATACCCAGAGGAATAGCGAACCTGTAAGGATCGAGCGAGGTATATTCCAGGGAGATAGTTTGAGTCCACTTTGGTTTTGCCTAGCCTTGAATCCTCTAAGCACACTGCTGGAGAATTCAGGTCTAGGCTATCGGTTGAAGAGAGGTGGTCAGGTAATATCTCACCTACTTTACATGGATGACCTGAAACTTTTTGCCCCCAACAGTCTGCAACTGATGGAGCTACTGAAGGTAACTGAAACCTTCAGTAGTGCCATCAGGATGGAGTTTGGTGTGGACAAATGTGCGGTCATGCATGTAAAGCGAGGGGAGGTTGTGGAATCCGTGGGCACTCAACTCACGGATTCCATAAACCTGAGATCCCTCTCTCCAACCGAAACCTATAAGTATTTGGGTATGTCAGAAGCTCTAGGCATCAATATCACTGACATGAAGCAATCGTTGAAGGAGCGTTTCTTTGGACGCCTGAAGAAGGTATTCAATAGCCTTCTTTCAGGCGGAAACAAGGTGCGCGCCTTCAACGGTTGGGTCATGCCGGTATTGATGTACTCTTTCGGCGTACTCAAATGGACTCAAACGGAACTTGACGCCCTGGATAGGAGAGTCCGCATACTGCTGACTGCATACCGAATGCATCACCCACGATCGTCGGTGATGAGATTGTATATCCCGCGGAAGTGCGGGGGTCGAGGTTTTTTAAATGCTAAGACCCTACACAACCGCGAGGTATGCAGTCTCAGGGAATATTCCCTTCACAGGCCCGATGTAGACCAATTGGCGTCCGTAGCCTGGCTGCGTTCCGGTGACCTCTTTGGGGAAACCGAAGGTTTTGTCTGTGCAATTATGGACGAAGTTATCATGACGAATAACTACCGGAGATTTATTGTGAAGGACGGCACGGTTGACATCTGTCGGGCATGCCACCGTCCGGGAGAATCAATTCGTCACATTATCTCTGGTTGTTCTCGTCTAGCTAACGGAGAGTACTTGCATAGACACAACCTTGTAGCCAGGATTATCCATCAGCAACTTGCTTTGAAATACTCTCTTGTGAAATCGGAAGTGCCGTACTACAGGTATGAGCCCGACCCAGTTCTTGATAATGGTCATATCAGTTTGTACTGGGATCGGTCCATCATCACTGACAGGACTATTGTAGCCAATAAGCCTGATATAGTGGTGGTGGACCGAAGCGAGAGGCGTGCAATGATTGTAGACATATCCGTCCCGCATGACGAGAACCTCGTGAAAGCCGAGAAAGATAAACAAATCAAGTATATTGACTTGGCTCGCGAGGTTGTCGACATGTAGGATGTGGACTCTGCGATCATTGTACCGATAGTCGTGTCGGGCAATGGCTTAATAGCCAAGAGCCTCGACCAACACCTTAGGAGGCTCGCGTTAGGCGGCTGGATCAAGGGCTTGATTCAGAAAGCGGTACTCCTGGACACGGCTCGCATTGTTAGGAGGTTCCTTTCTCTGGAGCCCTGACCGCCGGTAGCTTGGACCCTGTTCCCGATACCGGTGGGATGCTGTTTTTTATATTTTTAAATGTTTTATTTTTTATTTTTGAAATATTTAAAAATGTAACGAATATGTTTATATGTGAAATAAAGATAATAATAATAATAATAATTTCCTAATTGTGACAAAGCTACACGACCAGCTGTGCCAGCTTGGCCGTGCGTGATAGAGCGCCGTATCGGTGAGGCTAGAACACTCATCGGTAAGCTTATCTGCTTCAGGTTAGGCAACACTCGCCCTAGGGTGATGCGCTTTCAAATCAAAGGACATACCGTCTGTTCGTGTCAAGGGTTGGGAAACAATTGTTGAGGACTTGGGGGTCACTTTACAAAAATTATATTGGCTCAAGTACTAGAAAACTTGCTATATGTGTTGTATATACCTCCGCCTGTTAAAACCGAAACTCTTAAGTCTTTCTTAGACAGCACTGACAAAATTATCAACCAAGGTGATGATCTCGTGATTCTGGGTGATTTTAATTTGGGTTTTATTAATTGGAACCCTCAAAAGGACTGCCATTATATGGCAGTCCTTTTTAGTCAAATCATCTTTCTCCCTTAAGGCATTCACTTATTGATTTTATTTCTATTAACAATCTCTTTCAAGTCAATGGAATTGCTAACTGCGACAATAGGTATTTGGACTTGGCTATTACTAGCTGCCATGATGCACATGTTATAAACCCTGTGAGCGCGCTAAGTAAATGTTACAAGCCTCATCCTAATCTGTTGTTGAGTTTACCTTACAGCAGGGTTGTTTATTTGAGGCCGAAATTAAGGCCTAAGTATAACTTCTATAGTGCTGATTACCCATCTATAGTTAAAGGTCTGAAGGGTGTTGATTGGCAAGAACAGTTATTGAGCTGTGAAAACGTAATGCTGCTGAAGTTTTATGGAATACTTTCTGATCTCGTTAACGAATTTTTGCCTAAACAGACTAACAAAAAATCGAAGTTTCCTCCTTGGTTCAGTGGTTCACTTATAAAATTGATGTCTGAAAAGGAAAAAATCCGGAAAGGTTTAAAAAATTTAGAAACCCCAGAGACGAAATAGAGTACCACCTTCTCCGCTCAAGATGTCATACCATGTACGATAAATGTTGCTCTGAGAGTCTGAGTATAAAAATAAAATAGAAGCAAATATCCCAAAAAACCCTAAAGTTTTCTGGGGCTTTGTAAAGCATAAGCGAAGCGGAGACTCGTCGATGGCTGCAAGTATGAACTTGGGCGATCGGGTTGTAGGGACAGGCCCTGAAATAGTTAGATCTTTTTGCTGAACATTTTTCTTCAATCTATTTGCCTAACACAACACCTACGGAAACTTCCACTCTTAATACCCAGTGTCACGTGACTCCACTACAAATGTCGTGTTCTTTAAATATCAAAGAGTCTGAAATGCTTAAAGCGATTAATAAAATCGACTCGGCTAAAGGTGCTGGCCCAGATGCAATACCTCCAATATTTATAAGATGTGCCTATTGATGATCTGCTATTTCTCTGCCACTGGCTCTAATATTTAACCGATCATTAACAGAAGGCACTTTTCCGTCAGAGTGGAAAAAAGCACGCATTGTATCTGTTTTCAAGAAAGGAGACCATTCTGACGTTTAAAATTTTAGACCGATTTCCATTCCATCTTGCTTCTTCAAACTATTTGAATCCATTGTTTATCCTGTGATTTCGCGGCTTGTAGACACTAATATTTCCGACTTTCAACACGAATTTAGACGTGGTCGCTCAATCCTCACTAACTTGGTTCCTTACATTTCTGATATATCTAATGAGGTTGACTCGTTGCAAATCAGCGCACCAAAATCCTGCTTTACCAAACTTTGGTGCGCAGTCATGTAACGTTGTATAGTAAATCTCAACGTTCCTATCGAAATTATCAAACTGCGGTAAAGACTTGCACTGATCAACAAAAATATTAACAGGAACCTTACAACCTAATAACTTAAAATAAATAACAAACAGATAACAGAACACTTTGTTGGTGATATAATAAAATAAACTAAACTAAACCTAATCTATAACTATATACACATTATACTATACTACTTAAAGATATTGAAAAATCGACTAGTAATTACATTACGGTTCCAACTCGCTAATTCGCTTCCCGTGTGGCGGTAGTTACACATAAAAAAAAAAAGAATTTATTAAGATCAAAGACGACTCGGCTTTTGCAGAACGCACGGTCATTGTCGGTCGGACATCTCAGCTGATATACACGTTCATTTAATATACTTAGCGTGTGTCACCTTACGTGGTTTTAAATATTCACGGCATTGATCATAAAGTTAGTTAGTCTAGCTTCAGTGTTAACCCCGAATTGGGTAAGTGTTGACAATTACCTTTTTTTTGCTTAATCATGCTGGATACGGCCATTACATGACAAGAATTGAATCACCCATTTTTTATATCTTCTGTTGGTGTTTTAGTTCCTTGTTATTTTGTTGTTTCATTAGTGCTTACTAGCTTTAAGCGTAGGTTCCTTTTTTTTCCCGCTCCGGTTCTGACTGTGACATGCACACATTCGTCTTAAGCGCCTTCGTACTTCCTCTGCCCTGCGCTTACACACTGTTGCGGTCACAATCGGACAAGGATAAGCGGGACACAAAAAAAACTTATTCGACGACTGGAAAATTCCAGGGTCCAAAGTTCTGGTTCAGGCACCTGGCCTGAGATCCATCCAACCGTTCGGCAACCTTCTGGCCCTTCGTCTACTAGCGGGTCGTCTACCTGCGGGACGTCTTCCTGCTGGCGCCTAGTCCTCGATCTCCAGCTTCATAGTGGCCAGGATATTACTTTGCGCGCCTACCTCCATAATCGTCAGTGTAAAAAAAAAAGACATTTTGTACCTGCGACCATATTTAATAAATATTATTGTAGATAGTGCTGCGTATTATTTGTCTTGTATTAGACAAATAACCCGCAAACGCTACAGTCATCTGGAACTTGCCAGTGTTGTATGTAGTACGTTTTATGCAGTACACTTGCAGCGCATTGAGAGTATTCAAAGAGCATTCACTAGGCATTTGGCCTTAGCTCCAGTGGCTTTTCACACAGGAATCCCTACAGAGAGCGCTTAAGAAAATTCAATATGTGAGAGGGGCCAGTTCCCACTTCGCTGGAAGACGAGTAAACTGGTCCTCATCGCGAATCCGGGGCGCCCTGCGGACTCACTGTCCGCGTAGCGGCCCATCGTACTGTTCGACGAGGTGGGCAAGCTCTTTGAAAGAGTTATTGCAGACCGCCTCGCCACGCACTTGGAACGTGGCCGTTCGCAAGATCCGGGCCCACCGGCCCGGATCTTGCGAACGGCCAGTTCGACTTCCGCATGGGGTGATCCACGGTGAACGCCATTATGCACGTGCGAGCCCTCACGACGGGGGATGCGGTGTCCCAGGGAAGGTGTGTCTTGGCGGTGTCTTTGGACATTGCCAACGCCTTCAACTCCCTGCCCTGGAGTAGCATTAAGAGGGCACCCAGGTATCAGACTACCTCTGTCGTGTGATCGAGGCCTACCTATCGAACAGATTCATCATCTATCGCGGTCACCAGGGAGAGTGGAAACGGCGAGAGATGTCGTGCGGTGTTCCGCAGGGATCTGTAGTAGGACCGCCCTTGTGGAACATCGGGTACGACTACGTGCTGCGCGGCGACCTCCCTTATGGGGTCAGCGTGATCAGTTACGCATACGACACGCTGGTCCGGGCATAGGGAGAGTCGTACCAGGTGGCGGTCGAACTACCGACACGCGGGGTTGCAACAGTCGTGGAGAGGGTCCAGCAGTTGGAACTCAAAGTGCAACTGCACAAATCCCAGGCCATGTGCTTTCACGGCCCTCGGAACGCGCCACCCCCGGGTTCACATCGATGTCGAGTCAACGATGAAGTACCTGGGACTCGTCCTCGACAGCCGATGGAAATTTGAGGAGCATTTCCGACGTTGGCTCCCAAACTGGAATGGACTGAGGCTGCCCTCAAGCGGCTCCAGCCCAACCTAGGGGATTCAGACGCCTCCTGCCGGAGGCTTTAAGGAGGAATCGTTCGGTCCTTGACTCTTTATGGAGCGTCGGTATGGGCGCCGTCGCTACGAAACCGACCGGCAGCCAAGCTGAACGCAAGCTAGAGGGTCATGGCCATCCGGATGGTGCGGGGATACCGCACGGTTTCCCGTGAAGTGGCGAGCCTCCTTGCTGGCCTACCACCGTGGGATTTGGAGGCAACATTCCTTGCACGCAAGCACGATCTGCGGGTGGAGATGTAACGCCGGGGCGAAGCTCCACTGCCGCGCCAAGTCGCGGCTTGGCGGACAGAGTTCCGGCGGGATCTCATGGTGCAATGGCGACAGCGACTATCGCAACCCAGTGCTGGGCACGCTACAATTATGGTGGTAAGTACCCTCTTTGAGGAGTGGTTGAAAAGACCTCATGATATTTAAGTTGACAAAGATTTCAAAAAGTTTTAGCTGCAAAAAAATTATAAAATTACAACAGTAAAATAAATATATTCGAAAAAAAACCCGAATCTTTAACTGGAATTGTTAAACATTTAAAATATAAATTTACCGTTGTAATTTGTTTTGTTACGAGTACTAGATATTAGCGGCGCAGTCCAGATCTTCATTCACTCAGGATAGCTGTTCTTCAGAATTATGATTACAATAAAGAGTTTCAATATTTTACGCGATTTTGAATTCACTTACTTATTAAAGTAGTAGAACGTGGTTTTTGAATTTACACTAACGAGGACTATTATTAAATTTTGAAATATTGTGTTATTGTAATGAATTGTAGGCAAAAAGCTGTGTCACTTCTGCGGTATAAAAATCTATATGGATAACATTTCATTACAGTATGTTGAACGAAACGCATAAGTGCCGCAAAATTCGTGGCGCTTAAGACATTTTGGTCGTGAAAAAAGCATCCCTAAAAGCTATCTAGGCGCTATATGTTTTAATAGTTTTGTTAGACGACATAATGCCAATCTAGCGCTGCAGCGAACTTTTGTTTTAACTTTTCAGTATTTTGACAAATAGTTTCCATGAACGTGCTTGTCTATCGCTAGAATATAAGTCGATGCATACACATAAGAATAAAGTTCTTGTACCTGTTACATAGAGGTACAGTCGACACTTTATTTATTTATAGAAGCCATGTAACTTGCCTTTTAGCATTAGCTTTTAAGCTGCATTGAAATAAACATTATAAAGGAATAGGTTTTATAATAGCTCTATTAATTTTACAATTAGTATGAGAGCAATGCGACTAAACAGCTAAATTATTATGTCTGAAAAGCCATATTAGGTATATGCACTAGGATCGCGGAGTATTTCTGAAAGGGAAACCCGTAGTCCTAGGCAAAGGGTAATTGAAGGATACAGGTGTGGTTTTAGTCAGTAAAAGTCTGACCCGCTCCGCCCAGAGCGCGAGAATTCATTTTGATGATTTCCCACCTTAAAAAAAAGGTATATGCTTCTATAAGTTTATAATGGAAATTTACTTTGGTTATCTACACGTATGTAAAGTAAAGTGATGACACCAATACACCATATTAGCAAAAAACACTTGAAACATGCTTTTATAAAGCGAGTTGTAAAACGAATGCTGTTACAAAACATGTACATGAGTTATAACCAAATTCAAATTCAAAGCATTTATTTCAAATAAACCATTTACAGGCACTTTTGAAATGTCAAGAAGTCAGTCAGTCAGAAAAAATGATGCTAATTGCACATTCCAAAGCGTAGATCTCTATGGAGAAGAATGTGCAAGAAACTCCATGGACACTCTTTTCAATCGTGTTTTGCAATTACAAATATCTCTGTTACATGTTGCTTGTCGCTATCATGTGAGAACAATATCAATAAAGTAAAAATAAAAACTAAATATAGATATTAAAATAGCAACTGGCAGCTAAGAGATGACCAGTCTCAACTGACAGCGCCCGTTCACGGACATGACGCGAATATTAGCACCACTCAGCTCAACCATTTTAAAGGGAACCGAATGATCCAACACACGCGCCACCATCAGTGAGACATTTGAGTGAGCATGACAAACTCTCAACTGCCATGCTCATTTAAGTCAAACAGGACCAATAATAACCTAAAAACCATAAAATAGCTCCATGGTACTCACATTTACAAACTTTGAAAAAAAAATGCTTCCACATTATACAATACTAAATAACAACAATAATATTTTACAGATTAAAAAAAAAAACATTAAAGAATAATAATAATAATAGTTTCAAAACTAATCAATTTGTACACCCCGGTGGTAGTGGAGCTGGACCAGCATTGAGCCAAGCATTTTTATCTTGAATATAATCCTCCAACTTATAATATGCTTGCCTGCAGTGTGCGTTTAATACAAGATTTAAATTTCGTTTCATTGAGTTCTAATATTTGTGGAGGTATTTTGTTATAACATTTCAAACAGTACCCCATGAAAGAAGAGGCCACTTTAGCCAGTCTGAAACCTGGTTGAACTAATTGGTCCCTTCTTGGAACATAATTATGTCTATCGCCTCTTTTGCTAAAAAGATGAAGATTTTTTCTAACGTACATGATGTTTTCATAGATATATTGACAAGGCACCGTCAATATGTTAATATCCTTAAACAGTTCCCTTAGAGAATCGCACCGGCGGAGATTGTAAATAGCTCTGATAGCTCTTTTCTGTAGAATAAAAATTGAGTCGATGTCTGCAGCCCGTCCCCATAGTAGGATACCGTATGACATGATACTATGAAAATAACTAAAATATACTAGTCTAGCGGTATCAACATCCGTAAATTGGCGGATTTTTCTAACAGCATATGCAGCTGAGCTAAGCCGTCCCGCAAGAGATGTTAAATGAGGACCCCATTGTAGCCTTGAGTCAAGCGTAATCCCTAAGAAAACCGTTTCATCGACAAATTCTAGTTTCTCATTGTTCAATATTATGTCACAATTACTACTCTTAACATTCGGTAAGGAAAATCTTATGCATTTCGTTTTTTTCCCATTTAAAACTAGATTATTAGCAGTGAACCACTTTTGGACCTGCAGTAGGGCGTTATTTTCGTCGTCAAGATTATTAGTCTTTCTATTTATCTTGAAAATCAAGGAAGTATCGTCGGCAAACAACACCATATTAAGTTTGTTTTGCAACAAATAGGGTAAATCGTTAATGTAAACTAAAAATAAAAAAGGGCCTAAAATTGAACCTTGGGGTACCCCCATTTCCACATTTAATCTAGACGAATTGACACCGTTTATCTGAACTAGTTGCTGTCTGTCATTCAAATAAGATTTTAATAAGCTTAACGCTGTTTTGCCTAGTCCGTAATGCTCCAGTTTCAGGAGTAATGTTTCATGAACCACACAATCAAACGCCTTATAAACCTTATAAATCATTCGTTATATAGCGATTTTGCTAGTTGGGTGTAGCTGGAGACTCTGAACACATGTGGGGACGCCCCTACCAAGTGGATTGGAATAAGTTTCGCCCCTGAGTTGCCCCGCTAACGTAGAGTATCCGGCTTAGTATCCCTAGCTTGTGGAGGGTGTGGTGAGCACTCTGTTCCCCGCGCGAGGGGAACATCCTCCCCTGCCCATGGCTCTACCACCTGCGGTATCCGACGCGGATCATGACAATGCTCCAGAGGTGACCAAGGTAGAGATGAGAGTGGCGGGATGAATGTGGAATGCCAAGAATACCGACCCAGGGCCCAAAAGGGCTTGTCTGGGAAAGCCTTGATCCTAGCCATGGCTCTTCCGCATGTATGGACAGGGCCCAGTTCCCACTTTGTTAGAAGACGAGGTGTGCAAGCTCTTTGAAAAAGTAATCGCAGACCGCCTCGTTGCGCATCTGATTCGGGTGGGGCCGGATCTTGTAGACGGCCAGTTTGACTTTCACAAGGGGCGCTCCACGATGGAGCCGGTGGAATTTCGAGGAACACTTCCAATGTCTGGCTCCAAAACTGAAACGGACTAGGGCTGCCCTCAAGCGACTCTTGTCCAACCTAGGGGGTCCAGATCCAGACGCCTCCTGCCAGAGGCTCTACGCAGGGATCGTTCGGTCCATGGACCTTTACGGAGCGCCGGTGTGGGCGCAGTCGCTGCGAAAGCGACCGGCGGCCAAGCTGAATGCATGCCACAGGGTCATGGCATTGAATCATTCACACGAACAATCTTTTCCGTTATTTATTTATTTCTTTACTGCACACCTTAACTTATCACAGGATAAGTTTACAATAGGCAGCCTATTGCAGAGGATATGCTTGTGTTCATGTTGAACGATTCACACGAACAAACTTGTCTCTCACATTCGGCACTTGCGCGAATGTACAATTGTATTTTTCTGTGGTACATTACAATCGAATAACGCAGTGGTTGACCGATTGACAGCTACGCTGCGTGTCGCGGGTTCGATTCCCATACGGAACAAATATTTGTATGGCCTACAGATGTGTTTCCGGTTTGCTGGTCTTGTACACCCAAAACGGCAAAACAGAATTTGTGAAAAATTCGAATCGAATATTCGCCGTTTGAACGTAGCTCAGGGCCTGAAACTGCGTGAAGCGGACAACCGCTTTACGCTTTAATTTTGATTATGACCGCGCAGTTACATACAAGAATGCCCTTGCAGGTAACCGCAACAGAGCACTTTTGTATGGAACCGCGCGGGCGCTCTCATTACGCAGTTTCAGCCCTTAGGGTTATTCGGCGGTTCGGACTTCCGGGAAAATAAAAGTCGTCTTTAAAAAATAATGCACTTTTAATCACAGGGCGCAGGCTCCTTATTAGTAACAAAATAAATACCGCAACAACCATACACTGGTACTAACTACTTAACTCTATCGGCGACGCGCGCCGCCACGGACCGTGACGTCACGCGCGTCACGTCACGCGTGTCACGTCACGCGCGTCACGCACGTCACGTCACTCGCGCCGCGCCCCTCCGCGCGCACCGACACGGGCGCGGCTGCTCGTCAGCTAGCAATACTTCTGTATCGCCCGTCATTATTCATTTAGTAGGCGACCTACTTAATTTCATAGAAGAATATCGAAGTATACAAAATACCAATAATAATTACACAAATTACAATTTAAATGATTGAAACAGTCCGTGACCAGCGCCAGCGCCCCGTATCACACACTATCTTATAGTCAGGATTACATGCTTCATGTAATAGTATACTACAATCTAACCGCACATACATACGTATGTGTAGGTCGCGTGCTCGACGCGAGTCGGCACCACGGAATGTAATGTATCACAATCGGCGAGCTGGGCTCGCCAATACTAACATACGTACAATAAATAGAGTATCATGTTATAACTATATACACAATTATACTCCTCGCACTAATATACTCTACCCCGCAGAATTAAATAGAGAGTGCCCGTCACCGGTATGCACGAGCGACGTCCGTCGAGTGGCCAGTGGCTCCTGTCGGCCAGCGGGACCATAGGGGCCAGGCGGCCAGGCGGCCAGGCGGCCAGGCGGCCAGGCGGCCAGGCGGCCAGGCCGGCTGGCTAGCGGCGGGCCCGGCGGCGCCGGCGGCGGCGCGGGCCGCGCTTGTGCTATTGCGCCAGCAGCTGCGACAGGTGCGCGGCGATGGCGGCGGCCGCGTCGCCGCCCAGGATGGTGCGGTGCGTGCCCGCCAGCTGCTGCGTGCTGAGCGCGCCCGCGCACACGTCGCGCAGCCCGTAGTCCTCGCCCAGCGTCACGTAGTTGTCGCGCGCCGTGAACAGCGTGACGGGCGCGCGCAGGCGGCCGGCCGGCTTGTAGGTGTCGGCGATGACCAGCTTGCGGTAGAAGGAGTTGGCGGCAGCCTGCAGCGCGTCGGGCCCGTGCGGGCCGGCGGCGGCGCCCACCAGCTCCGTGGTGCGCGCCAGCCGCGCCTGCCAGCTCGGCAGCCGCTCCAGCTCCGCCGATACCTGCGCACGCACATCATCGATGCTTACTGATGTTTTCTGCTCCTGACTAGTCATGCTTTTCTACCCCATAAATAAAGCCCCCCAAAGTACCCAATTTCAGATTACCCACTATTTGGTGGTTTATCCGAGTTCACTCGGACAAACAACCAAATAGGGTTATGAGGTATCATAACCCTATTTGGTTGTAGGTAGGGGTTTACATTAATTAGGTATATGGTGAATTGATTTTTGTAAAATGTTTTGTTGATTTTTAGATTAATAATATAATTTGACTTTATTAATCTACAATAATAAAAACTTAGGAAATCGTAAAAATCAACTTTGTTTACTAGTTTAATCAACAGAGGTGATAAATAATCCTTTTTTTTATATACTAATTTACAAAACGCGTGTTTACAAATAGTTTTTCGTGTCAATACTTGTCAAAAAAACTTGTACTAAAAAAGCTTAAGTACAAGCTTTATAGACAAATTGTTAAAACATGCTACATATTGTTCTCGAATCAACGTGTTACATTCTACATATTGTTCTGCTGTAGAACATCAGCACAACACTCACACCGTGTTGAAGCTAACGAGGGAATACGTTCTGACTACACTAAATGGTTTCCGAAAGCTTCTTTGACCAGGTACACTAATTGATGGGTCAGATAAGCTAATCGTAGGCATCTCACTCTTGCAATGGAAACATCATCGTTATTAAGAACGCTTTTACTTTTTCCACGCGCTCATATTTAGGTATCTTAGCCGCAACACATCGACATTACGCGCACGCACACATAGAGCCCATTTTTCGCTCAAGTTTATACTTTGACTGAACATATTGATACTTGAAGGTATTATTTTATTTTTCCTATTATTGATTGAGTCAAGTTTGTATTTTAGTATCAGTGATTACTGATTATAGTGCAATATGTTGGTGCCTACTTATCCAGTTTCGAATGCCAGTCGTAAATGAAAAATAAGTAGTTGCCATATCGTTACGAGAAATAACGAATAATTTCTTTGTAAACCTACCTACGATTATTTCCCAGTTTTACTACCTGTATTACTTTGAAAATATTACATATTTTTTTATGTTACAAATATTGCATAATCATATACATACATAAGGATATTACAAAATAAAATGAGTATTTGAGATTAATTTTATCCAACAATTAGGTACAATTACGTACAACCCCTCTTCGATATGAATTAAATCTTCAAACTCAATAAATACTCGTATGATGTGTAAAGCAAGTAGGTATTTCCAAATAAAATTCGAACTAATGGTTAAAATACACTTAAAAATATGAATACATAAGCCGTGATTTAGCTGTTATGTTTACTATTCAGACCCCATTTGTAGACAATTTCTGTATTGTATTTGTGTGAAAAGATTGTAAGGGACTGAATAATTTTAATGCATGTAACGGGGAGATGGATAAATCATCATTAATTTGATACCATTACATTATGGCAACTTTAATTCCTTGTATTTTAAAATTTCAACAGAAAAATATTGATTTTTAAATGCAAAAGTGTCCTAATTTATCTTGGTACTCGAAGATATTATTTTATTTTGTACTATACTCGAATTGCACTACGATGTCATATTATGTGTCATTATAACCACTATATTCTAAGCACAAACAATTATTTTTATCGAGTTTCAAGGTTGTCATAAACCCTCTAAATGGTTATCATAAACCCACAATATTTTTGAAAAACCTATTTAACGACATTCCACACCGTTATACCCGATAGCATAGAAGAAAAATTCATTCTGTACGTGTACAGATACCCTGATTTTTTTAAAGTTATCATCAGTTAGTTAGTCATCCTAATAATAATAATAACATTATCTCTGGTTGTTCTCGTCTAGCTAACGGAGAGTACTTGCATAGACAAAACCTTGTAGCCAGTATTATCTATCAGCAACTTGCTCTGAAATACTCTCTTGTGGAATCGGAAGTGCCGTACTACAGGTATGAGCCCGACCCATTTCTTGATAATGGTCATATCACTTTGTACTGGGATCGGTCCATCATCACTGACAGGACTATTGTATCCAATAAGCCTGATATAGTGGTGGTGGACCGAAGCGAGAGCGTGCAATGATTGTTGACATATCCGTTCCGCATGACGAGAACCTCGTGAAAGCCGAGAAAGACAAACAAATCAAGTATATTGAGTTGGCTCGCGAGGTTATCGACATGTGAGATGTAGACTCAGCGATCATTGTACCAATAGTCGTGTCAGCCAACGGCTTAATAGCCAAGAGCCTCTACCAACACCTTAGGGAGGTCGCGTTAGGCGGCTGGATCAAGGGCTTGATTCAGAAAGCGGTACTCCTGGACACGGCTCGTATTGTTAGGAGGTTCCTCTCTCTGGAGCCCTGACCGCCGGTAGCTTGGACCCTGTTCCCGATACCGGTGGGACTCTATTTTTTATATTTTTAAATGTTTTTTTTTTATATTTTTATTCAAATATTAAAAATATAATTTATATGTATATATTAATGATTAAACATAATAATAATAATAAGTTGTTTCTTATTTAACACTGAATTCCGAAATTAAAGTTATTTTGATCCTTTCAGTGTTTTTTTTAATGAAGTCGGTTATATATATTTTTTTTTTTGTGTTATATGTTTAGTATTTCAGACTTTTTAGTTGCGATACACTTATAACCAGAGTGCCTATTTCTCATGACAATTCCAATTAACCCAAACATTGCTAGGATATATTGTTTTATTATGAAATTCCCGGATCTCCCTTCCACCTTCCGGCTCCATCATCAGATCAGTTTGATAGTACCTTATAGCCAAAGTGCATCTCATGAGAATCCTTATAAGCCCAAACACGGCAAGAATACATTGATTAATAACGGAGTTCCGGTGCCTATCTTCCGGCTCCATCATCATCATCAGGTCACATTCAGAACCAATTTTTATTTGTATTGTCATAGTCGCTTAACTATCTACATTGTGATATCTACGCGATTATGAAGTTCCGTTGGCCATTTCTGGTCTTCTTCATCAGTTCCACTTCATCAAATGTAACATTTTGACTGTAAATGCATAAGTTTTCGATGAAAATACCAAAATTACCATATAGTTGCTATAATCTTTGAGGAGTTCCCTCGATTCCTCATGGATCCCATCATCAGAACTAGATTTTGAAGAATTGGACCAAGCTGGAAGCTTTAAGAGGAAAAATAAATTGCAAATCGGTCCATAAACGACGGAGTTCTGAGGTAGCAAACATACAAAAATGCAACCGATTTTTATCGATTTGGAATTTATTAATTTTTATTTCTATGAGATATTGAACGGAATAGATTTACAAACATAGTGAATGTTGTCGTTAGTAAACGAGATTTCGACTTTAATGAAAAAAAAAACGAATAAAATTTTATTTTCTTGGTTCAAAGATATGATTTAGTTAAATATCAGTTATTTATAAACGACTACTACAATAACGACTGTTTGAGAATATTTTAAACCTCCTTATAAAATTTAATCAAATATATTTTTTTAATTGGATTTCAATCGATTTGAAAAATAATCGATTTAACAACACCCTCAGATATGCATATTGGACATCCCTTTTTGTTTACTCCGTAAAACTTCGTGCATATTCGGTAATGCTCGGGACGCGGTATTGTGTCTCAGTCACACATTAGCATTGGTGTCGTGTTCGTGTCGCTATCTCTATCTTGAGTACGGGCGGTTACAAAAGTTTTCGTTGATCGTTGTTAGTTGTTATTATTTTCTTGTTAAGTTTTTTGTTTAGTGTTAAGTTTTTTGTTTGGGTTTATTCGATCATATTATTGATGAAATGACGGAACAATTCGTCATTAATACAGGATCAGACTCAGAAAATGAATCTAAAAGTGAGAGCGACGACAATTATGATGACGATGACGAACCTATACCGAGTACCTCATAAAGTACGCAAGGGGCAGATGACTTTATGTTAGGGATTTCCCCCCTCAGCGAAAGTAATTAAATAATAAAAAGTTTATCAAACTGTAAATAATAGTGTGATTGTGACAAAAATTTGGTACTATCGAAAGGTGAGTTAATTTTTAATTCATTAGGTACATTATTTTTTTAGCTTTCTGTCTCATAGCGTTTTGATATTTATTTTATTTGTACTTGGTCTCTGTATCAGGAAATTTATATTCGAATTTCGGTTTAAAAAAAAAAAGAATTCCAATAACACTTTTTTTACGAGTGTACATGCGCGAAAGTTCGCAGAGCCTATGTTCAGAACCGTCAAGTTACAACGGCCGATCTGTACACGAAAAGAAGAAGATCGAATAGGAAACAATAATAAAGACAACCTTTACGATTTACTTCTTAGGTTACTGTTCGTGCAAAGTTCTAACGACTTTAGTTCGAGAAATAAGATTTTTTTTACAGACTGAATTTCTAAAAAATCCTTTGTTAACGCTTGCCTACGTCATGCGTCATAAAAGGAAGACTGCGAAATGTCACGTTCCTATTCCCAGTAGTTTCGGTTGTACTTTGATATGTCTGTCAGTCAATTTCCCCAAGAAATAAAATAATCAAAAGTTATTCAAAAACTGTTTAATAAGACTGCGTTCAAGAATGATTAATTGTCCTATGGTAACTGCCAAGATCTTGTATGAGATATTACTAGATAATCCTGGACCACTGCGAAGATAGCTTTTTCATTGGCTTATAGCTATTTTGTTTTATTAAATTAAAATAATCTCTATGCAATTAATTAAAAAAATTCCTTTATGTTATAATGATCGAGGATCTTGTTGGATAACTTTAAAATAGATGGCGTCACTAGGCTCGCCACTTCATTTGAACATCACTTGTTTTAATTGACAAGTGACGGTGCGGTGGCGGGGAATCAGTGATACCGCGCGTAACAGGATGGAGAAAAGGACAAAGAACAAAAAGACTCGAACGATCGTGTTGCTGAACCATATTATTTTACTTTTGCTGAATGAGACTTTTTTTTGGAATACAACTCACGTAATACGTGCTTCATCAGTGGTGTATGCGCTTATTTTACAAATGGTTCTTTTATGATCGATTATACATTCATTATTATTGTTCTCAGCTTGCGCAAACGCCCCTATTGATCCCGGACATTGATCATGGTCTTGGACTTTATTCAAATTGCAACGGACTCTTTGATTTGCTGTAAAACTAGCGATCATCATTTCGCCACAGTTGTCAAGGAACGATTAGCTTGGAGGCTATTTTTTTGTATTCCTTTGTGAGAGGATTGTGTATCGTTGTTTTATATAATTAGTGTAAAAATCCGCCCATAAATTATTGTACCTTAGTTGATACGGATTTTAGTCTCGCGATTAACTTTACCCTTTCGTTGTGGGCACGCTACCTGCCTTGTTCGTCTTTCATTCCGTTTGTCTGGAACCCTGAGCATTACAAGGTAATAGATCTAAGGCAAAAGATAATCTCTATTATCCAAGCCTAACTTGTACATGCATATTGTTATGAATTTTTGTTTGTTAGATTTTATTATATTTATCATAAATCGAGAAATCAAGACGGCCGCAGTGAGCTCTGGGCTTATGCTCACCTTGGAGGCGTCCACGTCCTTGAAGAGCTGCACGAAGTAGGCCAGCGCGTCGGCCTCGTCCGTCTCGGTGGACCGCGAGCTGCGCTTCTGCTTGCCGCGCATGGTGTGCGTGGCCACGTAGGCCGGCGAGCCGTCCACCAGCACCAGCCGCGTCTCGCAGCCCGCCTGCAACACCGGCACCGTCACAAGCTGCCTCGCGCGCGCCCCTCGCGCTCCCCATCCCGCACGTACCTGCTCCAGCTGCAGCGCCATCTCGAAGGCCACGCCCGCGCCGAACGAGTAGCCCAGGATGGTGTAGGGCGCCGTGGGCTGCATGGCGCGCACGTGCGTGACGTAGTGGCGCGCCAGCGCGGCCATGTCGTCCAGCGGCGCCGCCTGCGTGCACTGCAGCCCGAACACGGGCGCGCGCACCGCCGCCGCCACGCCGCGCAGCAGCTCCACCACGCCCTCGATGGGGTGCACCATGAACACCGGGCGCAGCTGCTCGCCGGCGGGCGCGGCGCTCGGCAGCTTCACCAGCACCTGCTTGGGCATGAGCTCGGGCAGCGCCGCGAAGTGCGCCTGCTCGTGCGCCGCCGCGGCCGCCGCGCCGCCCGCCGCGCCCGCCTCGCCTGCCGCGTCCTCGCCGCCCGCCATGCCGCGCAGCTTGGAGAACGTGAGGGCGCGGATCTCCTGCACGCCCAGCACCACGTCGTAGCCACGCTCCAGCGTCTGCTTGATCTCGGCGCCCATGAGCGAGTCCATGCCCAGCTCGGCCAGGTTGGCGGAGTCGGACACCTTGCTGGGGTCCTTGATGCCGAGGATGTTGGCCACGGCGTGCAGCAGGTCCTGCTGCGGCGCCGCGGCGGCGCGCCGCTTGTCGGCCAGCACCATGGACGCGGCCACGGCGTGCGGCAGCGCCAGCAGCGCGCCCAGCGCCTCCATGCACGACGCGATGCGCTGCGGCACCGTGCCGCCCACCACGGCGTCGTCGCCGCCCATGGTGTCGACGATGAGGCCCACCTCGCCGATGGCTCCCCACTGCACGGCCAGGCCGGGCAACCCGTCGGCCTGCCGCTGCTCCACGATTCGCTCCATGGCGGAGTTGGCCAGCCCGTAGTTGCTCTGGCCTGGGTTGCCGCGGCCGCACGACACGGACGAGAACACCACGAAGTACTCCAGCTCGGGTGCCAGCTCGCGCGTGGCCGCGTCCAGGATCTTAGTGGCTGTGCATCGAGAGTAACATTCTTATTCGTTTAGTTCATAATTATCATACTGCACCAGTATCTAATAAATAAACTAGTAAAGAATAATAAGTTAGCAGTCTTTACAAACACAAATTGACTTGACATTTCTTATTTTGAATATGAGTTGCTGGTAAAACGTTTGAAGTAAATAATAACGCAACACCCAAAATTTCCCGGAAAAAATTCATGATGAATTTCGTAGTTAATTGATACTAAAACCAGAAAAAAAAACCATTCACTTTCATTTTGAAGTTCTCATTTCATTTTTAACACAATACAGCCGACGTATCTTGGCGAGTCCAAACCTTGCGCAGAAGGTTGCTTAGACACGCGTATTGGACATCCCCTTTTGGTTACTTTGTAAAGCTTCGTGTTTATTCGGCAATGCTCGGTACGCGTACGTTACTAACACGTTAGCATTAGTGTCATTTTCGTGTCGCGTTTCGTGTCGTATCTTTGTCCTGAGCACAGCGGTAACAGAAGTTTTCGTTGGTTGTTGTTAATATATTGATAAGTTAATTTTAAGTTTGTTTCTTTAATTCATAAGTTATTTTTGTAGGTAGTCTCAGTGTTTTTATATTTATTTTATTTATTTGTACTTCGTCCCTGTATCAATAAATTTTTATTCGTATTTTGGTTTATAAAAATAAATGCCAATAAGTTTTTTTTACAAGTGTACGTGTACATGCGCTAAAGTTCACAGAGCCTATACACAGACTAAGTTACATCGGCCGTATTGTACTCGAAAACTGGCTCAATATAATCCCAACTATATTTTTATTATGCAAACATGTCGGCGTGGTGCCGAACACTCACCGTCAGTCTTGGGCTTGGCGACGGCCTGGAAGTCCGCGGCCGTCTGCTTGTCCAGGAAGGCGTCGCGCAGCACGGCGGCCAGGTTGAACACGCCGCCCACGGGCCCCAGCGCCGCGGCCTCGCGCAGCAGCTGGCGCGCGCCCGCCGCGCTGCACACGTCGGCCGTGCTCACGGCCACCTGCACGCCGGCGTGGCGCCAGCGCCGCACGCACCACGCCTGGTAGCCCGTGCGCACGCCGCTGCGCGAGTTGAGCACGAGGCGCGTGGCGCCGCGCCGCACCAGCCACTGCGCCAGCTCCAGCCCGAAGCCGCCCATGCCGCCCACGAGCACGTAGCTGCGCGAGGGGTGCATGTAGGTGCGCGGGATGGCCGACACCAGCTTGCTGGCCGGCCGCGCGCCCGCCGCCTCCTCGTCGCGCACGCGCAGCACCACCTTGCCGATGTGCTTGCCGGTCGCCATGTACCTGCCGTGTACCACTAACGTTATAACGATCGACACGAACCTCACTCATTTATACTTAGTAACGTTATTTCGACAAGTGTGAACTTTAGAAACGTTATATATTGAACTCTGCCACTGCCCCCAAATGTAAAAATATTTTTATTCGAGATATAAAGGTTTCTTGAAGTTTTGATAATGTACCGCGACTCGCAAGAAGTAGCCATTTGTAATTACTTCAGTTCGTTCGTAATGCAATTATCCGTATTTGGACCCAAAACAGATTTCAGGTAAAAACTGCAAATTCAAATTCAAAGCATTTATTTCAAATAAACCTTACAGGCACATTTGAAATGTCAAGAAGTCAGTCAGTCAGAAAAAATGGTGCTAATTGCACATTCCAAAGCGTAGATCTCTATGGAGAAGAATGTGCAAGAAACTCCATGGCCACTCTTTTCAATCGTGTTTTGCTATTACAAATATCTCTGTTACATGTTTCTTGTCGCTATCATGTGAGAACAATGTCAATAAAGTAAAAATAAAAACTAAATATAGATATTAAAATAGCAACTGGCAGCTAAGAGATGACCAGTCTCAACTGACAACGCCCGTTCACGGACATGACGCGAATATTAGCACCACTCAGCTCAACCATTTTAAAGGGAACCGAATGATCCAACACACGCGCCACCATCAGTGAGACATTTGAGTGAGCATGACAAACTCTCAACTGCCATGCTCATTTATGTCAAACAAGTCCAATAATAACCTAAAAACCAAAAAATAGCTCCATGGTACTCACTCCATGGTCTGCAGCCCGTCCCCATAGTAGGATACCGTATGACATGATACTATGAAAATAACTAAAATATACTAGTCTAGCGGTATCAACATCCGTAAATTGGCGGATTTTTCTAACAGCATATGCAGCTGAGCTAAGCCGTCCCGCAAGAGATGTTAAATGAGGACCCCATTGTAGCCTTGAGTCAAGCGTAATCCATAAGAAAACCGTTTTATCGACAAATTCTAGTTTGTTCAAAACAATTGAGAGTTAAGAGGCGTTACCTGAAAGCCTGCTCGAGCTGGTGGTCGGAGAACACGGTGGCGGGCAGCGGCCGGACGGCCCCGGCCGCGATGCCGTCCGTCACGCAGCGCACCACGGCCGCCTTGTCGCTGTCCTCCGAGTCCGCGTCGAACAGCGCGTCCAGTAGGATGCCGTGGAACGTGGTGTTCTTGAGGAACACGGACATGCCCAGGGCCGTGTCGTTGGACAGGTCCAGCTTGCCGATCTCCAGGAAGCGGCCCCCCTCGGCCAGGCAGCGCACGGACGCGTGCAGCTTGTCGGCCGCCAGCGAGTTCAGCACCAGGTCCACGCCGCGGCCGCGCGTGCGCCGCTTCACGAGCTGCTCGAAGGATGTGTCGCGCGAGTTGCCGATGTTCTCGGGCGGCAGCTCGGGGAAGCGCTGCCGCAGGAAGGCGCGCTTGTCGGGCGTGCCCACCGTGGTGTACACGGTGCAGCCCGCGTGCAGCGCGATGGCCACGGCCGCCTGCCCCACGCCGCCCGTGCCCGCGTGCACCAGCACGGACTCGCCGCGCCGCATGCGCCCGCGCACCACCAGCGCGTAGTACGCCGTGGCGTACGCCACCGGCACGGTGGACGCCTCCTCCAGCGACCACTTGGCGGGCACCTCCCACAGGAAGCCTTTGTCGGCCATGACGGTGCTGGCCAGTCCGCACGCCGCTACCATACCCATCACGCGCTTGCCGTCAGACGATCGTCCGCTGAACTCCAAACCAAGAATACACTCCTGAGGGCGAGAATCATAATATTATTACACGAGCATTTCATTTCCAATAGATGTTGTGGTCTTGGAAATGACTCGCCACATATACATAAACTTCTTCACGTCTTTCAGCTGATGGTGTGCTAGTGACTTGAACACCGACTGTCTTAATCGTCTATGCGCGTATGTCTTTATGAAAGTTAGGACTGAACAAAGTTAGCCGGGTATTCATTAGGCAACATTGTTAATAAACACTGTTTTTAAACAGTGTTTCACAATGTTTCATCATCTCTGGAAACAGTTTATAAACACTTCGAATGGAGAGGGAGACGAAATATCTAGTTTATAAGCAAAAGTCAACAAGTGTAGACGTGTGCTGCGCGAGTTTATAAACATATAAGTAGTGTGGTCCAACAACCAGGTGTGACAACGATGCTCATAGAGCTTTATCAACAGCATCATGTACATTGGGATTCTTCAAATAAAGATTATAAAGATAAATTACAAAAAAATGATGCTGAGCACGAACTTCTGAAAAGACCCTTCAATCCACGAAGATCATGAAATACTTGCGTAACTTCTATTTAAGAGACAGTTCAAATTCATCACCAATTCGTCTTTTTTTTTCTAATAGCACTGTTATTGTTATGTAAGCAGCACAGAGCACATTGCCTCCTCGGGCAACATCCTAGCAACAACTAACAAGTGAGGACGGCCAAGTTTCAGAAACAGTGTTTACGGTAAACTTGGTGATGAACAAGTCGTAAACTGTCTGTCAACAGAATGTTGTCTAATGAATACCCGGCTTTAGGTTAACTTTATCGAGCTGTTAAGTTTAAGTGTGGAACAGGGCAGGCATCTCTTCTCAATAAAAATTTCTCCTTGTTAAAAAAAAAATATAACGACAGACCTGTCCGGCGAGGTTGCCGGGCAGCGCGTCGGGCGGCAGCTTGCCCGTGGCCAGCATGATGTCGCGGAAGTTGAGCGGCGCGCAGTACACTTTGCACAGCTCCTCGCGCGGCGCCGCCGGCCGCTCGGCCGCGTAGCGCAGCGGCGCCTCGATCCAGCGCAGCGACGACAGGTCGCCGCGCGTCAGCGTGTTCACGTAGGCGTGCTCCACCTGCAGCTGCGCCTCGGCCGCGCCGCCCAGCTGCAGGTGGCGGTAGCAGCCCCACACGCCCGCGCGCAGCACGTTGACGGCCAGGTCGCGGCGCGCCTGCGCGGCGTACGGCGCCGCGTCGGGGCGGAAGGGCTCGCGCGCGCCCGGCAGGAAGTAGCAGCGCAGCGCGCGCCCGCCCGCCTCGCCGCGCAGGCACGTGCACAGCCCCAGCACGCCCGAGCTGGCCGCGCGCGCCACGCAGTACACGCGCATGTCCTCGCTCTCCGCGCGCGCCATGGCCGAACGCAGCGCGTCCACCCAGGCGTACGAGGTGTCGTCGTCCACGTCGATGACCACGTGGCGCTCGGGCACGGCGGGCTGGCGGCGCAGCAGCAGGTACTCGCAGCTGGCGGCCACCTGCCGCGACACGCACAGCAGGCCGCAGCGCTGCAGCATGTCGCGCGCGGCCCGCTCGTCCAGCGCCTTGTGCGGCTCCTCCAGCAGCAGCATGCCCGCGTCGCTCAGCGCCGCCGCCAGGTGCTCCAGCGTGGCGGCGCCGTGGCGGCTCAGTACGTCGGCCGCCAGCACCAAGTGGCAGTCGCTCTCGATGGGCGCGGTCTTGCCGTCCTTGGGGAACACCTTGACGCCCAGGTCCTTGACGGCAGCGGCGTAGGCGGCGGGCGCGGGCCCGGCCGCCAGCGACGCGTCTACGCGCACCTGCGGCTCGGCCTCCAGCACCTGCAGGGCTTGCGGAGTCAGCAGCGCCTCCGGCGGCCGCTCCAGCGCCGCCTCGGCCAGCTTCAGCTTGAGCGCGCCTGCGTTCTCTAGCACCAGCTGCAGGCTCACAGTGAGCGCGTCCCGCTTGGAGCGCGACGTGTCCTCGGTGGCCACGGCGGCGTTGTCGTACGGCAGGAACACGTACTTCTCCAGCTTGGGCGCGTTCTGCGGGTTGGCGCGACGCGGCGCCAGGCTGGTCTTGACGCCGCGGAACTCGATGCCGCCCGCGCTGATGACGTCGATGTCGCGGTGCATGCGCACGGGCAGAGTGCCGCCCGCGCCCAGCTTGGCCACGGCCTGCAGCTGCGCGGCCGGGTCGATGAGGGCGCGCTGCAGCCGCGTGGGCAGGTACAGCTCGCGCGTGTCCACGCCGATGATGCCGAACTGCAGCATTGTGTCCATAAAGGAGATCCAGTTGTCGTCCCAGGCCAGCTCGCCACACGTGCCGCGCGGGTCGGAGGTGCGGATGCCGCGGAAGATGCCGCTGTAGTTGTAGCCGCGCAGACGCAGCTCCTTGTAGATGTCGTCGGTGACGAGCGGCAGCAGCCCCTCCTCCTGGCGCGGCGCAGACTCGTCCAGGTCGCGCAGGCGCTCGGCTTCGGGCTGGTCGGCCAAGCGCACCGTGCCGGTCACCACCACAGCGCCGCCCTCACACACGTCAAACTCGCCCGTGCCGTCCAGCACGTTGATGAGGAAGCGCACGGGCGTGTCGCGCGACACGATTGTGGCGCGCCGGAACTGGATGTTCTCCATCACGATCGGAGTCTCCTCTGGCTTCCTGTTGTTGAGCTTCGCCATAGTTCTCCACACGAGGGTCTGTAAGCATTCGAATGAGATTAGAGTCAGCGTCCACTGAGCAGCGGGGTGTCGGGCGGCAGCGGGACACACTCACCAGGTAGCCGGTGGCCGGGAACAGCACGCGGCCGTCGATGTTGTGTCCGGTGATGAAGCTGTCGTCGGCGCGCGACACGTCGTACTCGATGACGTTCTCGCCCGAGCGCGACGCGTTGCCGAAGTGCGCCACCTGCCACTCCAGGCGGTGGTCCCAGCGCACGCGGGACGCCAGGCCGGGCGTGCCGCGCGGCACGGGGAAGGGCACGGCGGGGTACAGGCGGCCCACGTTGGGCTGCGCGCCGCCCGCGAACAGGCGGCCGGCCGCGGCCAGCAGGTGCGCGCACGCGTCGGCCGCGTCCCGCCGCACGAGCGGCACGTGCGCGGCCGCGGGCGCGGGCCGGGCCCGCTTGAGCACGGCCTGCAGCAGCGCGTGCGGCGCCACCTCCACCACGATGGCGCGCTCGGGCACCTCGCGCACGGCGTCGGCGAAGCGCACGGGCGACAGCAGGTTGTTCACGTGGTAGTTGGCGTCGCTGAGCTTGGCTGCGGACAGAACGCGCTCGTCGTCACCCAAACTCTACAGATTATCGGCAACCATATATTGCACTTCGCGATGCGGGTGTTGGGCGGGGAGGTGCGGCACTTTTAGGGATGGCAAAAGTTCAATAATAATTATCTCTGGTAGGACGACTCGGTTAGATTCGATCGATAATATTTGTAATGCTTAGGTTGATTCGTCGTTTTTCCTAATCGACAACTAGGCATTATTAAAAGAAACATACATAAAAGAAAAAATCCGAGCACCTAGGTTTTTTGAAGAGGTAGTTTGTTTGTTTGTAGGAGGTAATCTCTGAAAGTTGGTAAAATTTTTTTCACCGATAGAGACCTGCTTTATTCCTAATTGACATAGGCTATTTTTTATGTACGCGGGTGAAGCTGCGGGCACAAGCTATAATACGGCCGTTATATCTTGGCGACCCCGGAACTTCGCGCAAAAGGCTGCGCACGAACGTTTTTTAGGAACAAAATGGTGGCATGAGGCGACGGGCGCAGGGCGGAGGTCTAGGCGACGAGATTGACTCTATGTAAACACAATAGTAATGACATATGGCTCTGAAACATGGTCGCTTACAATGGGCCTCATCAGAAGGCTTACAGTCACCCAAAGAGCAATGGAAAGGGCTATGCTCGGAGTTTCCTTGCGTGATCGCATAAAGAATGAAGATATCCGCAGGAGAACCAAGGTCGCCAACATAGCCCGAAGAATCGCCGAACTTAAGTGGCAGTGGGCAGGGCACATTGCTCGTAGAACGGATGGCAGATGGGGCCGAAAGGTTCTGGAGTGGCGACCGCGCACCGGAATACGCAGCGTTGGAAGGCCTCCCACAAGGTGGACCGACGACCTGGTGAGGGTCGCGGGAGTGCGGTGGATGCGAGAAGCACAGGATCGGTCATTGTGGCGACGCTTGGGGGAGGCCTATGTCCAACAGTGGACGTCTTTCGGCTGAAATGATGATGATGATGATGATGATGATGATGATGATGATGATGATGAAACACAATCGACCCTTTATTCAATCAAATATCGCAATCAATTTTTATTGATTTGGAATTTATTACAAAAAACGAACGGAATAGATTTACAAACATAGTGAATGTTGTCGTTAGTAAACGAGATTGAAAAAAAAAACTAATAAAAATTTATTTTCTTGAAAGAGATGATTTAGTTAAATATCAGTTATTTATAAACAACTACTAGAATAACGACTGTTTGAGAATATTTGAAACCACCATAGAAAATTGAATATAAATATATTTTTCTTCGGTCAACGTATCAGCATTGCCATCCAGCGTGGCAATACTGCCAGCGTTCTGGGCACTTTTCCCATTGACATCGATGTGGATGAATTTTTTGATACCCTATGAGTTTTATTTCTACCCGTTTGTACATATATTATTTTCAGTTTGTTTATATATTTATTAAGTTATAATATTTAGGATTAATAGTTAAGATGTATATATAAAGTAATCTTTACTAAATAAATAATTAAAAAAACTTAATTTAAATCGATTTGAAAAAAATCGATTAAACAACACCATCAGACACGCGTATTGGACATCTCTCTTCGGTAACTTCGTAAAGCTTCGAATAAGTACGAAGCTTTACGAAGCGGCAATGTTCGGTACGCAGTAATATGTCTCACTCACACGTTAGCATTGGTGTTATTTTCGTGTCCCTGTCTCGTGTCTTGAGCACAGGCGGTTTTTATTTATTTTATAACTTCTTAATGGGAATCTTACTCCAAGTTGAAACACGCCTCAACTATTAATCGTTATCATCGTATGACGTGTGATAATAAGTGTGAAGCCTCCTCACCGAGGTCAGAGTCCCACTGGTCGCGAGGCAGCGACGACGATATCCAGCGCTTGGAGCGCGGCTTGGGCTCCGTGATGACCTTCTCCAGGCTGCGGCGCAGCAGCGGCGCGGCCGTGGCGATGTACTTGCTGTGGAACGCCACGCCCGAGCTGTTCACGCGCCGCGCGAACGTGCCCTCCGCCGATAGCGCTGCCACGAACTTCTCCAGCGACTCCACCGGCCCTGAAATCTGTACCGATCACGTCACATTGAGCTCGCTGACTCGTCAACATCATCGCTCTGTGCTCGCAGGGGGCTGCACTTACCGTGACGCTGTCTTCGGCGTTGTGGCACGCGGGCACGACGTCGGGCGGGCAGCGCGCCTCGCACTGCTCCCACGACAGCCCCACGGCTGCCATGGCGCCCGGCGGCAGCTTGGCGTCCACGATGCTGCGGCCGCGCCAGTAGGCGGCCAGCACGGCTTGCTCCGCCGTCAGCGTCTCGTCCGCGTACGCGCAGCCTGCGGTGGACAAGGCGAGTCAGTCGTGCGCTCTGGCACCGCGCTCGCGGCGCGCCACGCTCGCTACTCACCGATCTCGCCGACCGAGTGGCCCACGATACCGTCGGGCCGGACCTCCATGGCGCGCAGCACGTCCACGAGAGCCACCTGCACGGCCGCGATGGACACGAACGAGTTAATGACGTCGTCGAAGGCGGCCTGCGGCGCCTCGGTGATGATGTTGATGAGGTCGATCTTGTGCGGTCGCAGTGCCGCCGCCGAGCGGTTGATGCTGGCCGCAAAGACTGGCAGCTGCATCAGCATCTTAGCCATGCCGGGCCACTGCGAGCCCATGCCCGAGAACACGAACCACACTGGCCGTGGGTCGCCGCTCTCCATTTCGATGCACTCCTCGATGGGCGGGTCGGTGAGCACGGCGAACCCGCGGTGCGAGTGGCCGGGGATGTTGTACTTGTGCACGGCGTCGAGCAGCGCGTGCAGGCCCGCGTCGTCCCGGTGCTGCACGGCCAGCGCCGTGAGCTCCCGCACGGCCTCCTCCGTGCGGCCGGACGCCAGCACGACGCGCGGCGCCGCGTACCGCGCCGGAGTGCGCGCCGCGCCGCCGCCCGCCTCTGACTCGAAGATGACGTGAGCGTTGGCGCCGCCGAAACCGAACGAGTTGATGGCCACCAGTCCGCCTTCCCATGGCATGTTGCGATCCACCACCTGCATGCACAAACAGAATCAATCGCAATTTTAAAACGTTTCATAGATCACATTTACAAATCGCACCAGAACAAATATTAAGACCAAGACACCATGCTTCAGTAAGAATATTTTTCTATTTCCAAAGTATTTTTTTATTTTTATTACTAAGATTCCATGTAAGTCCTACATTATAAATCATAAAATTTACTTATGACTCCAACATATTGGTATAAAAAGTACTCTGTGACTCCAACTCTATTTTTGCACAATCATGCTTGTAAATGTATTTATAATCAACGATTGGATCACTGCTTACCATCAGGTGGGATCGCAGTCAAGCACTAGTAGGTATTAGTAAAGGCTATACACGAAATGAAAAAAAAAATACCAATTTCTTTTTCGAAATCTTTTGTAATTTTTTTAGTATTTTTTTAATTTTTCATATAGTGGTGAAACTGCATGGTTAAGTAAACAGTAAGCTCAATTAAATGGTGAGCAAGTTCTCTGATGAACACACAAATATTAAATTTTCACATCGCTTTAAAATTAGCAATGGGAGTTAAAACATAAACTAACACAAAAATAGTTATCAAAATCGCTCCACAAACAAAAAGTTATGCATAAATTGATAACCTCAATAACATAATAATAATAATATAATATTTATTCAAAATGATAACATGAATTTATTGAGAGTATATCAGTGTGAACTTCACACAAGTGCAGAACCACTTCTAAGCGTAGTGACGTTATGTTGTGAAATAGTGTTTACAATAAACAGATGTGCGATCGCAATTACCCCGGAGAAGTATTCCAAGGTCTGTCTCCGAAGTTTAAGATTTAAGATGTACACCAATTCAATTTTAAATGGGATTACCTAGGCGCAAACCTTAACCCTTCGCTTAATTTGTTCTACCCACGGAAATAATCGAAATGTATATGAGATCCGGCAACAACAAAAACACTAAAACTATATATATACGTGTATCTTTGTTGTCGGTTTTCAGCAAGGTGATTGAAAAGGTAATGCTCAATTATTTTAACACCAATAAAATCTTACACGATTAGCAGTATACCAGAGAAAGTTGTATAACTGACGCAATTGTTTATTTATTTATTAACAATACATAAACTTCATGTACAGTAGTGGTACATAGGCGGACTTAATGCAACAAGGCATTCTCTACCAGTCAACCTTTGGGTTAAAAAGACAACACTGTGGTAGGCTTGCACAATAAACAAATGGTACCGTATTAAAACACATATTTGCAGCGTGATTATTTTGTGACCTCTTATGGGCATATGATGGCGATAATCACAAAACCTTGCTTTTAAAGCTAGAACATCACGTTAAGATGAACTTGCACTAAGCTCAGCGAAGTCTACATAAAATGGCAGCAGCAAGCTCAAATAAATGGTGTTCATTCACGGGGTTTAAAGGTCCCAGAAATGGGTGTACCACAAGGTTCAATATTGGGTCTTTTTCATCGACGCCATCTTTTAAAAAAACAATCACATATACATGTACCTGACAATACACAACGTACCTGGATCCTGCCATCGCTGAGCGCCGGAATGTCTGGGTTGGCATTTTTGTAATGCAGGTTGGCGGGAATGATGCCGCGCTCCATGGCCACCACCACCTTGGCGACAGAGCACAGGCCGGAAGCGGGTTCCGAGTGGCCCATATTAGACTTCACCGAGCCCAGTAGCAGCGGCTTCTTGCGCCCCTTGCAGAACAGCTCGGCGATGGCGTTCACCTCCTGCGGGTCGCCCACCTATGGAGAGCGAATACGTCACCTTGTACTCAGAGCACACACTACCAGGATACGTCGAGTGCAGATTATCACAAACCGGTGCTAACTTGCGCAGGACATTGGCGGTGCGGAGCACAGGTAGCGGAAGTTCGCTCAATGTATCGTTGCGATCATTATTAGATACTGTAGATTGAGCTGAAGCTTTGTATTTCGGTTTTAAAATGATTACGTAACGATGTGTCTTGTCACTTGCTTTATAAATGTTTGTGTTGTGTTTTTTTATAAAGTGTACAGTAAGAATAAATAGAACTATAATATTTGGTTGAAAGCAACACGAAAAAAATAATAAGATGAAATGAGATTTTTCCACTAATTCAGAGAAATCCATACATTAACTCTCCAGCCTACTGCTCATCTTTGTAATCGAGCGCACTGCGGCTCTGGCTCAACCGTACGTCACGTGCCATCTATGCGTTCATCATCATCATTTCAGCCGTAAGACGTCCACTGTTGGACCTAGGCCTCCCTCAAGTGTTGCCACAATGAACGGTCCTGTGCGTCTCGCATCTATCGGATTACCAGGACATCGCCAACTATGCGTTACCAATATAATGAGGCAACAGCAACAAACGTCTAGTTCATGCAGATCAAAATGTGTAGAGTGGTTAGCGAGTTGGCGTACCTTTGTGCCGGTACCGTGGGCCTCGACGTAGGCGACGTCGCATGGCCGCAGCTTGGCTTCTGCGAAGGTTTCCTCGGCCAAGCGACGCTGCATGTCGCCGGATGGGAAAGTGATGCCCTGGTCCTTGGCGCCGTCCGTGTTGACTCGCAGGCCGCGCAATGTGGCATATACACGCCGCGCCGCGCCGCGCTTCTGCAGTAACACGGCCACGGCCGCCTCCGAGCGCACGTAGCCTCGCCCGCTAGCGTCGAAGGCAGCGCAGCGACCCTCGGGCGACAGCATGCTGAGCCGGTGGAAATTTAGTGAGTTGGCTGGCTTCAGGCATAAGTTGCAGCCCGCCACGATGGCGGCATCGCAGTGACCGGCGCGGATGGCCGTAGCTGCCTGCGCCAGCGCGAACATGGAGCTGGAGCACGCCGTGTCCACCGCGAACGACGGCCCCTTGAGGTCGAAGGTGTAGGATATGCGGTTGGGGAACATGGCGCGGCAGCAGCCTGTGAGCGCGTAACCGTTGATCTTGTCGGGGTCAACAGTCCACATCTCTTCAGTTTCGGAATTGGACACGCCCACGTAGACGCCGGTGCGCGAGCCGCGCAGCTCGGTGGGGTTAATGCCGGCGTCGATGATGGTCTCATGCGTGAGCTCCAGCAGCAGGCGCAGTTGTGGGTCCATGAGGTGCGCTTGCTTGGCGTGCACGCCGAAGAACGTCGCGTCGAAGTGCGCCAGGTCCTTGAGCTTGCCATTGCGTTCCGGGAGACCGTGCAATCCTGCGAAAACAATGTACTCAGTGTTTAGGTAGGTACTTATGTTTTCAATTTCTTATGTTTTTGGATCTAACATGGAAGTCTAAGTTCTATATTTTGTTTACTAAATAAAGGCATACTTCTTAACCTTGTCTAAGACAAATCATTTTTAACCGATAAGTACCCTTTTTCGTAACTGGTGTCAAACTCAAATATCTGATTGCATTTTTATTGTGATCCTGATCAGAATATAGCCACATGAGTAAAAATTTGTGCGTTTGCACGTCTGACTCCTACCGCAATCGAATGCAGTCTCTGCCAGTCTGCCGACCGACAAATTAGCCCATCCGACTACCCTCGACAGTCGAGTTAAAGAATTTATTTTTATGGAGTAGGAGTTCAACATGTGGTCATCATGCCACATTTTTCATACAATACAAGAAAAAAAGCAATACGTAGAAACAATTCTGATATCACTCCTGAACGAACAGTTAACCAATTTCAGGTTTCTCGTTTATTTGCATTATTAAATACCAAGCGGGTGTGAAATCACTTAAATTTTGCCGAATGTGTTTGTTTATCAGCGACGCCCGGCGTGTCACAGTCGCACGCGGAAACCTAACAAAAGTCAATATTTACTATATTTCCTGCTAACACGATGACATAATTTATGACAAGTTTGACGAGTAAGATCTTTGTTAGCTTAACAGAGATAGGTATCGCGAGTCACGCCAGTGTGAGTGCGCGGTGACGCACAGCGCATCACGCCACCGCGAGCGGCGCGCGGCCGCCTCGGCGCGCGCGGGGCCGGCTGCCACTCGAGGCGGGCGCGCTGCGCGCTGTGGTCGCCGCGCCTGACTCCGGCTGCTCGGTGCTCGCTCGTCTAACGGTGAAAGCCTCACAATGGACGCGCGGCTGATGCCGTTGACACTAGTCATTTATTCGCGAACAATTGGTTAAACGTGCCGATATATGTGGGCGATGTCCACTTTGACTGTATAGGTACCTACTGGCTGGACACTATTTTAATTTATAACATTACTCATGTAGTCCAGATCGTTACGTTTCGAGTTTCGTATGCAATGCGCCGCGCAAACCTGTGGCGAGGGTAAGGTGAAAGAGGGCCTTTCTCCTTTACTTCCTCACATTTATTTGTGTACTGGTTGCATTTTTGAGGTAAATAACTATTGAAGGAGTAAGAAATCCTAGACCAACATTTTTACAGGAAATGAACAATAGAAAAAACCTCGGTAAACAGCAACAAAAAATTATTTTTAGATCTGTTGAGTGTCGGATGGTCGGTCTATGATGAGCTGATGCCAGATACCAGAACGTTATCGTTTGTTTAAAAAGTCGGTAATAGCGGGTGAGTCAAGCGATCGCAGATAACCTCGCTGATTGCCGCCATGCCGGCGCGCGGCTTCACTCACAGTCTCACACGCAACTTGCCGATTTTGTAGCACTCTAGGTACATAAGGAATCACTGGAGCCAAAGAGCAGTGTTGTGTTGCTGTGACGGTGCGTGCTACTGTGGTGCTACGAGTACCATAACGACTTACGAGCAATGCCCGTTTCTGCGAATCTTATCGTAGGTAGGTACTCTATTCAGTATTTAAGTTAGCAGAGTCATGGCACAAGTCACGGTCACTTCCTAACAGCCTTGAACGAGACGGGCGGCCGCCGGCGGCGACGAGGCACTAACGTTACTCTAGGCTAATAGTCATGAAACGTCAGCCAGTTGGCTGATAGTGAATATAGTGAAACGTAGTAAGTCAATACCTATACATTACCACAGAATAAGTGATAGTACAAGACATTACTTAAGAATGTATAAAATACGTTATATATGAAAGAATTCTATTTTAGATAGGTAGGTACAGGTAGGTAGTATCGCGACCAGCCCTCCTAGCCAAGTTATGATCGTTTCGTTTGCGTCGAACGCCTCGAGTAGGCCACGATTCCTTTGTTCTGACGTCATCTCAACGCTCAGTCACGTGGTCAAACGAAACGATCGTAACTTGGCTAGGGGGGTTGAAGAGGTTAGCATATTACTAAAATTTAAATTGTTTGTTAGGTACAACCTACCATCTATCTAGCTCAGGTATCTACCTATCTAACTTCTAAGAGCGACTTCTTCCATCCATAGATAGGTACGAACTAATATTATAAAGAGGAAAGATTTGCATTTGTTGGTAATGAACCAACTCAAGAATAAAGGAACTAAAATCAGTTCAGTAGGAATTGTTTTTAAAAGTTTTTATATTAGTAGAATGCTACGTTTACTACTGAGTGACATGGCTATACCTATATAATGTATTTTCTACTGTCAAGCGGAAGTGAAGCCGCTGGCAGAAGCTATCTGATATTAATAAGCCAAGACGACAAGGAAGATACAATAGCGCGATCCAATTACATAGCTCAAAAAGTTAGAAGTAGAGAAGGAAAGACAAGTTCTGATTAATTTATCATTGCAACTCTCACGTCGTGTGTTAGATTGATCACTTTCCAGCAGCAAATCAAAGATCCCGCCATCTCCGAGACCGCGTGAGCCAACGACGCTGGCGTCGTCAATATTGTGGTGGCCGTGGCTGACCACCACAATATTAATAAAATAAAATATGTTTTTTCCGGTGATATGACAAGTTCGCAATACCGCTCAGATTTTTAACGACTCCCTCCCGATACGATGGTTTTTCTCAAATTTCCGGGATACCTATTACAGTTATAAGTTACTTATCTCAATCTACAAGAAAGCGATTACTACTCAATTGTTGGGGCGATTTTCTGTGTTACCAGTGGCGTTATAAAGTGATATAAAATGGAAAAAGGGCTCAAATGAACACGATACCCTACTTAAAGGTTCAGTTCAGTGACGCGTTGTCAAGGGCGCGTTAGTTGCGGTGATGTGCTGAACTTGATTTGCATTTAAGTAATTTGTGAGGCGTACTATTATTTCATTTATTCGAATATTTTTTTTTACATTTATTTGAGCGTTTTTACTCTTGTATTCGTTAGTGTTTATACCTACTTTGTTGTAACTACTATGGCGAATACTTTTTTATTAGATCTAAGAAAATGCAGTTTTTTTTAAAAACGGGATATAAGTACTTTGAACTGTGATATCTTCGGATTGACTTAACTTATTATTAAAAAAACAACGATTTAGTCGGAGGGGGATATTCAGACTAATAAATTTTAGGTAGGTGCCATATTAAAGTGTATATTTCGCAAATCGCCAATTAAGTTTATTCTATTCTATTCAATGGGTGCCTAATCGAAAACGATAGTAAAATACCCCAGACAATAATTACAAATTGTGAAATATGTATATGATATGTAAATTTCTAAAAGTACCTACTTACATAAAAGTCAATGTCAAATTCTAAATATAAAAAAAACAATGTCATAATTGTAAAAATAATAATACTTAAATTATACAATTTCATAATTGTAAAATAACAACAATCGTCAATTTAAAAAATAATAATAAAAATGAAATTTAGAAGAAAAAAAAGAAATGACAACAATTATAGTTAGTCTAGTGATTACTGGCCCTGACTGCTATGCTGGAGGTCGTGGGTTCGATTCCCGAAAAAAAAAACCCAGGATAAATATTTGTGTGATGAGCACAATCATTTGTTCTGTGTCTGGGTGTAATTTATCTATAATATGTATGTACTTAGAAATATATAAGTATGTTTATCAGTTTTCTAGTACTCATAGCACAAGCTCTGCTTACCTTGAGACTAGACGGCGTTGTGAGATGGTTGTGGAATATTATTATTATTATATTATAGTGAGTAGGTGCTAGAGCAGGTCAATCCCAAGCCGTTTTGTTCTCAAGATACTATTTTACAGTGTAAAAAGCCTTCTGGCAATGAATTTATTAAGGCTAAGTGTTTGTTCCTAGTATTAACGTTATGAATATCACTGTATTTTTTAAACATATTTATATTACCTATAATTATACTAATTATTTATATGTAGGTATATATTATAATTTTTTTAAAGTTTATGAGATGTTCGCTGTGTGTCGCACTCTAGGTACTGAAAGTGGCCGGGTTCGTTTGTTTGTGAGTCCCTGCGTTTGACCACTGTAGGAACCTACGTTTATCTGTTTTGTAATTGGTTGGTAGGTAGGTACACCAGTAAGTCCTAGTAACTTTCTGATTGTTAACACCACCTGACTTATTAAATTTGTCTTTTTTCTTTTTTTATATTCGTTTTTTTTTAAACCAACTACAAAAAATATATCTACTTACATACTTTTAGTGGTGAAACGTTTTTTTTTATTTCGCTTAACTAGGCATATTCTTAAAAGGAAAAGAACAATGGTCATTCTCCTAACATGCTTGGACTATAAAAAATTAGTAAAACGTAACTTGATGTAACATATTAAGTATATCGTTTGATTTGCCTGAATGAACATTACTAAGTATGACATTCAATATATTTTTAAAAGTACCTACGGAGAAACTAGTAATCTGTAGCATTACAAAAAGATGTCAAATATAGTTTTTGGCGGCATATCTTCGAGTGAAGTTACGAAACTTCAGAGGCTGTATGAATTATTCAAAAATTGATTCTTCAGAATGTTTACATCCATATTCAAATTAACTATTCATATGAAGACATGGCTTAAAGGACTTATTATCCAAGCCTAAAATATTACATAAAAAATGAACAATCTTGTTTGTCAAAAATAGGGTGGCTCCATATTCGATCGATTTACGGCATTTTCAATTTTAAGATGCTATTTTTTAAAATTCATGACTTAATTCAATAAAATAATAATAATTAAAAAATTCTGTTAGTGATTTATCTTAGATTAAGTAAATAACAAAATAAACGTTGACATAACCTTGGATTTAATTTCGATTTAGAAATTAAACCGATATCGACTTTAGAAAAAGTATGGACTTCTCTAAGAATGTTAACATTACGGATGCGTTCATAAATAAGATATTGTCAAGCGTTCTAATAAACAAAAGTATTTTTTTTTAAATGAATATCTATTTTCCTCCTGCTTTTAAAAATAAACTGTTACCATCCCGTAATTACATCGATAATATATTATGTTATGATGCCAGTCTCAGTTCGGTAACAATAACAACACTTTTTTCCTAGTCTAAATTGACCATCCTTCATTAAAATGTAAGTACTTAATGCAGTTTTAGTTTTCATCAGAATAGGACTGTGACTGAATATTTTCACTCTTTCTTATTTATGTACCTACCTTACGTAGGTAGGTACATAAATAGGTTACTTATTTAGATGTACCTATAATAGGTAAGTAGGTACCTATATTATTATAATTTATTTCCACATTTTGTCATCCGTAAATCCCTTAAAGTTCATACTCATCCCTGTGCATTCCGATAGCTGTAAATCCACATAATTATAGGTACGATGGTCAATCGACACGTGGCATGAAGGTCACGTAGGTGTCGCATAACCGAGTCGGCGGCATGCGCATGCCTGCTGTCTGCGGGGTCCAAACGCATGCTACACGACTTACGCGAGCGAGCGCCGAGAGCGCCTCGCGCACAGCATCGCCTTGCCAACGTCTAGGTATACCATTTTATTGCCGAATATATTCTGGAAGATCCAGAATACCTACTCAAGACCCAGGAATCCAGCATCCAGTGTGTGCAATGTGCGCAATTACTTTAATAGGTATGTAAGTACATGATGCAATTTTGGAACAATAAACATAATCAATGTACAAAACAGTTTGTCACAAATTCGTACGTTACTGTGTCGGTGTCGGAGAAAAATTAAGTATTCTTTTATATTATAAAAAAAAGGGAAAACATCGCAATCATGACACAGGTACTAATAACAAAATCTTTGCTGCAAAAATCCTTACAGATTCATTAAATCACAAAGTCAGAGTGACGATATTATCATGTCAATCACATATTATGTAAGAGTGACGTAAGCACAATAATATTCTCGTCGCAGCCTGCCTGGTTACTGCCGACACTATAAGTAGTAAGTATTTGTCGTATCACTGGCTGCGCTTACTTGCGACTTTTTACCAAAATACTTGTTAGGTAAGTCCGCGGAACCGATGCGACCATGTTACTCTATTATCCTACTTTTACTTTCAGAAGAAAAGAAACTGCCCAACGAGTGCCAACGACTAACTCTTCTGAATGCAAGTTTGAATTTTTTTTTCTCTACTATGACGTTGCCTCACACTAGAAATTCCTCCAGTATTGTGTTGTGGCTGTGTTCACAAACATTAACCATGACAACTCTTGTTAACATGCAAAACTCACAGACACAAGACACCCGGAACAACAAAAAAATCTGCAGGCCATACAAATATTTGTTTTGTGCGGGAATCGAACCCGCGACACGCAGCACAACAGCCAATTGCTCTACCACTGCGACAACCGTATCGTCCAATTAAAAGTTAGTTAAATCCGCGCTGGTGTCAGTGGCTGGGGGTGCACCCTGACGGGGGCGTGGAGCCGCTGGCACGGGCAGAACCAGCGCGAGGGGCATGCGCCGGTGGCGAATTGAAATCGTCGGACTTCAAAGATGACAAAATACTCAAAAATCATCAAATGAGATAAGGCAACATGATGATTATAAAATGGAAATAAAAAAGTAAGATACGAAATCGGTTTTTAAGAGAAAAACGATTTGTAACAGTCTTCCAAAAAAGGACGAGGTTTAAGTCATGTGAATTTTTTTGTTCGGTTTATTCCGTTAAAAGCGGTTGATTTGCCAGTTGTTTACAAATTCAGACATTTACTAAAACTACAAATACTTATGAGCTAACTAGATGTGGAAACAGTAATTACCTGGAGTCCATCGTCTATCATCTGCAGTGACCAGGTCCACGCCATCGAACAGCTGCTGTGCGAACTCCTCGATGGTGTCGGACTCCGGCAGGCGGCCCGACAGCCCCGTCAGCACGATGTCGTCGTCCGCCCCTCGGGCCCCGTTCGTCACGGCACTCGGCATATCTGCTCAGTTGTGTCGCGTATCTGCAACGGACCACGGGTTCAGTACGATGCACCGTGCTGCTTCAAACTTCAAGCGAGCAGCCGGCTCTATCTTCCCGCTCACCTCAACCTATAATTGTGGATGTTCCGTCCCGGTACGGGTTTAACCGTCGTTTGAATCCGAAATGTTTAGTTTTGGATATTTATGTATAACGCACGGTCGGCCGGAAGGTGCGTGATACGCGCGAGGAGCGTGCGAGCCGAGTGATGCGGCGGCGATGCGACACGCGGTTAAAAGGGCGCGATAGCGGGGTCGCGGCCCGAAGCGTCACGTTTCCACGAGACCCCGAACCCGCGTTATCGCGTCGCAAGGACGGACAAGGTCGACGCGTTCTTCCTCTTCAAGGAAGTTACCATTGCCCGCCACGCTCGGCCAGCGCTACCGTCGCGCCGGCTCCTCTCCAGCGCGAGCCTGCGTATGTTGTCCGCGCGCCTGGTGCGATGCAGATGGCGCAGGTGTGCGCGCGGAGTCCGCTTCGACCTCCGAGTGTTCCCTTTATCTAGAGAGGTCGATCTAGTGACCCCTCGATTAAATACGCAATTAATCATAATCTAAAGTGCAAATCACGCGCCCGAATCGTCGCACCGCAACCTACTCTGCGCACCCGCAGGCCGCAGTGGTGTGCATCGTGCCGCAAACTAGATTTAAACCGAAACCGAATATTTCTTTTTTCCTTTAATGATTTAACTTGTTTAGCATAAAATCTAGTCTTAAGTCGCAGAGTCATGGACACGGCCGTGCGCCTCGGCGTCGCCCAGCGGAAGAGTAGCCGCCCTGGCGGGCGCTGGCGGGGCCCATCTGTTGACAACAATAGGGCTCTTTGTGCGTCAATTGACTACGACGGCCACCGACACATCGGATCACCTCACACAATGTCTCGTTCAGCTAATGAACCGCCAGAGCGGCCGAAGCCCCGCTAGACGCTACTCCTCGCTGCTTGCGCCTTACACGTTCTGGTCATATGAGCTCATATGCAACAAACCTACAATACTCTGATTGCAAGAGCATCGCACCTGCTATAACCTCAACGCTCCGCACTGCGTGCACTGCACTCGGTGCTTCTACTGACGCTGATTCTACTCTACTGACCTTTGGTTATTGGTTTTGTTGCACCTTTTGATTTGAAGCACCTGAGTGAACATCAGCAAAGCTAATAAAGTATTTGGTGTACAATAAGGTACCTATTATTCTATTATTGGACGGTTATGTCAAAAACGTACCTATTCATGATTGGGCACGCCATAATGATGGCAGTAAGGCCCCTCTTTGAGGAGTGGCTGGAAAGACCTCACGGCGTCCTCACCTTCCGCATGACGCATGTTCTCACCAAACATGATCAATTCGTGAAGTTCCTGCACCGAATTCGTGTGGAAGTAACGCCCGGGTGCCACCAATGTGTGAACCGCACGGAGGACACGGTAGAGGTGTGCCCCGCTTGGGCAGAGCACCGCCGCCGTGTCCTCGTGGGTGCGATCAGCGGCCACGATCTCTCGCGCCGGGTCTTGGTACAAGCCATGGTCCGAAGCGAGGTGGAGTGGCTGGCGGCCGCCCCCTTCTGCGAAGCAGTAATACTAGCAAAGGAGGAGGCCACACGTGACAAAGCGAGGGTGCGACCCTCACGCCCCAGCCGCCAGGATCCTGATCCCGATTTCCGGTCACCGTAGGCGCGGGCTTGCGGACCAAGCCTAAGTTGTCGACGGCGCGTACTGTTCCACGAGCGCCTCACGGAGATGTCAGCAAACCGTAGGGGTCCAGCAGGGTCGAAGCCTAATGGGGCCAAGGGTTTGCTTATGAAAAGAAAATGGGTTTTAGTTAGTAAAAGTCGCCCTCTCGTTCCGCCCAAGAGCGGGAAGGCGGTGGGAGAATCATTGAATGATTCTCCCACCTAACAAAAAACCTATTCATGTTTTTTTATTTATTTAACGATTCAGGTATAATAGGAAATAAGCATATACAAAATGATTATTTGTGCAGATAAGTGACGAGTCTTTATATTCTACGTTCTGTGTATTCCCGTATCTTTCCAAACTGTGTTTAGTATACTTATTTAACGAGTTCCAGGTTAGTCATGAGAATGTACAACCAGTAGTAGGGCTCTCCGACGATGAGACAGAAGGGGCCAAATACTCTCTCGTCACAAATTACAACCCTTCTTTGATTGATCATTGTCAAAGAGTGGCGCACGTACAACTTTGGCAACTAGCGCACCGCCCCAGCTTCATGCGGGTCTTACTTATATCAAGCTAGCGCCCCGCTCCAGCTTCTGCAGCGGTTTTGCCCGCTTGAAAATTGATTTTTCTATACAAACTTTGGACCCCCGTTTTCATCCCCTTAGGGAGTGAATTTTGGAAAATCCTCTCTTAGTGCTTGCCTACGTCATAATAGGAAGTCTTGTGCAGAATTTCATGTTTCTAGTCCCAGTAGTTTCGGCTGGGCGTTGATATGTCAGTCAGTCAGTTTCTCCTTTTATATATATAGATTTATTTATTTATTTAGACACGGATCATTCCTTCACACTGCGGAGTTTCTAAGTTTGACCCTGTAACTATTATTTCTTGTTTCAATTTCATGACACCTTTAAAAATGAGGCTTACTGAAAACGTTGGCAATTGCAATTTAGTCGGACTTATGTAAAACAAAAGAAACCTAAAACATTCATGAATGTACAAGTGCATCAGAATAATGATAATACCTAACGTGACAAATTGTGTTTCTGCTATTCGGAAGGCGAGGATACTATCAATATATCTATGAAAACATCATGTACGTTAGAAAAAATCTTCATCTTTTTAGCGAGATATAATTATATAAAAGAGGTGATAGACATAATTATTGTTACAAGAAATAGGGACCAATTAGTTCAACCAGGTTTCAGACTGGCTAAAGTGGCCTCTTCTTTCATGGGGTACTGTTTGAAATATTATAATAAAATTCCTCCCCAAATATTAGAACTCAATGAAACGAAATTTAAATCTTGTATTAAACGCACACTATGCAGGATATTATAAGTTGGAGGATTATATTCAAGAAAAAAATGCTTGGCTCAATGCTGGTCCAGCTCCACTACAACGGGGTGTACAAATTAATTAGTTTGAAAATTATTATTTTTTAATGTTTTTAGGGTTTCGTACCTCAAAAGGAAAAAACGCAACCCTTATAGGATCAATTGTTGTCCGTCCGTCTGTCTGTCTGTCTGTCAAGACCCTTTATCTCAAGAACGCGTAAAGGTATCGAGTTGAAATAACCATATAGTCAGGTCTGCGGTCCCTTTAAGCTGTGAAAAAATCAAACCTCTAAGTTAACGAAAAAAAATGATAGTACTGCCATTTATGTCGCAAAGAACGTGTATTTCAAAATTCATAGCGTACTTCACGTTGACCTAAAATCCTGACATTTGGCATGGCAAGGTTTTTTATAATAGCACAAGTATAGGATAAAATCTGAAAACTGTAAATTTGTAATTACGTCACAAATAAAAAAACTTCATAGTTTTTTTCAATGTTTGTAAATGTGAGTACCATGGATTTATTTATGGTTTTTAGGTTACTATTGGACTTGTTTGACATAAATGAACATGGCAGTTGAGAGTTTGTCATGCTCACTCAAATGCCTCACTGATGGTGGCGCGTGTGTTGGATTATTAGGTTCTCTTCAAAATGGTTGAGCTGTGCGGTGCTAATATTCGCGTCATGTCCGTGAACGGGCGCTGTAAGTTGAGACTGGTCATGTCTTAGCTGCCAGTTGCTATTTTAATATCTATATTTCGGCCATTCTCCCATTAGCTAGTTTTACGTGTCCGGGCTTGCATAATCCGTAATATTATCATATTCAATCATACAATTTTTTTATATGTTAGATAGCATCCTTATCTAACTGTAAACAAAAACATTGGCTTCTGTTTTAAGTATTTAAGACTAAATTAATTAAGTCAATGTTCAAAAACCTCTGTTCTCTAATTACCGTAGCGTGTCCGCACACCAACTTAATGTTAAAACTTGCTTGTAATTTTTATAACGTACAGATTTATTTTAATCCATTCAACGTTTTAAACGGTATTAAACAACGTGTATCGCATAACAAAATATCGACTCAATAGAACCAGTCAATAAATAATTATCATTAAGTAACCGCATGTCCTATCGAAAGTTATAATTACCGTGACATTTTCTGTTCTCGGGTGCACATCCCTAATTAACAGTATTTGGCACAACACTACCTAACGTGTCGCGTCTCCTCGGTGTGTGCTGCAGCACATCAGCAGTTGCACGTCTCTAACGTTAGTGTATCGCCAATGAAGCACGTGAGTATATAATTACCAGCCTTGGTTAAAAACTTTTCTAATTACCGTTGTACTTATTTTAATACTTGATTTTTTTAGTTAGACCCGAATTGACCATATAAATAGAGACAGTACTTTGGCCTCCCTACGTTGTAATAAGCTAGTATTTGCATACTGTGTCGGTTTTCAAAATTCTTAAGAAAATCTATCGTTTTCTAATTACCGTATACTAATTACCATATGTTTATAATTGCCGTTGTATGAAAAATTAATACTTGTTTACCAACTGTAGCCGCGATGTCATACCAATAGAAAGTTTTCCTTAGGTTTTCGTAGATTAGTATTATCATTTTCCGTATATATGTCTATATTACATGCGGACCATTCATCAAATTATTTAATTTATAGAATGGGAAAACCCAAAAAAGACAAAGAGGAAGTTTGAGAAAAGAAAAGGCTCGCCGCAATGAACCTGTTTTGTATCAGCAATCGAAAGAAAAAGAGAATGAAATGTATAATCAAAGAAAAAGAGATAAAAAATACTTCATATCTACGAAATGTCACCAATAATCCGGAAGAAAACTCAAAAAAGAAATAGGGAAAATTTCAGAGCTTAGGTACTTTAAAAGACAAAAGGAAAAGGGAAAATTGGAAACAATTGAGGAAGAAGTGATCGTAGATATAGATGTGCTTGTTGATAACAATATAACAGATCCTCTTGAAGCTCTGTCAATTACACCACTACATCTCGATTTATCATACTCGCTGCGCTCAATAAATTAAACTAAAAGAGTATTTTTACAAAATTGGTTCGAAAAAAAGAAGATAATCAACAAGACGAGATTTGTCTACAGTCGACTTCTTTTGAAAAAGAATTCGTTCTGAAAATATTATTCTTTTAAGTTCCATCCTACTTGCCTTTTTAATAAATATCGTTTCAACGAACTAAAAAAAAATACCAATTAAGACAATGTTTGTTTTATTTTTTATTGAAATTCCTGATTTTCATTGAAAATGTCTAATTTTTAATCAATTATGACAATGTTATAGTGTCTTTTTTACTATTGGTTATGGTTATGAGGGACATCGTTAATTCTATTGCTATAATTTTGATTTTAAGTGCATAAATTATTAATGCGTGTTATTATCATTCCAATATATCATATTTTACATAGACTTGATGCTATTTTCTAATTACCGTTGCATTAAATGTTAAATTTTTCTAATTACCATACTCATAAAATTTTCAAGTCTCATTAACTAGAAAACCACCATTAATTGTTACATGCCATATTAATTATTGAATTCGTATCTTTGATTTGTTTCGTATTTTAATGTGTTTAAGTCAAATCAGTGAAAAATAAAAAAGGTTACGGTAATTAGGCAAAGAACGCCGAATTGGAGAATGACCGATTTAGTTTTTATTTTTACTTTATTTACATTGTTCTCACTTGATAGCGACATGAAGCATGTAACAGTGATATTTGTAATTTCAAAACATGATTGGAAAGAGTTTCCATGGAGTTTCTTGCAGATTCTTCTCTATAGAGCTCTACGCTTTGGAATTGGCAATTAGCATAATTTTTTTGACTGACTGACTTCTTGACATTTCAAAAGTGCCTGTAAATTGTTTATTTGAAATAATATGCTTTGAATCTTTTGGTGGGATTTCTTCGAGTGAATTATTGATTCCTAGTGAGTAGATATTGTGATGTAAAATTGATAAAGTTTTGTATCAAAAGTTTCTGCGCAACTGGGCAATATGTGGAATCATTGAAACAGGGCCTCAAGTCTGCTATTACAATAGTGTCAGAATGGTTTAACACTGATTTCATAATTATTAGTACTAATAAAAAATAACTTAGTTCTACTAATATAATGGCGTCATTATGACTTTCCAATGGTCAACCACTGACACTCCATTGTAAGAAGTGGCATAGTACGGTAATCTCGTACATATTGACAGATGAATGTCTGACGTATGCAGTAATCTGCTAAAATTTTGACAGTTCCTTTGATCAGTGACCTACCATTAGAACGTCATCGTGCATTTATTGTTTTAATATTGTCATTGTCACAACTCTATTACGAGACCATTGACCGATCAATGATCGATCATTATGAATTAGCAGATTACGAACTTTTAGCGAAATGACAGTGGAATCGAGTTGCAATGACGAGTTTATAAAAATAGCAGACTTGGGCCCCAGGTGCGATGTCGGAAAAATGGAGTGAGAATTTTATTGTAGTTTTGATTATCTTACTACTACCCGTGAAATACTTATTTATATGTGTAAAGTAAAGCAAGATGACCAATGGAACCATCTTGCTTTACTTCACAGTAAGCAACACGCATTTACCTATTAGATGCGTGTTGCGACTCGGATAAATTGACAGACTCTTTACCTACTCTCCCCCCAATCTATGGAATCTGGTAATGAATGACCTCACCACCAAATTCAATGCGAATCGTTATCACACAATAGGTTTAGATGCTACCAGGGCGCAGCTTCAGGTACTGGACTTTTTTTTATTACTTGTCCAACTTGAACGCAAAACGATCTTTGTGTTGACACCAGGCCGACATACAAATAAAACCCAATACAGTAACAGTCGAGCCGACTAAGCTAATCTTTGTCGGCTCCATCTCCCGCTCGGTGATTTACGAGACTAATAAATAAATAAAATATTTTTTTAAATTTGGGATCGCAGTCAAGCACTAGTTGTGCTTGACTGCGATCCCACCTGATGGTACGCAGTGATGCAATCGTTGATGGTGAGGCGCACTAGTTAATTCAGAGCCTATTTACTCTAGCCTTGAAGACTCCCAAATTATAATCGGATTGGAAGACCTCAGCAGGCAAATTGTTCCAGTCCTTCGATGTACGCGGTATAAACGACGAGGCAAAACGCTTAGTGCGGACCGTAGAGGTTTCAACAACGTAAGGGTGGATACTCGCCGTACATCGGGTTGTCCGATGGTAGAAATGAGATGGCGAAATCAAGTCATGCAATTTTCGCGCAAACTCCAAAGTTCAACCTGTAAAACACCGAAAGGCTGGCTACCCTACGCCTATGCTTAAGGCTTTGAAGATTGGATTTAACCAGATCTGGATCACCAATTAAGCCTCTTCGCACGCCTTTCGATCGAGTCCAGATGGCATTTTGCAGCACCAGCCCATATATGGCTGCAGTACTCCACACACGATCGGACCTGTGCTTTGTATAACATTAAAACCTGTCCCGGAGTGAAGTACCGCCGGAGCTTTGCAAGTACACCGAGTTTCTTAGCAGCTATCTTGGCTTTGGACTCAATGAACCGCCCAAAATTAAGGTTTGAGGAAACTTCAACTCCCAAGAGCTGTAGGCGGTCGGTGCACTCCAGGGATATATACAGAAAAGCAGGAGCCAAGGTGAACGGGCTCCTTTTAACGGTGAACAGACACGCTTGTGTTTTGGCGGCGTTGAATCTCACCAGATTGGCTTCACCCCCAATTGACTTGACCACCTGAAGTGAGACATTCCTACGCTAAACCATAGCATTTCTTTCGGACTGGATTAGCTCCTTACTAGCCCAAGCACCTAGCAGGTATCTCTCTACAACTGTGTTATCATCTGCATACCCATAGATACCGGGCATCAGCAGATCATTAATATGTAGGAGGAAAAGAGTTGCAGAGAGAACTGACCCCTGAGGCACATCGGCATTAGTCGTCATGGGCTCTGATGAGCATCCATCGACAACAACTCGGAGAGACCGTTCACTCAGGAAGTCTTTTACCCAGTTGATCAAACCAGGAGAAATGCCGTACGCTGGAAGCTTACTCATAATTCTATGGTGCCATACCCTGTCGAAGGCCTTCGAGACGTCTAAGGAAACGGCAATCGCTTCCCCATTCTTGTAGAGGGCCTCGCCCCACAAGTGGGTGGCATAAACTAGTAGGTCCCCAGTAGACCGATTGCTGCCAAACCCGTAATGTTGGTATCTGAGGAGATCGTTATCTTCCAGGTATGCTATAAGGCGTGAGTTAAACACACGCTCCATTATCTTGCAGAGTATGGAGGTTATTGAAATCGGCCGATAGTTGGCAGGATCGGCACGATTGCCCTTTTTGAGCACGGGGTCACGTTGGCAAGCTTCCAGGACTTGGGCACTATACCAGTCCTAAATGAGAGGCAAAACAAGCGCGTCAATGCAGGAGACAACTCGGGTGCACAAGCCTTGAGAACAATCGCTGGTATACCATCTGGTCCACTACCTTTATTCACTTCAAGATGACACAGTGCTCTCCGAACCTCTTTGTTCCTAATGCCAACCTCGGGCATTGAAGTGTCGCAGTGAGGCAGAGTCGGAGGAGTAGCACTGCTAGTGTCAAGACGAGAATTATGAGCGAAAAGAGATGCAATACACCTACTTTCTCTCTCCGTATGAACCAGTGTTCCATCAGGCTTAACCAGCGGAGACAATGTGGGCCGACAGAAATTCGCCTCGACCGACTTTGCAAGGGACCAGAATGCTCTGCTACCGGACGGCTGTGCAGAGAGCTTTGTGCCAATATGCGAAGCGAGCCTTCTTCAGTGCCTTTTTGTAGGACTTGGCAGCATGGTTGAAGGCTCTCTTCTTCGAGCTCAGATCCGGAATTTTGCGGTCACGAGCGTCAACCCAGCTTGAACGCAATCGGCGTTGAATCATGGTCACCCATGGTTGAGGCACCGATGGGTACGTCGTTGACGTATCACATCGGATACAGCATCCGCACAGCTCGACGGATTTTCAGAAGAGAAGCAGACCTGCTGCCAAGGATAAGACGCAAAGAAGTGTCTCATCTCATCTCAATCTGGTGACTTGTAACGCCACATTCTTCGTTCACCTCGTGAGTCGCAGTCAAGTGGGGAGAAGGAGGATACAGACTTCACCAGACATTGATCAGAAGTTCCAAGTGGTGAAGAAACTGTTACAATACATCTGTCTGGATCAGTGGTCATTAGTAGGTCCAGACAATTGGCAGTATGACCATCCACATCAGGCACCCTTGTCGCCTGCTTTACCAACTGGGAGAGGTCCATCGATACTGCCAAGTTTCACGCTCCTCTCCCAGCGTGGTCGGTCTTCTGGTACGGGAAAAGCCAGTCTTGGTGACAGGCGTTCAAATCTCCCAGAGCGACAAACTGCGCATCAGAATGCCGATGCAGAGCCTCAGCGGCGGCCTCACTGAGGTGGCCAAACAGTCGAGTCATCTCCTGGTCACCGCTATGCGATCGGTAGACACAGGTATAGACAATTTTGTCCATACGGTGACCAACAACAACCATAAAGTCGAGAAACTGGGGTCTTCAAGGTGACGGAGACGCTGGCAGCAGATGTCATTGCGGACGTACACACAGACCCCGGCACGCTGCAGGAAATAGTGCTCCAATGAATATCCCGGGTAGTTGAGATACGCCACATCTGACGGACGTCTGATCTGCGTCTCCGTCATGAAAAGTAAGTCGGGCTTGTCAGTCTCGAGGTGGTAGTGGACCGTATCGAGATTGGCGTACAGTCCTCGAATATTTGAGAGGTGCACTTGAAACGAGAGGACGTGCTTCCGCTGTACACACTTACTTCTCTTTTTACCTTTAATTACTTTTTTTTTAAAGGACTGAATAGGGGAGATGAAAGATGGCAGTTGAGCGAGGTGATGCGATGCTAAAACCCAACAACACGACCAGAGTTGCTGCGGAGACTACAGGGACGCCCGAACACGCCCAGAAATCGCTGTCGGGTCCCTCTCGCCTGTTCGCCAATCGGCACGATGGGACCACCCTGGGATTTTTCGCAGTTGGCGGGGCAGCCTTTCGTGTGTGGCTGGCACACTACTTGGGCCCCCAACCATCTACGGTCGGCCAGCGGAGCACCGTGCTTCGGATCCCGCTACCCTCCACGATCAAACATCCGACACAACAACAGCTGGCGCATCATACCCGGTATACATCGATTTGCAACACAACTGCTCAGACCCATCTTCCACCATATGGCTTCACCAGATATCACGCCGGAACACAGCGGATCTCTTGGCGGCATGGCTTTGTCTGGTAGGTGGGATGCTATGGCCTACCACCGTATTTACTGCTCGTTTAGCGCTACCCAGGGGACACCGGTAGGGTGGCCAGAACTAAGTAAATCCTACGGACACAAGCAGTTCATCCCCCTGATTTACAACTGCTTTTATATATGTTGGTACATCATGAAAAATTACTCTTTCTATGAAAACTAGTTTTCAAAGTATTCAAGTCTCAGTGAACTTCTGCGACCAAGCTTTCTTGTGCATCAGGTTTCAGCTGTGTAGGTGCCAAATTTAACAAACAGACAGATCAAAGTTATCTTCGTATTTTTGTAATTGTATAGATAGTATGAAGGATGGCTGGAGTAGGGATACCTTCTATGGATGATATCGATTAACTTTTGTTGTCACGTAACATCTGATTTAAAGTCATGATTATTTTTTAAACAAATCTCTTGGAAAATTGTTAACATTGAGCGCGAAAACTATAAAAAATGTTCTCAGTCCCTTAATATTTTAACATTGTTACAATCATAGTCACACGGCTTATTTCTACGGAAACCTGTAAGAATAGCTATGCTATCATTCGTTACGATCGTAATGTTTACTCTCAGGCAAAAGACGTCATCTATTTTTTTTTAGTTAACAGAAAAAATGGCATTGTATTGTAATAAACCAGGTAACTCGTGTAATTTGCCTCATTTGGCTGACTTCGGAAAAGATTTGAGCTTATCTGTTTACATTAACTCGAGGGACTTAAGATCGGTGTAAATGACAACGAAAAAAAGCAATATGGAAACAAGCATGTAGCGCCCACTCCTTGCAGTCACCGAGACTCCGTGCTCGAATTTGCAGACGATTACGTTTCGCTGGGTCATACCGCAGACGGTTCAGTTAGGTAGATCTAACTTTGAGAAACAGGTCACTCGACGAATCCGACTCGGCTGGACAGCGTTCTAGAAGCTGCGCGGTATTTTCTCGTCCGACATATCTACCAACTAAGGCGGAAGTGTATGTCTAGTGCGTGTTGTTAGTGATGACATTATAACTCCGAAACGTTGTCGCAAACAATGGGCCTCATCAGAAGGCTTAAAGTTCAGACTTTCCTTGCGAGAAAGAATCAGGATATCGGGGGTAAATTCGATCACTCCTGCTTGAAGTGATCTGGGCAAATTGCTGGCGGCGACCTGGTGAGGGACGCGGGATTCGGGAATCCGATGGATGCCAGACGCACAGGACCTGTTATTGTGGCGACACTTGTAATTGACCTATGTCCAGCTGTGAACATAATATTTCGCCTGAATGATGAACTTTACTTTCGGATGCCAGTGTTTCTGGTTTTATTTTTTCATTTTTTTTAACATCTATTTTCGAACTTTAAGTTAAGTAAGTTGTAACTGAAAAGTAAGTAAGTTTTTTGTAATGTAGATACTTAGAGGAATGACCAAATACCCATAATTACTCAATCTACATAATTTAAGCTAAATATGAGTGTTTGAAATCTCACTATCAACGCAATCTACAAGTGCGCACTTGCACATGTTTTTTAAAGAATCCTGAATAGAGAAAATGAACGTTTTTACAAAATGATGTAATGTTGAAAAGCTACTTATCATTATGGAAATTGATTCAGTACTTCTTTTAATACTTAAGTTAATTGGGCGCTGAAAAGCTGCTTACTACGGTATCTTTGAATTGGAAAATGATTCGTAACTACCTACTTATCAAATAAATATGCAAGTAGGTACCTACTTACATAGGAAACTTTACAACACTCTTCTGGTCCAATTTTTAGTGTTGACATTATTATCAGTTTAGGGGTGCGATGTGCAGTTTTTGAGACGCAGCTTGCAGTTGGAAGTTAGGTAGGTACCCAGCCCCTAGGTAATGTAATGCGTTACGTTCCTTCTGGGGCAGACGTGTAAAATGTCAACGATTTGAGTTTTGAGTCCCGAGCAAGCGAAGGATTCTTTGATTGAATCACGAGCGCTAGCGAGTGATTCTAAAGTAGAATCCTGAGCGAGGGGAGGGATTCAAAGGCACGAGATGCAAAAAGTTTTGCTCTCGTGTTACACACATAATTTTTCACTTCAGCAGCGAGAACACATATTACTTGGGAAATACAATAATTAACAGTAATAGATTTAATAATGATTTCAATTAAAATAAATACTATCTCTGTCGCTAGTTTTGCTTATATTTTAGAATTATACTAACACTCTTAATCTTATTTGCCACTAATTTAATCCCGCTGTTTTTTAAAGCACGTTCTAAAACAGTCAATGTTGAAACTAGAAATAATTATTTAAAGGTTAAATGCCAGTTTTATCTGCTGCTATAAGTACTCAGGTACTCTTATTTTTGTTCAAATACAATATTAAATTTAAAATTCAATAATTTAGTTATAAAAAAAAAAACAATTTTGTATTTTACAAATATTTTCTATTTATTACGCATTTCCGAACGTGTTTTTCTTTGTGATGGAATTTCAAAATTGGTATGAACTTCGAAATGGCACGTTTCTCACTCGCTTTTTTATAAGGGCGAGAAAGAGACAGAGTACAGTGCAGTACGAATGTTTCGAACTGTAAGGCTAAAAAAATAATAATTAAAAAGTTACTTTGTCTCACGCAGTGAGCAAAATCGAGTTTTGCTCACTGTTTTCAAGCAGCAAAACCTACTTGTTTGAGCTGCTGTGGTGAAAATTATAAAATAACCCTTCTTCCCACTTAAAATCATTACATCACTTATAACCGTCAAATCCTTACAAGATGACCCAGGGCTTTCAAGCTCGGAAGCGAGCTGAGAGAGTGAGTGAAGATTATTTTCAGATTTTCGCGAATATACTAATACAGCTTGAAGGAATCGATTTTATTCGAATTCTCTCAATGATAGTATAGGTAACTGTTTGTGAAATATTTAACATTCAAAAACTACATTATTAGTACCTACCTATAGACAGAAATAGTTCTTTTAAAGTTTAAGTAATAGAATTAAGGGTATGGATGGGAAGAGTCAAAACTGGGTGCATATTAGACTCTCAAAGGTTAGTATCAAAAAAGGTTGAAAAATCAATAGGGTTTGATAAACCTTTGAAAGGAATTTGATAGTGTTTTAAGGATCTTATAAAACCCTATCGGCAGCGGCATGCACGATCGAGTTGACGAGATGACCGCTTCATAACAGCTGTAGGTAAGTTGACGAGATGACCGCTTCATAACAGCTGTAGGTAAGCCATCGCAGTATATCCATATTGATAGACTTTTTTCAAAATTTGCCCAAGGACGTAGCGACAAGATTACAATTATACTTGTAACGCGCTATCCAGCGGGGTCGGTGGACACGGATGGCGCAATGGTTGACCGATCGGCAGCTGCGTCGTGTCGCGGGTTCGATTCCCGCACGGAACTTATGTGTGTATGGCCAACAGGTAGTTGTTCCGGGTCTTGGTGTCTTGTGTACGCGTGAGTTTACACGTTTGTGAACGCACCCATAATATACGAGTAATTCCTAGTGGGGTTAAAAAAAATGTTATGAAACTACATGTTTTAATACACCGTCATCATCTCCCTAAACTTTTTCCAACTAGCTAACTAGCTCGGCTTCCAGGCTAAACAGATGCGGGGAATACCCGTGCTTTACATGGACCGCTTGCCTATAAGACTTCCACAACTAGATGAGGGCCTATGACACTACCTACTCGATATTCAGACAGTCTTAGTCTATGTATATCTAGATGTATCTCATCGTTCTGTTTCATTCCTTTACACGACATAGGCGTAAGTTGCTTTTTTTCTTGTGCGACGGTTCACACACTAAGACTGTCTGAATATCGAGTAGTGTAATAAGCGCTTTACTGAGCAATACATAGCTATATTTTGTTTAACACAGAAATTTTGTTTAACACAAAAAAGCCGTTTTGTCTACGTATAATTACCATGTATTTAATAAGAATACGCTTTACTTATATATACTTGCTTTCCTTATTTTCTTTTAGTAAGCTTCCATGAGTTTTACAATTAGTACTAAACTATTTCGTTCGACTTCCAAAATTAAAAGTATCCAATGACGTTGTAATTGATTAGAAAAACGCAAGACACAAAGACAACGTGCAGACCGCGGCGCGTCGCATCATCATCAGCTGTCCGGCGAGCGGAGGCGGCGGTGACGTCACCACCACACCGACTCGACGGAGTCAGCACTGTCAGCCCAGTACCCAGCCCTGTGCCCACACTACCCGCTGTCCCTGCAGGCCCGAGCCATTCAATCAATAATAGGTCCTGCGGCTTCGAGGCGCACTTCAGCGCGCTCGACGCCCCAGACGCCACTGCCCAGAGGCCTTATTGTGTATAAGGCCGTATGGTGTTATAAATAGTGCCATCTGAACTGAAGCTTATTTGTATTGTAACCTTTTCGTATAGTAGTAGGTAGTTTACCTATATGCGCACTTACACTTATTCTGACGCAGAACACTTCTTGCGCACATAACGTAATGAACGATATCAATCAGGGAAACACGCGCAAGGAAAACCAGGCTCAGATGTTGGAATCGAATGTTGCTAGTTGGTACATTATGAAAGGTGCTGTAAATAATATATTTTTTCAGCGTGTTCCAACAGTTTATTTCCAACCCAACAAAGCTCACGTGAAAGAAAAGCTCGGCAAGCTCGGTAATTATTATTTACAAGAAACTATTTTATTATGTATTCAGTAAATTCCTGTGACTTACAGTGTAGGTTATAACTAATCCCAATTTGTGACTGCAACGACGAATCTCGTGACTTACATAAAGTAAAATGTTTTTTTCTAATTTCAGTCCTTTATATTGGTGAGCATTGATCCGGTGAGAAATATTAACAAAACACTGAGCTCAATCACTGTCTGTAATTAGTATTGTGAACGTTCGTCGTAATAATATGGGTTCGCGAATATCGACCGGCGCGCTATCTGCGGACGTCCGGCACGTCGCGACGCGACTTCGTTTTCAGCGCGACTGTGAATGCGAAATGCGAGGAGGCGACTGCTAGCGCGATATCTAATTGCGGTGCGAGGGGGAGCGCGGAACGGGGCGCGTTGCCATGGTGCGAGATCAGGCCACGTGCGCGCGGCCAATGGCAGGACGCCGCCGTCCCTCGAGTGTGAAGCACGCTGCGCCGTCGTGCCGCGCCGCCGCCGCCGCGCGCCACCCTGCGCCGCGCGCTACCCCTCGCCAGCACTCGCCAGGCTCGCACTATGTACCTTAATGTTAATTACACACACGGTAACTGCACTACACCTGACGTGCACCACGCGCCATACGATAATAGTCCTGTAATCGTGATCGCTGCAGGATTTAGCAGACCTTGTAAAACATTTGTCTAGGTACGGTTATAGTTTTGTCTGTCTTTACAGTTTTCAAAAACATTATTAGGTGTTTGTTTAAAATCTACCTAATCAATAGAAATAGATCATCTGAAAGATAGGTTACTTGCACAAAGCTACACCTGCGGGTAGCTGTGGGGTAGCTGGTGCCTAATACTGATCCAATCAATGGGTCCCTATATCTATACACATTGGTATCTACCTATATAGGTAATTATCTATATAATATTTAAAAAATAAAGAAAAGAAAGAAAGAAAGAAAACATTTATTTGGGACTCGCACAGGACAAACAACGATAAAATAAAAAAATGAATCCCTATTTCCCTAAGTCACGTCATCACGCTTGAAAGTTTCATGATCACTTGTTATTGTTAGGAGAAAGTAGGTACGGTACCTAATTATGAAAGAAAAAATTAAGAAAATTGCGCAGAATATTAGAAAATTTCAGAAAACTACGACGAGCGCCTTTGTTAGTTCATGGCTAAGTTAGGGCAACGTCTGTTGGGTCAGCTAGTTAAATATATATAAAAATTGAAGTCTCCGATTGTAATATCAAAATTATATCCTTTTTCTTAATAGATGCTAAAATAACAAAAACGCAATTTAATATTTTTCTCTGTGTGTCTCTTTGTTCCAGATAACATCCAATGGGCTGATTTTAATGGGACTTTCACTAACGGATAGCTGATGATGCAAGGAGCAGCTACTTTTCGTTTTCCCGCAGGAATAGGATTTCAAACCACGAATGACATGTGTTCGAAACGGTTGAACAAAATTTGACGGGAATTTCATTGGGATATTATATATTAACTATATAATGCGACAAGAATAAGAACGTTAGTGACCAAATCAAACCAAAAAATCAAAACCAGAATCTGATCTGTCCAATGTTACTTCAAAAGTACGGTTTGCAAACAAAATTTATTTGTGTCAACAACAATTTTATTTATTTCGTTTTAGTTAAATCTAAGTGAAGTGGTGACTGGCACTGAGTGGTAGGTCGCGGGTTCAAACCATAGCCAAGCTGACGGTGATTACGCCGAAATAGTACATCAATAACGGCAAGACCCAATTATTGAAGGCGCGTACTTTGTTTCCGCTTGAAATAAGGCTTATGAATACCTTTGAGGGTAATTATCTTGTAGGATATATCGTCTTTGAAGTAATATAGATAGCGGACATAAGACACATCGGCATCCGGTTTCCACTTTAGTTTTCACTAAGAAGTCCTTTAACGTGTCAGGGTCAAACGTCAATACTTTGAAACACAAACTGAAACTGTTATTTTGTGCCAAAAACCATAGCATTAAAACATTATTTTTTCGTTGTATCCCGCACTATTGAGAGGGATCCCTATCCATTAGCATAAAATTTTAAGACCTAATAAGTAACTTGGCATACTTTTGTCTGTCCTAATTATATTTTCGCATAATATTATTTACGCATAACAGCTTCGGCATATTTTTTAAAGCATAATATTCTAAAGCATAAACTTATTAAGCATAACTTTGTTAAGCATAACAATTTTGTAGGTTTTTTTCACTGTAAGAAGCATGCAAACAAGCATATACCATGCATGCAACACATGTAAACAAGCATACACCAGGCATGCAAGCAAGCATTTAGCATGCAAGCAAGCATGCAACATGCAAGCAAGCATACAGCATGCAAGCAAACATGCAGCTTGCAAGAAAGACAAGACTGGAGTCGGTTTTGTAGCGATTCGGTTCTGTCACTAACTTTTGTAGCACAACATATTGAATTTTTAAGACAATACTTTAATTTTAATTTAGGGTTAAAAATAGAATTTTACTAACAATCGTCACTCTATAAATAAACGTTACGCTATTTTAAAAGTATTGCATTGAGACCTGATGTTTATTTTTAATCAACAATATTATTTAATTGTTACAGAAACTATAGCAAAATGGTTTGATCAGAATTATGTATGGGGCACTGCAAGTTCACCACCACAATTTCCACCCAAAGTCTCGAGTACCTACATATCAACTAACTAAAAAAGGAAAATATACCTAGAACACAAAATCATGCAAAAGCATGGCACAATAGATTTGCACATTTTGCGGGAAGAAACCATGCTGGATTTTATTTTTTGGCAAAAAAGATTGTTCAAGAAATAAAACACCGAACCATTGATATAGATAAACTTGATGTCGGAACATCACCGATACCAAAAAATAGAAAAAATACACGGACAAAAACAATAAGATTTAAAAAAATATTAGTAAAAAAGATGAGTATACTTCGAAACTTGCATATTTACAAGTAATTGTTCAAAATATACACCAAAAATAAAAATACATAGTTAAGGGCCGATTTTTCAATCATCAGTTAACTTCTACCTGAGGAATAAATTTGACATGTTTTCTATACAAAAGCTGTTAAAACGTCAAATATATTTTTATATATAAGTTATCTGGCGATTGGAAATGCCCTAAGATAATGTTATGTGCATAGTAAATCATTTGCATGAAAATTCAAAATAAATACGAAAAAATAACTCAAATTTGTTTTCGTTATTTCTATTAATTGTAGGCCTAAATATTATTATGCTAATAGTCATTAGGCCTAGTAACGTTATGCGAATTAAATTCATGCCAAAACAAATTAGCCTTCAAGATAATTATGCCAACATAAACCGTATGCCAAAAAAAATATGGCAAAGTATTATTATGGCAAAACCAATTATAGCAAAATCGTTTTGCCAAAGTATATTAGGAAAAGAATATTATGCGAAAACAAGTGATCCCTATTGAGAGATATCGCCATAGTAAAAACAATATCACTTTACTAAAATGTTTCGGTTTATAGATACATTTCAAATTTGTTGATCGATGTAAGATTTGGGAGGACGTTTTGATGCATCGTCTTTTGCTAAATAGGTATGTAGCGACATCTATGGCGTCACATAGGAACTAATCCTACATCGCTCAATTAAAGTTCTCCGCGCGATCAGCCCGAAATCATCTATCGGGCAGTTGCCAACCAGACATAACATCCGTCTGGCCGGACGATCCTCCCTTTTCAACGGAGGTTTGCGGAACTTTACACTCTGTTCCGCCTAGTGTCTACCCCCAAAGGTACGTTGTTAAGGTCATAATTGTGACTGTCCTGTTGGTCTAGTGGTTAGTGGTCCTGACTGCTATGCCGGAGGTCGTGGGTTCGATTCCCACCCAGGACAAATGTTTGTGTGATGAGCACGATCATTTTGTTCTGTGTCTGGGTGTAATTTATCTATAATATGTATGTATTTAGAAATATATAAGTATGTTTATCAGTTGTCTAGTACTCATTACACAAGCTCTGCTTAGATTGAGACTAGACGGCTTTGTGTGATAGTTGAAAAAAAATAAAAAAGTAGTTTAAAACAAGAACCGTTTTCTTTCTTATTTTACTTGCTGGTAACAATTCGCCATCTTCCATTACCACTATTCAGACACTTCACACAGTGATGCAGAGGTGAGCGGACTAATTCCAGAGGACATATCTAGGGTCACCACACCTCAGGATTTGTCCTGAAATTTCAGGATTTTTGGACTCTTCTCAGGTTTGCGGCTGGATTTTGAAAATCTCATGAAATCTCTGGATTTTTTGATTTTTCAATAAAATAAAAGGAGGGTGCTTGCACCCCAAGTTTTGAGTGCGATAAGCAAAACCGCAGTGTATAAAATAAAAACGATAATTTTATGAGTTTTTTTTTTTAATTTTTTTGTACGTTTGAGAGAAAATTCTCAAACTGTAAAGGATTTTTCAATGGAAATCAGGTCTTTTCTCCGAACTTTTGATTGCGAATGGAAGAAAACGGCGAATTGTTGCCATTACCAACAATCAAAATAGGAAAGAAAAGTTAAAAAAAAACTATTTAGGTACCTATGACTTAAATAATATATTTAGGTAATTTAGATTAAGCAATAACGTTTTTCTTCACTTAGATTAAACTAGTTAAACAAAGCAAAAAAAAACATTATACGCAAATAAGTTTTCTTTGTAAACCGTACTTTATAAGTAACATTTGACAGATAGACGTCATTGACGTTCCTATTCATATTTTAATCGCATTGTAATTGGCTAAGTCATAACAAGTTAACAACTGCACAGCCCGCGCCGCCGCCGCGCGCTACACGGCTCGATCTCCAAGGTCAAGTCCAAGGCCGCGCTAGCTAGCCGAGCTCGCTCTGTGGGTAACTTGACCATCTGAACATACTGAGATTCCGCCGTTACCAATGACTATACAATCACTTGACTGCTCATACGGACGACTCAGGCTCACGACACTTATGTGCAGTTGCACTTATATTAAATGCCAATATTAGTGTCATTTTTAGTTCTGACTAGTAATTGGATCTGTGCACACGCGATAATTTTGGTAACTTAAAAAACATTTATTACAATATTGTATATTTATAATATACAACTGGTGTTTGTTTTAGTGGTTAATGGATTTTTCTAGTGCTTTAGTAAAATTCAATTTCTTACTTAAAATGCGGTCACTCGGGTGTAAAGCAGCACCATAGAATCCATAATTACTCGTATATCAATCTGATGCCGACGATTATGATTTTTTTTTAGGTGGGAAAATCATTTTATGATAAATCTCTTGGGCGGAGCTCTTGGGCGGAGCGAGAGATAATGTCAGACTTTTACTGACTAAAAACCCACTCTTGTTCCTTCTTTGCCTTCGTCCTAGGGCCCCGGGTTTCACTTTCACACTACCCGTGGCCCCAGTAGGCTTCGACCCTGCTGGGCCCTTACGATTTGCTGTCATCTACCTGAGGCGCTCTGGACCATGGCCTGTACCAAGGCCCTGCGCGAAAGCTCGCCGCCACCGATCGCCCCCACGAGGACACGGCGTTGCTCTGCCCAAGCGGGACTCACCTCCACCGAGTCCTCCGGGCGGTCCACACAGTGGCGACACCCGGGCGTCGCTTCTGCACGAATCCGGTGCAGGAACTTTCCGAACTTACCGTGTTCGGTGAGACCCTGCGTCATGCAAGACCTCACTTTCCAACCACGCCTCAAAGAGGGGACAATTGTGGCGCACCCAGGACGATTATGGTGTAAACACAAATGATTCGTTTGAAGACGAATTAATATATAGCTGTTATTGAATAATAGTAATTTAATAATAATAATCTTTATTATCGGCCCTTCGGGCTTGCGGACGGCGAGCAATGGGTAGCCCGCTGTCCGACCGTCCAGTAACCGTCCGGGCCGAACCCAAGTCGTCGACGGCGCGTATTGTTTCACGCGCGCCTCAGGGAGATGTCAGCAAATCGTAGGGGCCCAGCAGGGTCGAAGCCTACTGGGGCCATGGGTTGTGTGAAAACGAAACCCGGGGCCCTAGGACGAAGGCAACGAAGGAACAGGAGCGGGTTTTTAGTCAGTAAAAGTCTGACACTATCTCTCGCTCCACCGAACACAGAATTGCCGGCCCTTCAGAAGTTTTTGATTCCGTCATACTCGAGGGAAAAACGTCACAAGCATGGAGCAGAGGTGTGGTGGTACTCTTCTTTAAGAAGGGTGACAATACCCTACTTAAGAATTACAGGCCCATCTCGCTTCTGAGCCATGTCTAAAAGCTGTTTTCCAGAGTCATCACGAACCGTCTCGCGCGCAGGTTCGACGACTTCCAGCCTCCCGAACAAGCCGGATTTCGAAAAGACTTCAGCACCGTGGACCACATACATACGCTACGGCAGGTTATACAGAAGACCGAGGAGTATAATCAGCCTCTCTGCTTAGCGTTTGTGGACTACGAGAAAGCCTTTGATTCGATCGAGACTTGGGCTGTACTGCAGTCTCTCCAACGGTGCCAGATTGACTATCGGTACATTGAAGTGCTGAAGTGTTTTTACAAAAACGGCACCATGTCAGTAGTCTGACTTCAGCACCAGACCTTGAAACCTATCCTCTTGCAGCGGGGTGTGAAGCAAGGAGACGTCATTTCTCCGAAACTGTTCACGGCCGCAATGGAGGATGTCTACAAGGTTCTGGATTAGAGAGGGCTAGCCATAAATGTCAATGGCGAGTACATCACTCACCTTCGTTTTGCCGATGACATAGTAGTCATGGCTGAGACTACGGAGGAGCTCAATACAATGCTTGGTGACCTCAGTAAAGCTTCCGAAAGAGTGGGACTTAAAATGAACATGGACAAAACCAAAGTCATGGTAAACATCCATGTAGCACCCACTCCTATCTAGATCGGAGACTCTACACTCGAAATTGTGGACGACTACGTTTACCTGGGACAGGCGTTCCAGTTGGGTAGGTCTAACTTCGAGAAAGAGGTCAATCGTCGAATCCGACTCGGCTGGGCAGCGTTCGGGAAGCTGCGGATGCTAATATACCACAGTTTCTCAAGACGAAAGTCTATGACCAGTGCGTGTTGCCAGTGATGACATATGGCTCCGAAAAGTGGTCACTTACAATGGGCCCCATCAGAAGATTTAAAGTCACTCAAAGGGCAATGGAAAGGGCTATGCTCGGAGTTTCCATGCGTGATCACGTCAGAAATGAAGATATCCGCAGGAGAACCAAGGTTACAGACATAGCCCGAAGAATCGCCAAACTTAAGTGGCAGTGGGCAGGGCACATTGCTTGCAGAACAGATGGTCGGTGGGGACGAAAGGTTCTGGAATGGCGACCACGTACCGGAAGACTCAGCGTTGGAAGGCCTCCCACAAGATGGACCGATGACCTGGTGAGGGTCGTGGGAATCCGATGAATGCCTATGGGTAGACCTATGTCCAGCAGTGGACGTCTTTCGGCTGAAAAGATTAATATCGCAAGGTTACATTCACAAGGTGTAATAATTAGACACAAGTAAATGTAATATGCTATAGGTATTGGTACTGTCTCCCAAACTAAGCGAATGCTTGTGTTTTGGGAGGCAGTGTTCAGTACCCCGAGTGTGAGTTTGTTGTCGCTTCTCGCAATACGTGACGAACACGTTAATCGAGCTAACTAACTTACGAGAGTATTTAAAAACAGTCTGAGTGTGAGTTGCAATACTGTATACGAACGGTTTCGCGTATCGTCACTTGCCCGAAAGTATTTAGAACGTTTTGTTATTTTTTTAATGTTGCCCACATGGAATTTATGCGACTAAATTAAAATCTTGCCGATGCCATACTATCAAGCGTTACGCGTATGCTACATAATTTAGACGTATATATATTTTGTATGAATGAGATATTCCCATTTCGTTTTAACTTGCAGTGAGTAAGGGAGATGTGAAATAAGTTATGAGTGGCGTCAAATATCAAATTCAAGTGACCAGCGTCTGGCTCGCACTTCTTAAAATTCCATAGGCCTTCAAAAGTTCAAAGTTTCTCGCACTTTTGTGTTTCGTGTGTGCTTTATTTCGATTATTTAATTTTTTTTTCTAATGAAGACCAGTCCATCACAGTTTGTTATGCTATATAATAGCTTCATGGAACAGTAAGTACAAACTTTGTAATTCTAAACACAGCTTTTAAAATTGTGCTATGTACCTAGTTCTTTTGAAAATAAAATACATTTTTTCTAAATTTTCAGACACGAATAAACAAATTATATAAAAAAGCAAGAGGTAGAATTCAGTCGATCCAGGACGCCTAACTTTGTCAAATAGTGATCCCACTGGCGAAACCAAGAACACCGAGAAATGAAAGAGGGTATGTACCTAGCTCATTATAAAATCCTGTTGTGTACATACAATTTTGGTTAATATCATATTTTCATATTTGCCCGTACTTACCTTGACAATACTAAAATGGTAATGTTGTCTTTCAGAAGTTAGGAGTGATTTAAAAAATAACACTAAGAAAAAGGCAGCCAGAATAAATAGGGCTGCTTCTGGTACTGGTAAAGAGGCTGCACTTAATTTACAGCTGACTGACTTAGAACAACGGTTCCTCACCTCAAGCTGGCACAGGCTTACCAGGTGTAAGGAATGCAGACTTTTCTGATGTTTGTGGTGATGCTATCATATTATTTTTTAATAACAAATAATGATAAAATATTTTTTCTGGTTTTTCACCAGACTTAAAACTTTTAAAACATTTCAGAACCAAACTGACAGTTCCAATAGAACTGTAATTGTGTCATCAACACCACCTGTACCGGCTGCCAGTCATAAGGTTACTGAAGAAAGTAAAGTTGTTGAAGAAAGTACTGTTACTAATTTATGTAAGTATTGCCTCAGGTACACTATTGAGACCTGTGACTTGGTAGCCCAACAGTCATAAGCCCTACCCTTGCCGAATTTTTGTTTATTTATTCCTTTCTATTCTAGTGGATTTTGCTGCATGGGCTGAGCTGGATCATATCACATCACATCACCCGTACCACAACCATCATCAACCACAAATACCCACCATGAAGAAGTGGAAGTTGTCTTGGACAGTCCATCTCCAGCAGGCCCTCTTAGACCACAGTATGCGGGACACACTCCACAACGTCGACAACATGGAATAACTTCATGTCAAACAATATCTCCACGACGCCGGGTTATCAGACAACCCAATCAAATTGAACGTGCAACAGAGCAGTTTCTGAATTGTGACGAGCAATGGAGGGGTTTTTTAGAAAAAAAAAAAATATGCAGATGACTTTAATTTAGAGAGGGGAAGGGAGCTTGAATTGGAAACTCAAAAGAAATGGCAAGATGTTCATTGATTATGATTACCGTGGATCCAATACTTATGGTGATTCTTATGTTATATTACATTGTGCACAGCAGCATCTTGTATGTTGTTTTGTTATTTCGCATAGGCCTACATGGGCACTTATTAGATGTCTGAAGCTAGTGCACAGTTGAAATTGGTTGTTTCCAATGTAGAAAAGAATAACCGGCAAGAAAGTCCCATGGTTACTTTTTTTAGATAATGGTTTTACAGTATTTCTACATTACAATATCAATGAGTATTATATTATTTATTGAGTGCTTGTGTTAATTTATTAATAAAATAAATGTGTGTATAACAAAGAATGTTTTATTTACTAAATAACAATTTTATTTGTTAGAAGTGTTTAATTATTGTAGTAGTTAATATTTTAATTTAGAATAATAATATAAAAAATACTCCAAAAAAAAGGTATAATTCGGTAAAAAATGTTTTATTTCACATAGGCCTATAGCAGGGCCTTTCCCTTATAAAACGCTCCGATCTTTCGCGCCGGGCCTTGGTAAAGCTCCTTCTGCGAAGCAGTAATGTTAGCAAAGGAGGAGGCCGCAAATACACGTGCAAGGGAGCGGCCCTCACGCCCCAGCCGCCGGGATCCCAATCCCGATTTCCGGCCACCGCAGGCTCGGGCTTGCGGGTGATGAGCAATGGGTAGCTCTGTCCAAAAGCGGGAGATGTCAATGGATGATTATCCCATCAACAAAAAGAAAGTGCATGGTTTGAATTGGTCGTTTCTTATGAAGAAAAACCGACAAGAAACTCCATGGTTACTCTTTTTAAAAAACTATTTTACAATATTTTCATCATCATCATCTTCCTGCCCTTGTCCCGTGTTATTTGGGGTCGGCGCAACATGTTTTTTTCTTCCATTCTGCCCTGTTACTCGTTACTTATTTTACAATATTTTCATATTACAATATTAATAGGACAGTTTATGTATACTAGTCAACATAGTACCAAATAAGTACAATATTAAAAAAGTGGATTTAAACAGAAAATAATCTACAAATCTGTGGAGTCTAGTGTTCTCACATTTACTCACAGAAATGAGCCTTAACTTATTAATGAATGACGTAATTAAATAAAAAAAAAGACGGGTTGCACTCCGGGAGTGCCGGCAGAAGTGAAAACTTGATTATTAACGTTGAGCATGTTTGATATTTTGGAATGGTTAGGGAATAATTTTGCACCAATTGCTTTATCAGTATAAAAGTACTATCATTTATGTGGTAGAATACAATATTCATTTATTGCGCTATCGTACACAAACATGACAATTTATATTACATTAAAAATTTAACACTTTAAAACTATTACAATTATTTTACATTAAAAAGTTTATCTCTCCGAAAAATCAACTTTCATCCATAATTTCAACGACTTTTTCACCATCATCATTACCAGAACTATGTTTTTCGTAACATACACGAACATTCGCGCAAGCGCCCTGCGCTGCCTAAACGAAACAGTAGGCCCAGGCATACATTTTCGCCGCGCCGTAGAGAGGGGATAGCTGTCTACTCTCCATCCGTCTTACGCTTTTTCGATCAGGTCACGTGTCCTGACGCGAGTTTAAGATTTTATACCCATTACAGAAAAAGTGCTCAACGCCGCTAAAGAAGTTTTCACTTCAAAAAGAATCAGTAATGAAATTACAGCAGTCATTTTAATTTTCCACGCGTATTTTTTTTTCGCAATACAATTTACCATAAAAATACACCCAAATATTACGAAAGTAACTAATATAAACAACAATTCACCTCGCACATACCAAGTGAGTAACTTTACTACAACGTTTACGTTTACAAACGCATGGACGTCGGTTCAAGACGTCAAATTTTAACTCACACTTGCAATAACTCGCAAAATGTTCTCCGAAACGCTACTATGAACGTCACGTTTAAAAACGTAACTGTTCTAGTACCGTAAAAAAATCTTACACTCGCTGTTTCGGTTTACAGTACTTTCCGCCAGGGGCGCTTTTTGCGTTTTCATACATTTAACACTCGATACGGAAACGCGTTAGTAGCGTTTTATAAGTGACAAAACTCACACTCGAGGTACAGTCGTTTAGTGAGGTTCTATGGTTACGATTTACTTTATTGGTGCTAGTAAGTGAACGTAGTCACTGGGTACGTGAGAAGAAAGGTACCATGTTTTATACATGAATTTAGTACCGTGTTGGTGGACCATGTACCTATTGTTGGGTGGGTAATTGGGTATGTTGTAATGTTGAGTGAGTGTATGTGTGGGTGTTTGTATATAGATGTGTGTGAGTTGGTGTGTGTAGGTTACGCGATGTATGTCAGTTATTTTAGTTTAGTTTTTCAGTTAGTCGATAATTTGTATGTTGAATTACCTACTAATGTTAATTTACCCACAAATGATATTTTGATCAACTGATTGTTAATTTTTATCACTTATTATTAAAGGAAACTATGCCTACATATTTTTATTTCGTACAACATGGGAAATTTTGCGATTTTGTATGTGGGATAATTTTTTGTTAGTAATTTACTGGTGGTTTTAAAAGTTGACTCTAGTGGTAAGTTAGTGTAACTGTTAGCAACACTGGACGTCTCAAAATCGTCTTGTTGCAGACAAGTCTGCGACGTCGTAGACAATAAAGCGTTAGCTTTACATACTCTTTGGTAGACAAGTCTGCGACGTATTTTACCTAAAACACAAAAAAAAAGCAAAGCATTATTATTATTATTTTATGTATCAGTATATCTCGGAACCCTGAGAACCCGGACCTTTGGAAGGCGCACGAGGAGCCAATACCCACTCGCAGAGGCCCTTTAATCTCTTTTAATGGAATGTGATACCAACCGACGATCTTATCAGATCAACCCCCGGTTGGTGAAAAACTATTGCGATACATGGAAAACAAAGACTATAAGGCTATGGTTTTTGGAATATTAAGTGGGCTGGTTACCAGGAACTATGTTAAGACTATGGCCCCTGCCTGAACAATGTGATTAATATCCATCGATAAAAAGGCAGGGGGTGACTTGCACACTCAATAAATGGGCCCTCAAAAACGACCGCTAACACGAAGTGACGTAGCAACAAGGAGGCAACATATCCTGAGGTACTTGAGGAGTGGTATACCACGGCTATCAGGAATTCAGGACAATCCTCAAAGTACGGTCAGGATCCTTACCAACACCTTACTGGATTATACATCCTTTTCCTGAGCACATTTGCTCTTGCGTATCTCCACTCAAGCCAGCCAATAAAGGCAAGAGAGAGGTGGGAGCTCCGTTCCTCGTCAGTATTCACAACGGCCGGCAAATAAAGGCAAGTCGGAGATGAAGAACAAGAATTCTCCCGGGAGATCGGGTCCGTGGGGTCGCTAATGCCCAACAGTTCGCCACAAAACTGCGGAATGTATCTCTCTTAGTCTGGCCTCTCACCCTAGGTGTGTTACGGCCTAGCAAAGTCTACCGATACAGACCTAGGGTTGGCTAAACTGTACTATACCGGACAACGAGTTTTACGCTCATAATTTTATATTGGAAAGGTTTATGTCTAAAAAGTAATTTAGATTAGATTTCGTTCACTTTTTACTTTGTTTGTAATATTATGACAAAGGTATTAGTTCATACAGCCACAATGAATATTTCACAAAACGCAAATTTTCTTTTATTTACACTAAAAATGACGAATAATACCTATAGCCAAATGACGAGTAATATAGCCAAATGACATATTATACATCATTAAGTGAATTTAGCTTGTATTGGACAAGCTAAAAGCTAAATTAATAATATTTGAAAAAAGTAAAAAATAAGCCCTTTTTTTTGTAACGAGAATCGAAGTACAAAAATACTTGCGCTAGCGCCAGTGAGCGATTCTTATCTGTCATAAGATATTTTTTTTTGCATACTAAATATAGTGCTCTCTGACTCGGATAGATCAGGTCAGGTTAGGTTAAGAGTCAAAACCTTTTTGTTCAGCCTCTTTGTTCGCAAAACAACTTTTGAATTCGAATAAAATTCCGATTAAATAATTGCGTTCAATAGTAAGTATATAAATTACTATCTTACTTACTTATTTCATTCATTCAATTTACAAATGGACAAATTTAACTAGTACAAACAATTTATTGAATAAAAAACATTTAGTAAATAAATCGTACATTCAATTTTTTTTTTTTTGTGGTCTATGGCCGCCATTTTAAGATGCGCGCGGTTTTTGGCGTGATTTTTTTTATTCTAGTGAAGTTCAGTGGCTGTATTAATTAAATAAAATTAAATACAACAAAATCATTAGAAAATGGTACACTAAAGAAGCAAAAGTGCATGGTTAGTACAGAAATAAAATCGAGTGAAGCGAGAAATGACGCCATCTAGCGTAAAACCAGATTGAAATGTTGCTATTGATAACATTACATTATACTGTTAATAGATGGCGTCGCTGTGCTTAATTAATGCTTATTTTTGTAGTACTTTCTTTTTGTTTCTTTAAATATTGAAATAATTTATAATTTATTTTAAAGAGATGAAGATATTAAAATTGAATATCAATTTATAAATATTTGATTATCTATGTGTTAGTTTTCAAACTTGAGAGGGTAGGTTGAATAAGGATTTATAAATAATAACTAGTAGGTAGTATGGAGTATAAATAATACTTAGACCAAAAAATTATGACTAAGCTCAATTGGTTGTTTGCCAAGTTAATTTCGATTATCTCGTTCCAGCGCCTTTCGTTAATTTTTTTTTTTTAACCTGGTGTATTGTCTACTTATTTTACCAAAATTAGTAAATATGCATTGTTATGTAGATTTAGTAAAAAGAGCTCCAATAATTGCTAAGCATAATCAGGGTAAAAACTTGTCAGAAGACGCCAGAGAGACCAGTGTAAATGTAAGTAGTTTTTTTAACTCTTTTATATAACAAAAAACTCCTATATAATAATCATTATTGGGTATTATATATATTTTGTTGTTACAGAGAAAAACATTTGTTCTATGGATATGACGATTTGAAGAAGAGGGTTCTTTAAAACACCATCAAAAAGCTGGTAGACTAAAACTAATAAACATATTGCAGTGTCAAACCATGGTAAGGGAGTATACGAAGAAAACGGACATCTGTCGACGAACCACTATGCTAGTTTATTTGACACAAGCGTTGGCACTGTCCGTCGGAGGCTTGCTTACAGAAAAGGTGGGGTGTTTTTGGCACTGAGCCTACGTACCGCCACTCGCATCTCTACCTCATCTACAACAGTTGTCTCCATCACTAGAATTACTGCTTCGCAGAAGGAGGCGACCGCCACCCATTCCCCCTCGTTTCGGACCTGGACCAGGACCCGGCGCGAGAGTTTACCGCCGTCGATTGCCTCCACGAGGATACTGCGGTGCGGGGCTCATCTCCACCGTGTCCTCCGGGCGGTCCGCATAATGGCGACACCTGCGAGCGTTTCTTCCGCCTAAATACGGTCCAGGAACCTCCCGAACTTAACATCTCCGGTGAGGACCTGCGTCATGCGGAAGGTGAGGACGCCGCCCGTGACGCCTCCAGCCACTTCTCAAAGACAGGACTTACCGCCTTGATTATGAAGTGCCCAACTGACGGATAGTTGATGTTACGTTAATGGATAACATTTTTTATACGATTGCCCAGAAAGAGGTAAGTAACGAAGTCGCTAGTAACTGCTAGTTGATTTTAACAACTTAATTCATATTGTATTTTTTTAATATGTTTTTCTTTTTACTCTTTTTTTTCGGGTTGTAAAATAATCTATTGACATCCCCCAGCTCTCTCGGAGCGAGAGGGCGTGTCAGACTTTTACAGACTAAAAACCCACTCCTGTTCCTTCTTTGCCATTGTTGCAGGGCCCCGGGGATCTCTTTCGCATCACCCATGGCCCCAGTAGGCTTCGACCCTACGGTTGCTGACATCTCCTTGAGGCGCGCGTGGAACAGTACGCGCCGTCGACGCCTTGGGCTCTTTCTGTTCGGTTATTGGACAGTCGCACGGCGAGCTACCCATTGCTCGCCGTCCGCAAGCCCTCACCTACGGTGGACAGAAACCGGGGTCGGAATCCCGGTGGCTGGGGCGCGAGGGCCATTGCCTCGCGCGTGCATGTGCGGCCTCCTCCTTTGATAGCATTACTGCTTCGCAGAAGGAGGCGACCGCGCGCTGCCACTCCTCCTCGTTCCGGACCATGGCCAGTACCAAGGCATAGCGCGAGAGATCGTTGTCGCCGATCGCCCCCATGAGGACACGGCGGCACACCTCTACCGTATGCTCTACCGTGTCCTCCGGGCGGTTCACACAATGGTGACACCCGAGCATTTCTTCCGCACGAATCCGGTATATGCTCCTCGCGAACTTACCATGTCCGGTGAGGACCTGCGTCATGCGGAAGGTAAGGACGCCGTGTCGTCTTTCCAGCCATTCCTCAAAGGCGTGCCCAATCAAGAAACAGATCAGTAATAAATAAATAATTGGATTCTGAAAAAAAATGGGAAAAATCGGAAAGCAACTCCTCTAAGAAGAAAAAAAAATATTGCAAATCGGTCCATAAACGAAGGAATTCTGAGGAAACATTACACATTAAAACAAAAAATAACATACAACCGAATTGATAACCTCCTCCTTTTTTGAAGTCGGTTAAAAACAGAGGTATAGAGGTCGACCTTGTTCCTTGCTTTTCTCTTAAATGGAGAATATAGTGTCACTCCAACATACAACCAAATTGGGTCTCTTGAAGGATTGACTCTGATATGGGAATAAGGGCGTTGAAATGAGCGAAATTCCACGATAAGAATTGCAGTCAGATCGATCCAAACAGAACAAAACTCAAACTTTAGAACAAACAGAAACAACGATTTAAAAAATAAAAAGCAGCTCTGTGTGTAGCTGTGTGTAGTGTGTAACTGTGTGTAGTTGTATGTTTATGTTAGTGTATGTTTATGTGTGGGTTTACGTATTTGGTGAAGTGCCTTCATTTTCGATGTTAAAGATAACATTGTGTAATTACATTGATGAATTAAGAAGAAAGTGATCATGCAAGTCTGACTAGAATATGCTGTTTCTTCATAAGTTAGAGTTTTTAACCACTCGGTTATAACTTTTTTGCATTGATGCGGTGGTAATTTAGTTTTACGTTAATTTTGTTGTATATGTGGGCTGATTGGCATACATACTGACGCCTTGCAAAAACCGTACGTACCCTTGGACAGTAAGCCACAATATCTTTTCTCCTCCTAGATTGGCTTTCAGGGTTAACCGGAAGGTATTTGTGTAAATATAGAATGATGTTTAAAAGGTATAGTTTCCTGACTGTTACTAGGCCACTAATTCTATATAGATCGATTGTGGGATATCTATATGATTTAAAATAGATTACTTTTAACAGTGACCTTTGGGCTGTTTCTAACTCTAAAAATTTAGTTTTAGTGGCGCCTCCTCAGACAGGTAAGCAGTATGTGATTACTGACTGCGCGAGAGCGGTATAAATGCTATTGAGTGTCTTCTGAGGCATTACATGTCGTAGATTTTTACAAGCGACATAATAACCGATTGACCTTCAAAGTGAAGGTTCGCGAACACATCCGTAAGAAGTTGGCAGCAGTATCGTCATAGCGCTTATTGGTTTTCCTATTATCTGTCTGCACTATTTGTTTTACTAGATTCGTGTATTCTCTTTTTTTCTTTCTTTGTAGTTTGAGTACATATATATATAATATATTATGTATAAGTATTAAGTAAGTCTATGTTTGTATAAAATATATTGTATTAATAACAATATGTACCTAATGCTTAATATTGCACCTACCACCTGTTGTCTCTGCATCACCCAAAGGTTGACTGGTAGAAAATGCCCTAAGGCACTAAGTCCGCCTCTGTACTTTTGTGTGCATAAAGAATTAATAAATAAATAAACAAACTCGACATGCGAGTGCCACGTTAAACACTCGTCGACTATGAGTCCCAAGTATCTTGTAGACGGTAACTGTTTGATGGGTTTGCAGTCACAATTCTGCCCCAAGCTGTTTGCACATGTATGGATACGAATATTAAAATTAGTACATACGTTAGACCTTGCACTTGGAGAGAAACAAATGTAATTTGTTTTAGCAATGTTAAGGGTTAACAAGCTTGCTTTAGGCCACCTATCTATGATAACTAACCCTTCTTCGGCCTTACTACGTACGACTTCCCAAGACTCGCCAAAGTAGACAATAGCTGTATCGTCCGCATATGAGAAGATTTTCCCGCAACCGTTCAGTAGATTACATAGCTCATTAATATACACTAGAAGCAGTGGCGGGCCGAGCACTGAGCCCTGCGGAACACCGAAAACAACATCTTCCTCATTGATTTTGAGATTGATCTTAACCTGTTGTTTCCTACCCCGGAGATAACTGTCAAAAAGAGAAAGAGCCTTGTCTCTAATCCCTATAGCCTCAAGTCTCTGCACAAGGATAGGAACCGAAACAGTGTCAAAAGCCTTTTTCAAGTCTAGGAACACCGTGAGGCATTTATATCCTCAGTCTACTTTATCTGTAATTTCAGACGTTAACGCTAACTGCGTCCTGAGTTGATCGCCCTTGTCTAAAACCATATTGTGAGTCAGAGAGGATGTTATATTTATTCAAATGATTTGTAAACCTTTTATTGAATATTTTTTCTATTATTTTAGAAAGTAATGGTAACATGGAAATCGGTCGGTAATTATTAACATCGCTCTTGTCCCCATCCTTGTGCACAGGCGTGACGACAGATCGTTTCAACGCATCACAAAATATACCTGTTATTGAAAAAAAAAAATAAGTTGAGTATTGAGGTTATGTTACATCTCAAAAGAATTCGTTTTGAAATCCTGCCTCCGGGCCATGGAATCAGTTGCCTCTCTGATTTGGTGGCTAGGCGGTGGGTGTGCTAATATAAAAGAGAACAATTAAACAGCACGACATATTATTTTAAGTCTAGATCAAATCACCATGGACGTAAAAACGTTCTAATAATTTACTTCACATCACACATAAAAAGAGTCAAATCGCTCGATGTAGTAAATGAACTTGAAAGAATCCTAAAACTCAACTCGACACGAATTTATATTTGTTAGCAGAGAAAAGCTAAAAACAATATTCTTGGCTTGCCGGCAGTTAAACCGGTAAACGACGGTGTTTGACATTTCATCGAAGTGTTGTGACTAGGAAATGCAAACCGGTTAACCTGAAAACCGAAAAACCGGTTTTTCACCATATTTTTAACGATTAAAAAACCCGGGTTTTATTTTCAAGTACCCGGTTTTTTCGAGTTTTTTTTTTAACTTTTAAATGACATTTTTTTTTTAGCAAACATTGTTTTAATACGCTGCTGAGGCTTGTTATCAGTCGTAGGTTTGTTTATCCTACCATAGATAGCTTTTTTTTTTTTTTTTTTTTTTGCCGGGGTGGAAAATCCTCATGGATGTCCTTCGCCTGGGGCAGACGAAGGGGTCTGTCAGACTCTTACTGACTAAAAACCACCTCGGTGTTCCCTCCCACACTTGAACCGGGGATTGTGGGAGCTGATGCGCCATCCATGATCCCCGGCTAGTGCAGGCCCGCCTACGCGGGCCACCTCAAGCCCGAGGGGAGTGTGAGGTGTCCTCCCCCCGCGACGTCCAATAGGGGCGCGCGTGGAACACTACGCGCCGCCGCCTCGGGTCTTACTGGATAGGGGACGGCGGACGACCCCGAGTCCACCGTCCCTCCGGACCTCTTTATGGGGGCTGGAAGAGGGCGTTGTCTGCCCTCCGCCGACGCCCGGTTCGCCTGCTGCGGCACGGAAGAGTGGCCACGGCCTCCCTCTCCCTCTCCGCAGCCTCCTTCTGCGAAATTACGGCTTCACAGAAGGAGATCACCGCATCCCACGACTCGACGCCTCCGACCATCGAACGAACGACGGTCGGCAGCGACAAGTCGGGGCCCACTTCAGATACAAGGACACGGCGCTGCTCCTCCCATGCGGCACACTCTGCCAGTGTGTGTTGCGCCGTGTCCTCCCGACAGTCGGTGTCGGTCGGTCGGATTTCATATGGGTGCAAAAGGGTGCAAAAATAACTGGGTGTTTAAGATGCTTTAATAAGCTTATTATGAGTTTGAACCAACAGACTAAATTTCTCTTGAACCGCAAATTAAAAATAATGATTTATTAGTGAATGCTCATCGTATTCATCGAGAACTTAAGCATTTACAAATGATTTCACTTACGATGCTTCTTTAATGCTTCTGCTACAGCGATCTTGCAGCTTTATTAAATTGCGGTGCTTCTTTAATGCTTCTGCTATAGCGATCTTGCAGCTTTAGTAAATTGCGGTGCTTCTTTAATGCTTCTGCTACAGCGATCTTGCAGCTTTAGTAAGTTGCGATGCTTCTTTAGTGCTTCTGCTTAATCATCTTGCTGCTTTAGTAAATTGCGGTGCTTCTTTAATGCTTCTGCTACAGCGATCTTGCAGCTTTAGTATTATATAGCCTTAGCTATAGCCTCCCTCTTCACTGTCATCAAACCAATCGTCCTATTTGTGCATTATTGCGCCCAGCATTTGAGAAGCGGCATCCAGTAGTCGAGAAGAGAATTTTTACCATAGAACGTTAAGATCACCACCAGACGCTTTAGATGTAATTAGTGCCATATTCCTTACTACGGCACTAAGTACATCTACTGCGTCTGGTGGTGATCTTGATACTCCATCATATTTTGTATTACAATTTTCAAGTTTCCTTACGTTTAGATGAGCAGATATTACTAGGGATGACTAGGTACGCGGAGGATGAAAGCGAAGTTTAAGTTTCGCGATAACCAGCTTACGGTCTGTCTAGCAATTTGTACCTCATTACACGGGTAATTGTAACTCGCCCCCACGAGGACACGGCGTTACTCTTCCCAAGCGGGGCACACCTCCACCGTGCCCTCCGGGCGGTCTACGCAATGGTGACACCCGGGTGTTTCTTCCGCACGGATCCGGTACAGGAAACTCCCGAACTTACCATGTCCGGTGAGGACCTACGTCATGCGGAAGGTAAGGACGCCGTGTTGCCTTTCCAGCCTCTCCTCAAAGAGGGGTCTTATCGCCATAATTACGGCTTGCCCAGCACTGGGTTGCGATAGTCGCTGTCGCCATTCCGCCATGAGATCCCGCTGGAACTCTTTCCGCCATGCCGTGACTTGTCGCGACAGCGGAGTTTCACCCCGGCGTTGTATCTCCGCGTGCAGATCGTGCATGCGTGCAAGGCCTGTTGCCTCCAGATCCCATGGTGGCTGGCCAGGTAGGGTAGGATAGGGTAGGTGGGGTTGATGGGAGCGAAGCCGCGAGCAAAAGCTAGTTATAGATAAATTACACCCAGACACAGAACAAATGATCGTGCTCATCACACAAACATTTGTCCTGGGTGGGAATCGAACCTACGACCTCCGGTATAGCAGTCAGGGTCACTGACCATTAGACCAATAGGCCTGTCAAATAGTTATTTTTGTATGAACTCGTATTTCATTATTTATCTACATTGTGCTCACATAATAGAAGCGACAAGAAATATGTAACCATGATTTATGTAACTCATAATATGATTTAAGAGTGTCCATGGAGTTTCTTGCGCGTTCTTCTCCATAAAGATCTTACGCTTTGGAGCGTGCACTTAAGCTTCACTCTTTTTGAAATTTTAACAATTCAAAAGTGCCTTTAGCTGAATATATCGTAAAGCGATAGTAAGCTATATTAGCATTTACAGACGGATGTATTCATTAGCGATCATTCACGATACATTCATATATCATAAGTTACGTGGTATTTAAGGTTACGCAACAAATCAAATCTTCTTTGGCTATCAGTGACTATCATTTCAAACTATCATCCAAGGTGTGTGCGACCCAGTCAGCAGCGCATACATAGATATATGTATACCTACATAATAAAACGATTACGTTAAATAAATAATAAGCCTTGAATAACAATGTGCACTGCGCAGCGCGTGTGTCTAAATGCAGGAAGATAAATAGTATATAAATGTTTATTTTCTACAAAATACATATTAAAGTCAGATTTAAATAAAGTAGGTACTTATGTTAATAATATATTATTTACTGAAAACAAATCTTATAAATAATGGGTTACTGTCGATGCTATGAAAAATAGTGCTCTGTAGTGGCCAGATCTTAGAATTGATCACTTCAAGATGTGGTTGGCCATTTCATGAAATGGTTGCATTTCATGTACATGGTCAGTTCGGGAAGATCCTGCACTGGATTTGTGCGGAAGTAACGCCCGGGTGCCACCACTGTGTGGACCGCTCGACCGCCCGGAGGACACGGTAGAGGTGTGCCCCGCTTGGGTAGAGCACCGCCGTGTACTCGTGGGGGCGATCGGTGGCAACGATCTCTCGTGCCGGGCCTTGGCACAGGCCATGGTCCGAAGCAAGGAGTGGCTGGCGGTCACCTCCTTCTGCGAAGCAGTGATGCTAGCAAAGGTCCTCCTTTCCGTGCGGCCTCCTGGATGCACGTGCACGCGCGAGGGAGCGACCCTCACGTCCCAGCCGCCGCCGGGATCCCGATTCCGATTTCCGGCCACCGTAGGTGCGGGCTTGCGGCGGCGATAAGTCCCTCTTTGAGTAGTGGCTGGAGCGGCAACATGGCGTCCTCACCTTCCGCATGAAGCAGGTCCTCACCGGACATGGCAAGTTCGAGAGGTTCCTGCATCGGATTCAGGCGGAAGCAACGCACGGGTGTCATCATTGTGTGGACCACCCAGAGGACACGGTGGAGGTGTGCCCCACTTGAGCGGAGCACCGCCGTGTCCTCGTGGAGGCAATTGGCGGCAGCGACCTTTCGCGTCGGGACCTGGTTTAGGCTATGGTCCTGAGCGAGGAGGAATGGCAGGCAGTCGCCACCTCCTGCGAAGCAGTAATGCTAGCGAAGGAGAAGGCTGCACGCGTGAGGGAACGAAGGTCCTCACGCCGTAGCCGCCGTAATTCCGACCCCGACTATCAGCCACGGTAGACGCGGGCTTGCGGACGTCGAGCACTGGGTAGCTCGCCGTCCGGCTGTTCGGCAATTAACCGGACCGAGCCCAGTCGTCGAAAGCGCGTAGTGATCCTCGCGCTCCTCAAAGAGATGTCAGCAAACCGTAGGGGCACAGCAGGGCCGATGTCCGCTAGCCAGGACCGCGGAGAATTTCTGAAAGGGAAACCCTTTCATGGTAATTGAAGGATACAGATGTGGTTTTAGTCAGTAAAAGTCTGACACGCTCCCTCCCGCTCCACCCAGAGCGCGAGAAGTCATTTTGATGATTTCCCACCTTTAAAAAAATGCGGTGCGGGCTTGCGGACGGCGATAATTTTAACAAATAAAAAAATGTCAAGAGTGACAGTTACTTCTAGGCAAGCGTGCTCCACCGTCGGCCACATCATCGCTTACAACAGGTGAGTTTTTTTTTAGGTGGGGTAAATCATCCTATTACATCCCCCGCTCTGGGGCGGAGCGAGAGGGCGTGTCTGACTTTTACTGACTAAAAACCCACTCCTGTTCCTTCGCTGCCTTTCCTTTGAGGTTCTCCGCAGCCGCAGCGGCAGCACCAGCACAGTACGAAGAGCTAGGAAGATGGGATGGCGCAAGAGTGTCGACTCAGGTAGCGTCCCACACTAAAGGCCTACCCATCTTCCACGGAAATAAAGACATACCGTCCGGTCTCTTACCATCGTCGCGTGCCAGGCCATGAGGTTCCAAAACAGCCGGAACGCCGACGGTGACAAGGGCTCGTCGGATGATGTCGTTAATATTCGCGTGCCGTGCTATCCGTCCAGCGCTTCGACTGCATGACAGGCCGTGGTGGCCAAGGCTGTTGACAACTTCGCCACAGTGGCAGCGATGAGGAGAACAGCAAGGAGCGCCTAGGCGTAGGGCAACAGCTAGGCGGAAAGTAGTATCGTCGAATAAGGTGCCAATATTCGACGACGGCAGTGCGTGAAGCCAAAGACCTGACTCCCAATTTCCCACAGCTAGGAGGCGCGCACGCTCCGCAGTAGTAGCAGATGTTAGGATTAGGTTTTTCTGGACTACTTTGCAGAGCGGTTCATCCCACCGTCTCTGGGAGGTAAGGTTGTCAGGCGGATTTGTATTCGGGCAAGCGATTCTCCAGGCATCCATAGCCTCGGTGAAGCACGGCACTTCAAAAGGAATCAGTGTGGAAGTTAGAATGTTCCTGATTAATTTATCAGTGCTGTGAACCGAAGATATGAATGCCGGTAAACTAATACTGGTAATTTTGCGGACGCCAAGGCCTCCCATACGGATGGGAAGAGTAACTTGATCCCAAGCTCGATCGTCCAAGGGCATATTTAAAATTAAAGTAAGTGTATGTCGGATAATTTGGTCCATTTTTTCCAAAAGGTGAAGGTGCTTCCATAAGTGGGAAGCACGAAGGAAATATATTTATTTAGGACCGAAACAACAATAACGAATTAGGGTAATGGCCGAATGCATGTTAATTTGGAGTAGTCTTTCCGAAACGTCATTGAAATTTTGCATTTTTTCCTCCACAAAACTGGGAAAGGAATCCTCAAAGATTGGGGACCCAAGGAGACGAAGAGAACTTTTATCGATAATTTTGATTGCAGGGGCTATTGCATTGAATTTTGGAAAAGTCAGATGTCTGTCAGTACTGTCAGAGAGGAATAATTCACATTTAGAGAAGTTGAGATCGAAAAAGCGCGGGAAATTTCGGCCGGACCGGGTGTATTTTTTCGCGGCAAATTTTTTATATTTAAATTTAATTATAAAATTGGTTCAGTTAAGGTTTTTATGTAAATATATTTTCTATTTTGTGTAAATAATATAATATTTGTATAGATTTTTGCTGTTTATAGGTAAGTTTTTGTAAATATTTTTATAATAGTACAAGACGAATCCCGGGTCGTATGAACGACCCGCCTATAATAGATGTGGGGGATTTAGGCCCTGGCTTAAGTCCCCCAGTAAGTAACTATATCACAATTTCCACGAAAGCAGATGTGAGTGGTATGGACACCGATGGGTCTGTAGCCACTGCAAGTGACGCGTCAACCTCCGGCAAAGTTAGTGCTTCCCGTAAGAGGCGCTCGCATAAACATAAAAGTATATGCAAACATTGCAATAAAATAAAAAGAAGTAGACAGGGGATGATCCCTGAGGGAACATCTTCTGTTAACACTGATTGCATGTGTACTTCCAGCATAGAACCTATCCTTAAACTTAGTCATCCATCAGTCCCACAATTTCAACCGGCTGAAACTTCTACTCATCAAACCTCACAGTCAGATCCGGAACCTGCAATCAAACAAACCGATCAAAAAGTTGGTGTAGGTAGGAAGGAGTACCAGGGTTCTGATACAGGGCCTTTCATAGTCCATGTTCAGCGAATTACGAATACAGAAAACAGTGGCACCATTCTGCATCCTATTGCTTTTGGTAATTTTCTTAAAACGAATAAATTTCAAAATATTGTTCCTGGTAGTGTAAAAAGAATTGGCAGAAATAAATGTGTAGTAGCTTTCACAAACCCTTTGGCTGCTAACTCATTTTTAAATAGTAATCTTTTAACTGTTAATAAATTTAAAGCCTTTTTACCCACATTTAATGTCACTCGTATGGGCTTGGTAAGAGGGGTCCCATCGGAATGGAGTGAGGAAGAAATAAAAGAGAATATAACAACTCCCATAGGCACTGGTGCAGTACTGAAAATTAGGCGCCTTAATTACAAAGTCATGGTGAATGGGTCACCTACATGGAAACCTTCTGAAACTGTTGTTGTAACATTTGATGGTCAAGCTCTGCCTAGACGCATATATATATGTTATAATGCACTATCTGTAGAGACGTATGTGTATCCAACAATTCAATGTTTTCGCTGCTGTCGCTATGGTCACACAAAAATTCAATGCCGTTCAGCTGCCCCTAGGTGTTTCAAATGTGCACAAAATCACTTGGGTGAAAGTTGTGTGGTAGAGGAAGATTCTGCATCATGTGTGAATTGTTCTGGGTTGCATTATGCAACAAATAAGACTTGTCCTGAATTTCAGAGGCAAAAAAACATCAAACATACAATGGCTCACTCGTGTGTTTCATATGCAGAGGCAAGCAAGGCACATCCAGCCGCCTCAAAATCTTATGCAAATATTCTGTACACCTGATTTTCACAACAAAAATAATTACTTTAGTTCACAACCAAAAACATCAACTTCTTCATCACACAAAAAGACTGTCTTTCTTAAACCCCGAACTCCTCCCAAGTCAGCACAGGGTTATGACAGAGCAGCTCATAACGCCCTTGTTAGGGACCTTCAACCCCCATCTTTAGCGAATGGGTGTGCTTTGCCTAAGGAAGCTGATATGAAACTGCAACAGAACGAGAATGAGCAAGTTGTTGATGTTATTATAAACCTAATTAAAATGTTATTATGTAAAAATATATCTTTTGAACCGTACGACGTGGAGCGTTTAAGTAGTTTGTTACTAAATAAAAACCTAAAAGATGGACACAATAATTCAATGGAACTGCCGATCAGTAATACCTAAAAAAACTGACCTATTTTACTTAATAAATAAATTTAAACCAAATATTGTAGCATTATCTGAAACCTGGATTAAAAGTAACCAAATATTTGGTATTCCAGGTTATGTTTGCGTACGCAATGACAGACCTGACGGATATGGCGGAGTGGCCATATTGATTAAAAATAATACCCCATATATATTGTTGGGGTAATTGTTGGTAATATTACGTATATTTCCACTTACATTCCTGTTGCTAATATCAATGCCCTACAAGAACTTAGCAATATGTTGTCATCCCTTCGTAGACCATTCTTAGTAATGGGCGATTTTAACTGTCACCATCAATGTTGGGGAAGTGGTGAAACAAAAAGGGAGGGAATTCGTTTGTTAGAAATGATAGACGACCACAATTTATGTATTTTAAACACTGGCGAGCCTACTCGTAGAACTAATGTAGGTGAGAGTGCTAGTGCTGTAGATTTAACTATATGCTCCCCTAGCTTGGCTTCATCCTTAACTTGGTCCTGCTTCTCTTCTTCTACCTTTGGAAGTGACCACTTTCCTTTGATAATTACTACCTCAGAAAAATCTATTACAATACCGAAAAGACTCCCTAGACTAAAGTATAGACTTGGAAGCGCAGACTGGGATAAATTTAAAAAGCTTGTTGATGCTAAAGTGGCTGAGCTCCCGCAAATTACTCAGGGTGGAGAAAACGATTGCTCTAAGGCTTTAGCGCTGTGCATAGTAAAAGTAGCAGATCAAGTATTCCCATTAAAAAAAAAATCTTCTGATGAAATTCCTATGCCACCATGGTGGGACTCATCGTGTTCCGATGCAGTTAGAAAGCGAAAAGATGCCGAGAAAAAATATGGTGAGAACATGTCAGCGGAAAATTTAGACAACCTTAGAGATATTATTAATGATACACGGATTTTTCTCAGAGATAAGAAACTTCAGGGATGGAGGTCATTTTGTATGTCTTTATCGCCTAGTACATGCCCGTCAGAAGTTTGGCACAGTATTAAAAAATTTAGAAAAGCCTTCAGTTATACTGCTCCTTTCACACAATTACCTCCATCTCTTATTAATAGTTTTCTTGACAAGTTAGCTCCAGCATCAGCTCCAGAGTATGATCAAGTTTACCCAAATTTTCCTCCGTTAAGTATTGGTGATAGTTCATCTTTGAACTCTCCCTTTTCAATGTACGAATTGAAAGGGGTAATAACGAGCTTAAAAGACTCAGCACCAGGAGAAGATGGTATTCCGTATTCATTCTTCTCACATTGTAGTGATAATGCATTATCATACTATTTACAAATAATTAACTCTGTTATGGTTTCTGGAAATATTCCAGAATCCTGGCGTTCCCAAGAAATATTACCGATCCTCAAACCAAATAAAAATTCAAATGATATTCTATCATACCGGCCTATTGCGCTATCATCTGTTCTTACTAAAATTGCAGAACATTTAGTTAAAAATCGTTTAGAGTGGTATATAGAAAACAAACAATTACTAGCAGGCAGCCAGTTTGGGTTCCGTAAAGGTAAAAGCACAACTGACAGTTTAAGTGTGTTTACCACTGACCTTCACATAGCCTTTTCCAAGAACGAGTCAGTTGTTGGCGCATTTCTAGATATAACAGGCGCGTATGATAATGTACTTATATCTGTCCTTAAACAAAAGCTGATTAATTTAAACGTCCCCACTCTGCTTATAAGGTTTATAATAAATTTGTTATCAGTTCGATTTGTTTCTCTATCTTCTGGTGACAAGAAAATAACGAGGACAGTATTCAGGGGCCTTCCACAGGGATCAGTATTGTCACCTTTGCTTTACAATATTTATTCATATGATTTAGAATCATCTCTAAAAAAATCTGCTGATGTTTTACAATATGCTGATGACCTTTTAATTTATACTACTCACAATAACATCTCGGATGCATGTAACGCGTTGACCGTCTCCCTAAGTCTTTTGCAGGAATGGTTACAAGTTAATGGGTTAAGTCTTTCGGTAGAAAAAAGTGCTGTTGTAGTTTTTTCAAGGAAACGTAACATTCCTCCCCCAATCGTTACCTATGACAACATTAAGCTTCCTGTGAAAAATCATTTTAAATTTTTAGGATTAGTCTTAGATAAAAAACTTTCTGGCAAACAACACTTTGACTTTGTGGTTGAAAAATGCGAACGTCAACTGAACATTATGCGATGTCTTTCCGGAGTATGGTGGGGGGCACATCCTTTTAGTCTTAAACTGTTGTATAATGCAATAATCCGAAGCATACTTGATTACGGAACATTCTTCCTTCAAGATGGTAACAGAAAGGGTCTTAAGAAGTTAGATAGCATACAGTCTAAGGCTCTTAGAATCATTTCTGGAGCCATGAAGTCAAGCCCGTTAAATGCCTTACAGGTAGAAGTAGGAGAACCTCCACTTCACCTGAGAAGACAATATTTATCTGACCGATTTTTATTTAAATCAATGCAGTTTTCCAATCATTTGCTTCATTCAAAATTATTAAAACTTGACAAACTCGTACAAATTTCATCCTATTGGCGGCACAAAGATATTCCGTGTTTAGTTAAAAGTCTTAGAAAGTTTAATTCTATATCATCAAGTGTACATAGTTCACCTACTCTTCCTTTATTTGAATGCGAAACATTTGAACCTTTACTAGTCTCTCCGGTAGTACATTATGATCTCGGCATAGAAAAAAGTGATGTAGGGGCTAATATAAAGTTTAATGCAGCTGTTGATGAAAATTTTATGGACTGTCATTACATCTTTACGGATTCATCAAAGACCCAGAATAGTTGTGTGGGAGTTGGTATATTTCATTCTCAGTACAAAATTGTTCAAATGGTAAAACTTCCTCCTGAAACGTCGGTTTTCACTGGAGAATGCTTCGGTTTGTTCAAGGCATTAGAGTATGTTTTGATCGCGAAACTTCAAAATGTTCTAATATTATGCGACTCTAAAAGTGCGTTACAAACCATAGAAAAATTTACATTTAAAATGAAACCCTTTTACCCCATTGTATTTGATATTAGAAAACAGTTGCACAAATGTATACTGAAAAACTACATGGTACAGTTTGCTTGGATTCCAAGTCACTCTGGAATCCAAGGGAACGAAAAAGCTGATCAATTAGCCAAACAAGCAATTCAGAATGGTGACATGTTTCCTTATAAAAGCTTCTGCCATGATCTTGTCAGCCTCCCTAAAGATTATCTGCGGCATACTTGGGATCTTCTTTGGAGTGAAAGCTCTCAAGTAAAGGGCAAGGTATATGCCTCAATTCAGCCTACGGTTCCAGTCAAACCATGGTTTTTTAAAATAAAATGCTCTAAGCCTATTGCAAGCATGATAATTCGCATGCGGCTTGGCCACGTTTGTACTCCTTTCCACCTTGCTAAGTTGCATATTGTGGACAGTAATGTTTGTGAGTGTGGTGATGATGTCGGTACTTTAGATCACATATTCTTCTCCTGTCCCCGTCATGATCGTTCATCCTTCCTCCGTTCTCTTGTTTCCTATAATGTTCCCCTTCCTACTTGTGTTTCTTGTTTAATAATGAAACCTATTAAATATTTTAACGTGATATCTGCATTCTTGTTAAAAAATGATATAAAAATGTAGTTAGTATATTTATTATCTATATCCTTTTTTATCCTTTGAAAATAAACCATTACCTTTCCTGAACCTTACAAAACTCCTGATTCTCCGATATTTTCCTTAAAAATATTTCCCTACCTTTTACTACCTGAAATTGGCACAAAGATACAACTAGTGCCACACTAGAAAAAAAAAAAAAAAGTTGAGATCTAGTCCTATAGAAAAGAGTTGGTTTTAAAAAAATTGTAAATCATTTAAAACGGTGTCTACATCGCCTCCCAAGGTTCCATCATCGAGGTACCACACGTTGAATTTGGAATTTAGTTTTCGAATGATTGGGTGTATAGCTAAGCTAAAGATCACTGGCCCGAGTGGGTCACCTTGTTGACAGCCAACAGCGGATTCTAAAAGGTTGTCTCGAAAGAGTAATTTAGATGGTTGTCTATAACATTGCCAAAGAAAACTATAGATTTGAGGTACGAACAGATGATGCGAAAATATTTAAGAACTTCTCTAAATTATGATCATTACAAACAGAAAAACCTTTCAATTCGTATAATTGATCCAAATATGCGTGGTTGCGCCTATATCGCTTGGTAATTGCCGCGTAAAAATTTGTTCCGTAATTAGCCGCATAGAATTAAATACCGCGTTTTGTTTGTGTGACAACTTGCAACACTTCCCATTTTGCATCCTTTTCCTGCACAACCTCGAGAGAAGGAGAACGCAGATATACTCACTTGGTATCGCTCGCAACGCTAAGACGGCGTCCCGCGCATTTTGCAAGAAAATATCCGCTAAAGACACTAAACCCGCTAACGCTTTGTACTTGAGAACTGTGCAGTGTTCAGTTTGTGTTATACCTCCTCGTCACTGGGCAGGAGTCGCGAAATCCAGAGAACGCCGGCCGGCTGACACGTGGACATCCCCGAGTTCAAAAGGTTAGTGCAGTTCCCTCCCATATACGAGCTGTTTTTCTCTGCTTCCTAATCCTAAACGGCTCCAATAAGATCCATCTACTGCAAGGTGTCGAGTACATATCTGAGAAACGCTAATCCGCAAAAATAGTCTACTTCCAATATTAGTAGTAGGTATATCTGCGTTCTCCTTCTCTCGAGGTTGTGCAGGAAAAGGATGCAAAATAGGAAGTGTTGCAAGTTGTCACACAAACAAAACGCGGTATTTGATTCTATGCGGCTAATTACGGAACTAATTTTTACACGGCAATTACCAAGCGATATAGGCGCAACCAATTTTCATTATTTTGGAAACTATTAAGAGAGACGTCGGGAGACCTTATGTAGTTTTACAAACGTTGACTAAAGCCGGATTTTCATTAGATTAAAAAAAAAATGTTTTTGATAATGCAACTCAACTTATTAGGGTATGAAATTTAGTCAAGTATTGAAGTTAGGAGGAATAGGACCTAATAGCAGAAAGCAGGTCACCTACATTCGACTTTGCCTCCACCGTTTATCGTAGCTCAGTAAGAGCAGTATAAAGGTCTAGTACCTTACTTCGGGCGGTTTCTTTTTCTTGACAACAGCGCCACGAAGACATTGATTAAGAAATAATTTCAATTCTTATGAAAGAGTCGGTTTTAATGATATACAACTCACAAATACGTAGTAGAATTGCATACTGATGACAGTTAGCGGGCTATCCCAGGCGGGTGAAACCATAAGATAAGGCTGGATCCAAAGCAGGTGCCTTGTAATAGTACCATGCGTAAGTTATCGCGAAACTATCTCCCATTGCTTGCTCATAAAGTTAATTTACAGTCGGTTAGAAGATAAAGTTAAAAAAAGAACCTCTCTGGTAAATAGTTACGTGCTGAACAAAAAAAACGAGACTGAAACATTTAAGGTTCTGATAAAAATAACTGGTAGTTAAAAGAAAGGTCTGTGATTCAATTAACATTATCTTACACTTAATCGCGACAGGCTTTTCACGTGTGACGAACGTGTGATATTTATGTTAGAACCAAAGCTAATAACGACTGTAGAGACAAAAACCGTTTGTGGTTCATTAGGCGAAGTCTAACTCGCGATTAACTGACAAAAGACGATGTAGACCACGAAGTTAATTTAAGTACCGTGAGAAATTATGCGTTACGCAATATAAAGAGTGCGTAGCAACGTATGAAAAGTCTCAGTTTAATCTGACGAAGGCGGAAGCTGATAATTTTTTTATATTTTTACATAATTTCCCCTGGCCTGATTAACTGGGTAAAAGACTTCCTGAGTGAACGTTTTCTTCGAGTTGTTGTCGATGGATGCTCATCAGAGCCCATGACGACTAATGCCGGAGTTCCTCAGGGGTCAGTTCTCTCTGCAACTCTCTTCCTGCTGCATATCAACGATCTGCTGATGCCCGGTATCTATGGGTATGCAGATGATAGCACAGTTGTAGAGAGATACCTGCCAGGTGCTCGAGCTAGTAAGGAGCTAATCCTTTCCGAAAGAGAGGCTATAGTAGAGCGTACGAATGTCTCACTTCAGGCAGTCTCCAAGTGGGGTGAAGCCAATCTGGTGGGATTCAACGCCGCCAAAACACAACCGTGTCTGTTCACCGCTAAAAGGAGCCCGTTCACCTTGGCTCCTGCTTTTCAGAATGTATCCCTGGAGTACACCGACCGCCTTCAGCTCTTGGCAGTTGAAATTTGCTCAGACCTTATCTTTGGGCGGCTCATTGAGTCCAAAGCTAAGGTAGCTGCTAGGAAATTCGGCGTATTTGCAAAGGTTCGGCGGTACTTCACACCAGGACAGCTTTTAATGTTATACAAAGCACAGGTCCGTTCGTGAGTGGAGTACTGCAGCCACATATGGGCTGGTGCTGCAAAATGCCACCTGGCAGCTTTGGACTCGGTGGAAAGGCTTGCAAAGAGGCTAATTAGTGATCCAAATCTGGTTAATTCCAATCTACAAAGTCTTGAGCACAGGCGTAGGGTAGCCAGCCTTTCGGTGTTTTACAGGATGCATTTTGGATAATGTGCGCAGGAATTGCATGACTTGATTCCACCATCTCATTTCTACCATCGGACAAGCTGACGAACGGCGAGTATCCATCCTTACGTTATTGAAACCTCTACGGTCCGGACCAAGCATTTCGCCTCGTCGTTTATACCGCGTACATCGAGGGACTGAAATAATTTGCCTGCTGCTGTTTTCCCGTCCGATTATAATTTGGCTCTCTTCAAGGCTAGAGTGAATAGGCTCTCAATAAATTAGTGCGCCTCACCATCTACGATTGCATTACTACTTACCATCAGGTGGGATCGCAGTCAAGCACTAGTTTATATGAATTTAAAAAAAAAATATACGAGCAGAGCAAGTAAACTAAGTTAGATCCATTTAAAGATTCATTTGAAGTAATAGAGACAGGAGGAAAATCAGCGCATACATAGTATAAAACAAAGTCGCTTTTCGCGTCTGTCTGTCCCTATGTATGCTTAGATCTTTAAAACTACGCAACAGATTTTGATGCGGTTTTCTTAAATAGATAGAGTGATTCAAGAGGAAGGTTTATGTGTATAATACACGCACAATATAGTAGAGGAACACTGATGATTTTAGTGGTTTCTAATTTGATGTCGTAAATAAACACATTTTTTGTGCTTACATTGGAAACGCTGGCTGAACCCTAAGAGATAGATCACACCTTAAAAAGATCTACAGAAAAGTCCGCGATGGTATATGTCTATCTTTTAGGTATAACCCACAATAACCATTTTTTATCCTTTACTTTTACGAAACGGTTTTAAGCAATACAGCATTAATCTTTATCCAATTAAGTACCTACCTTTAATAAATAGTGCATCTAATATAGATCAATATGGTGGTGGATATTTCAGATTTAAAATGCAGGGACATAGCGGTTGCGGTAAATAACTTCGACTCTTTCAAAGACTGATGTGCCGACGCAAATATACTACTCGGTTACTTCAAGATTGGTCCCATTTTTTCAAATCCAGGTCTGATAGTAGAATCAATGAGGAATTGAGGGAACTCCTCAAATATTCTAGGCACTATATAGTAATATTGGTATTTTCATCGAGAATACAAAAAAAAGCATTTACAGTCAAAAAGTAACATTTGATGAAGTGGAACTGATGAAGAAGACCAGAAATGGTCAACGGAACTTCACCTTCACATAGATATCACAATGAAGATAGTTAATTAACTATGACAATATAAATAAATTAATGGTTCTGAATAGTTATGTTGAAAATGGTATCATCGAAGTGATCTGATGCTGATGATGGAGCCGGAAGGTGGGCACTGGAACTCCATAATTAATCAATGTAACCTAGTCGTGTTTGGGCTTATTAGAATTGTCATTATATGCACTTTGGCTATAAGTTGCCTAATATCGAACTAACCGATGATAGAGCCGGCCGGGAGGTGGATGGGGACTTCATAATAAAATTATGTATCCTAGCAGTGTTTGGATTAATTCGAATTGTCATGAGAAATAGGTACTCTGGCTATAAGTGAATCACAACTAAAACGTGTGAAATAAAAAAAAAAAACAAAACAATAAAACGTCAAAATTTGATTTGTTTATTTTTTTATCGTTATAGGGTTTTTAACCGACTTCAATAAATGGAGGAGGTTATCAATGCGGTTGTACTCGTATGTTTTTTATTTATTTTTTTGTGTGTTACCTCAGAACTCCGTCGTTTATGGACCGATTTGCAATTTTTTTTCCTCTTAAAGAATAAGCTTCCAGATTGGTCCTATTTTTTTCAAAATTTACTTAGGATGATGGGATCCATAGGGAATCGAGGGATCTCCTCAAATATTTTAAGCAACTATTTACAGTGATTTTGGTATTTTCATCGAGAACATAAGCATTTACAGTCAAAAAGTAACATTTGATGAAGAAGACCAGGAATGGCCAACGAAACTTCATACTCACATAGATATCACAATGAAGACAGGTACAACTATGACAGACAGGTATAACAGGAACGACTATGAAAATACAAATAAATAAATGGTTCTGAATAGTTATTGTCCTTTGGGTGACTTTACCACATAAGATCTAAGCGTACATAGGGACAGACAGCGGCAAGCGACATTGTACTATGAAGTGATCAGCATTGCACCCGTGTGAAGCCGGGGCGGGTCGCTAGTAACTGATAAAATTGGGGTAGAGTAAAGTAGTAGAGATAATGAGATTATTAAGTTTACACGATGATCGGACTTTATGAGATTTGATTTGTAGCCGTAGCATAATAGAAATCGGTATCTAAACCTGGGCCGTATTGTGGGAAACAGTGACATCGTGAGAGAGTTGGCAATCCTGGAGGGATACGCAGGAATGGTTGAGTAACTAGAAGTTACAGGACTAAGAGTAGCCAGAGATCACATGCAGATCTTAATGATTAGTGTTTTGCATTAGTTTGATCGATTTTGTGGTGAAGTTACCATGATTAATTGACGGTTATGCTTTGAATTTTCTGATTATAGATTTATTTTTTTATATTTTAATTTATTTTCTTTCTATTAATTTGAACTTAGCAGTACTATGAACAGTAGTGAGAATTAGTAGGTTCCTCGTTTACGTTGGTACGTAAACGAGATGAGTCGTTGGTACGACGCCTGTAGTGAGTTATCTTCGTTTACGTTGGTGCGTAAACGAGATGAGTCGTTGTAGCGACGCCTGTAGTGAGTTATCCTCGTTTACGTTGGTGCGTAAACGAGATGAGTCGTTGTAGCGACGCTTGTAGTGAGTTATCGTCGTTTACGTTGGTGCGTAAACGAGATGAGCCGTTGTAGCGACGCCTGTAGTGAGTTATCTTCGTTTATTTTGGTGCGTAAACGAGATGAGTCGTTGTAGCGACGCCTGTAGTGAGTTATCCTCGTTTACGTTGGTGCGTAAACGAGATGAGTCGTTGTAGCGACGCCTGTAGTGAGTTATCCTCGTTTACGTTGGTGCGTAAACGAGATGAGTCGTTGTAGCGACGCTTGTAGTGAGTTATCGTCGTTTACGTTGGTGCGTAAACGAGATGAGCCGTTGTAGCGACGCCTGTAGTGAGTTATCTTCGTTTATTTTGGTGCGTAAACGAGATGAGTCGTTGTAGCGACGCCTGTAGTGAGTTATCCTCGTTTACGTTGGTGCGTAAACGAGATGAGTCGTTGTAGCGACGCTTGTAGTGAGTTATCGTCGTTTACGTTGGTGCGTAAACGAGATGAGCCGTTGTAGCGACGCCTGTAGTGAGTTATCTTCGTTTATTTTGGTGCGTAAACGAGATGAGTCGTTGTAGCGACGCCTGTAGTGAGTTATCCTCGTTTACGTTGGTGCGTAAACGAGATGAGTCGTTGTAGCGACGCCTGTAGTGAGTTATCCTCGTTTACGTTGGTGCGTAAACGAGATGAGTCGTTGTAGCGACGCTTGTAGTGAGTTATCGTCGTTTACGTTGGTGCGTAAACGAGATGAGCCGTTGTAGCGACGCCTGTAGTGAGTTATCTTCGTTTATTTTGGTGCGTAAACGAGATGAGTCGTTGTAGCGACGCCTGTAGTGAGTTATCCTCGTTTACGTTGGTGCGTAAACGAGATGAGTCGTTGTAGCGACGCCTGTAGTGAGTTATCGTCGTTTACGTTGGTGCGTAAACGAGATGAGTCGTTGTAGCGACGCCAGTAGTGAGTTATCCAAGTTTACGTTGGTGCGTAAACGAGATGAGGCGTTGGTGTGATGCCTGTAGTGAGTTATCCTCGTTTACTTTGGTACGTAAACGAGATGAGTCGTTGTAGCGACGCCTGTAGTGAGTTATCCTCGTTTACGTTGGTGCGTAAACGAGATGAGTCGTTGTAGCGACGCTTGTAGTGAGTTATCGTCGTTTACGTTGGTGCGTAAACGAGATGAGCCGTTGTAGCGACGCCTGTAGTGAGTTATCTTCGTTTATTTTGGTGCGTAAACGAGATGAGTCGTTGTAGCGACGCCTGTAGTGAGTTATCCTCGTTTACGTTGGTGCGTAAACGAGATGAGTCGTTGTAGCGACGCCTGTAGTGAGTTATCGTCGTTTACGTTGGTGCGTAAACGAGATGAGTCGTTGTAGCGACGCCAGTAGTGAGTTATCCAAGTTTACGTTGGTGCGTAAACGAGATGAGGCGTTGGTGTGACGCCTGTAGTGAGTTATCCTCGTTTACTTTGGTACGTAAACGAGATGAGTCGTTGTAGCGACGCCTGTAGTGAGTTATCCTCGTTTACGTTGGTGCGTAAACGAGATGAGTCGTTGTAGCGACGCCTGTAGTGAGTTATCGTCGTTTACGTTGGTGCGTAAACGAGATGAGTCGTTGTAGCGACGCTTGTAGTGAGTTATCGTCGTTTACGTTGGTGCGTAAACGAGATGAGTCGTTGTAGCGACGCCTGTAGTGAGTTATCCTCGTTTACGTTGGTGCGTAAACGAGATGAGTCGTTGTAGCGACGCCTGTAGTGAGTTATCGTCGTTTACGTTGGTGCGTAAACGAGATGAGTCGTTGTAGCGACGCCAGTAGTGAGTTATCGTCGTTTACGTTGGTGCGTAAACGAGATGAGTCGTTGTAGCGACGCCAGTAGTGAGTTATCCAAGTTTACGTTGGTGCGTAAACGAGATGAGGCGTTGGTGTGACGCCTGTAGTGAGTTATCCTCGTTTACGTTGGTGCGTAAACGAGATGAGTCGTTGTAGCGACGCCTGTAGTGAGTTATCCTCGTTTACGTTGGTGCGTAAACGAGATGAGTCGTTGTAGCGACGCCTGTAGTGAGTTATACTCGTTTACGTTGGTGCGTAAACGAGATGAGTCGTTGTAGCGACGCCTGTAGTGAGTTATACTCGTTTACGTTGGTGCATAAACGATTTGTATTTTTGGTTGGATAGGGAATTTCGGTATATATTTAAATAGTCACTCACGATCAGGACGTCTAGTGTGAGAGTTTACACGTTTGAGAACGCACTTACGTTGCGAGAGTGGTTCCTAGTGTTTGTCAGGAGTGACCGAGCTATATGATACTGCGAGATGTATTTTGTTTCAGAGCAACACACGGGAGACCGACGTCTTGTCAATGGACATCTTCCAGCTGAGGACGATGATGACTAACACACAGGGACGTGTGTTCCGCAGGACGGCCGAGTCGGTAAAGTCAATAGTACGGAAGCTTGAGAACGAATGAACGAACTAAATGAAAAGTGATACATGTCACTTTGACAAAATCTGTGCTGACGTTTGCACCAACCGAGCAGATAAAGATTTTTCTTTCTTTCTAGGCGAGCTTAACTCAAAGTTGAGTTTTCTTCTAACAAACCATTGAGTCATAGTTTACTTGTGACTGTACAATAATAAAAAAACAATTATAAAATAAAAATATATTTTAAAACTATATTTTTACCTAGGTTACCTTACACATGCGAAATACTATGCAAATACTAAATAAATATTACCTACTAAAGCTGATGTCACATGGCATTGTTTTTCAAGATATTTTTTGTGCTATACTGCTGGGATCACTTATTTGTCACAACATGACTCACAGCAGTTGGCACCGCTCGTGCCGGCTACTGGGCAGGTGCCGGCGCCGGGGGCGCGGCCGTGAAGTCCAGCAGCAGCTTGCTGCGTGCGCCCCCTCGTGCTGCTCGTGCCGGCTACTGGGCAGGTGCCGGCGCCGGGGGCGCGGCCGTGAAGTCCAGCAGCAGCTTGCTGCGTGCGCCCCCTCGTGCTGCTCGTGCCGGCTACTGGGCAGGTGCCGGCGCCGGGGGCGCGGCCGTGAAGTCCAGCAGCAGCTTGCTGCGTCCGCCCCCTCGTGCTGCTCGTGCCGGCTACTGGGCAGGTGCCGGCGCCGGGGGCGCGGCCGTGAAGTCCAGCAGTAGCTTGCCGCGCGCACCCCCTCGCGCCGCGCGCTCGTACGCCGAGCGCGCGCTCCACCACGGGAACACGTCCTCCACGCACACGCTGAACTGCAACACAACAGCGCACTGCACTCACTGAGGCCCCCCGCCTGCCGCCACGCGACCTGCACTCACCTGACCGCGCTCGGCGAGCCGACGCAACTGCTCGATGTCCGGTGCCGACGGAGAGAAGAATGCCCAGCGCACGTGCGGCGGCAGCGCCGAGCTGAAGCCGCCCGCTCCAGCCCTCGCCCCGCCCGCCGCCCGCGCCGCGCGCGCCCCCTGCGCCAACAAGGACGCGCCCGCGCACAACGCACCCAGCGCCACGCCGCGAGCCTCCATGTCGCGCAGAAGCGGCGTCGTGAGAGTCACGTAGCGTGAGAACTGCCACCGTCCCGCCGCCGCCGCGTCGCCGCCCAGCCCGGCGCAGTCCAGCACGACGTCATACCTGCGCAAGCGCACGTTAGCGCCGTCGGCACCTGGCCCGCGTGCCCTCCTCGCGCCTGCATACTCACGGGCCGGCCGCCTGCAGCGCGGCGTCGTAGTCGGCAGCGTGGCGGTCCAGAGCGGCGGCGGCGCCCAGGCGCGCGGCGAGCTCGCACAGCTCGGCGGCGCAGCCCACGGTGACGTGCGCGCCGCGCTGCACGAGCAGCTGCAGCGCCGCCTGCCCCACGCCGCCCAGCCCCAGCAGCAGCACGCGCGCCCCCCGCGCGTCCGCCAGCCCGCCCGCCCGCAGCGCCGCGCTCGCCGTCAGCGCCGCGTACAGTGCGCCGCCCGCCGCCGCGTCCCCCAGCGCTGCTGGCGCCAGCCCTACCTGCAGTGAGAATACGGGATTCAATATTATTTTTTAGATATGCGTCCGATATATCAAAACATATTCAGAATCCGATACCAGTCACAAATCGATATCAAAAACGAAAAATTCTGATTTTACGAAAACCAAACCAAACGCAAAACTAAAATCTGAAATTTAGCCGAAATCGAGATATATTCGCCCTGTCCTTTTTATTTCCACAATATTCCGCTTAGTTAGAAAGAGAGGAGGCGAATTGCGTATCGCATCAGTCAGTTTGCGTTTGGATATCCACACAAATAGTTACGTATTATGCAGATACGATTTGGATTTATGCAGTTTTCGTTTTGTAACCCCCGACGGAAAAGAGGTGTACGACGATAGTCTGCACACTTATGGTAAAATGATATAAACCGGGGATGATAATAAAACCGCCCGTGTTGAGTGTAGAAAAATCACTGATTTATTTTACTTAGTAACGATTATACTAAATGGTCGCGCGTGTGCAAACGCTGCAGTTGCATAACCTACTTAATTATATGAATGTGCGGGTTCACCGTACATACTGCCAACTCTAAAGGAGAAGACAGGAGACGTGTTTTAATCTAGGTGATAATTGGTGCAACTAAACACGTGAAAAACTAATGACTTAGATTATATGATATAATTTTCAGTTGAACGGTGATACAAGGTGATTTCATTAGGTGTATAACTAAACTAAGTAGTAAAGTCTGTAAAACTAAATTGTCTGGTTATGTTCACACTATCACTGTTGGACCATGGTAGAGGTTCCCTTATCGACACTTTCGGTGGATTTACTTATATTACTAAACTCACTGAACACTGACACTGGCACAGTTGCACTCACACACTCCGTAGACGGCGCTGCGTGCTCAGCTCGCGCCTCCGCCCCCGGGGCGCGCTCACCCTGCTGCACACGTACTTCCACCACCTTGCGCTGCTGCTTGTCAAGTGCATTTTGGCACTTCCCTCTTGTAACAAAATAGATGCTTATTCCGCCTAAGATGACAACTAAGGCCAGAATAATATATGCGACGGAGTAATGATGGATGTCGTGAACGGTTAACTCTGTGGAAGATTGTTCCTTAATATTTTTTATCTGCTCTTCCAGCTGATTCCACATATGGGTGTGGTTTTCTGTTGAGTCTAAATAGATGGGCAAGGTCGTGTTGATAAGTGAATTCAGAATGGACACCTCTGGGACTTCGATGTTTGATTGAATATCCAAGTGACGTAGAAAATTGTTGTGTGCATGGATACTATAAGTGTCCGATTTCAATGTGCATCCCTGACCTACGTTAATGATACCACTGCCTCGAATAACAGTAGTTGTTGTGTCAGCAATACAGGAGATACGGAGTTCACATGATTCACAACAGGTGTAAAACCAGGTATTTACATTATGTAATTTGACCCAATAATTGTGGCACGAGGATACTTCTTGTTTACAAACGCTCCTGATATCACTTACATGTTGAATGTCACATAGCGATTGTTTTATTTTTAGATTGTAAACAGGTTTGTCATAGGTGCACAGTAACTTATTGCTCTTAACGACATTTATGCATGCCTGCAGGTCATTATCTGATAAGAGAAGAGCAAGGTCCTTTTGAATGTTATAGGCAATAAATGGTGAGCTGGGGATTGTGCGAAAGTTATTCGACCCCCTTTTCTGAGGGATAGGTATGATCCTATCTAACTCGAAGATCTCATTGCTCACCAGGGGAATCTTTATCTCTATAATTAAATAGCCTTCATATAACGTTGCTGACGCCTTCATAATTTTGTACATGTCGGAAAGGTTTGTTGGTTCAATTGGGGTCATTAAATTGCCCTGTAGTTGCCCGGAGATAATATTGATCTGACGAGCCAGCTGTTCAGGAGACAAAAGGTAAGGGTCAATACGACCGTGGCTGATGTCTGTCACGGTATCAATAAGTGTGTGCTGAATGCGCATTAGATTTGCTAGTATGACACTCGCGGCTAATGCGGAAGATGTCACATATAAAGCATTTCTGTTGTCCAGACGCACCTGGTTGATTTCAACAGTGACGTTTCGAAGATGTTCGTTTATGAAATGGAACTGTTTGTTCATTGTCTCCTCGCTGCGTCGCAGAATGTTGTATTCCGATTCCAAGACAATTGTTTGATTCTTGAGTAACTGTTGGAGATGATTTTCATGGGTGGTTATCTTTTCTATGTCCTGCTTGTATTGTTGAGCAAAACTTTCATCCAATACTCCAAACAGGGTATTTGCCAAGTACCCCACTCCGTTTATTAATCCACGTCTTTGCCTTCTTGCGTTAGGTTTTTCTAGAAGAGTTTGATAATGCTCAAGTTCCTTTAGTTCATGTTCTAGTTGTAAGATGACACTATCGTATTGCGAGCCCATGCAATCGGCGGTTAGTTTCAAATAGGTTATGTACTTCTTTACGTTCGATACTCCGTGATAGAACGTGGTCATGTTATAAAACACAATGAGTTTCCAATCGTCCTTGATAACTTGGAGGTTTGAAATTTTATCGAAGTAAAATCCTTGGTTGGTAAAAATTTGCGTCACATTATATGACGTCAATTTGACTTGCTGAGTTTGATCACTGGGTGATACAAACAAAAGCATTAGAAAAATGGACATGAAAAAAGCTTGGAAAGGTTTCTGTTTTCGTAGTCGCGTGGATCGCCTTTTAACTTCAGGTTGAATTGATGGTGGTGGGGACGACTCATCCACGCACTGAGTTACGGATTCGGACGGGGGTCTCTCCTCATTTACGGGTAAGTATACAAGCTTGTTGACTGGACGCTGTATGGTATTGTTGCTCGTCTTAACGGTAACAACTCTCACATACCCATCCTTTCCTGGATGAAGTTGCTTTACTCGACCCATTGCCCACTTACCCGGAGGTACATTCTCTTCCCGGATGAGGACGAGGTCCTCGACTTTAAGATTACTTCGTGGTGTTTGCCATTTAGTTCTCGCTTGAAGCTGTTGAAGATATTCCGATGACCACCGTTGCCAGATATTCTTAGTTATAGCTTGAACGAGTTGTCACCGTGCCTTTAAGGTTACAGACTCCGGTTCAGTTTGAGGTCTTGACAAAATTGGTGCCCCAGTCAGGAAATGTCCCGGGGTTAAGCAATCGTCATCAGAGTTTTCAGTTAGTTGGCATAATGGCCTGGAATTCAGACACGCTTCTATTTGGCAAAGTAACGTCGAAAACTCTTCGTACGTAAGACGTTGATCACCAATGACCCTTTTTAAGTGATATTTCAGGCTCTTCACAGCCGCTTCCCAAAGCCCACCTGCATTAGGCCAGGCAGGTGCATTGAAGTGCCAGTGGATGTTCATCTCACCGATTTTATTAAAGAAGTCTGGGTTGATATTCTGGATGATCTCCTTGTACTCCTTCTTCATGAGTCGACTAGCTCCCACGAAGTTTGTACCGTTGTCACTGTACATGTGACCTGGAGATCCACGCCGGGAGCAGAAACGACGAAACGCCGCTAGAAAGGCGGCCGTACTCAAATCTGAAACTAGTTCCAAATGAACCGCTTTCGTGGACAGGCAGACGAAAACCGCTACGTAACCCTTTGATGCCTTCAGCTCTATGTGCCCCGTGAAGTCGACACCAGTGTGAGTAAATGGCCTTGACGGAGTAACTCTAGCTCGTGGTAAGTCCGCCATAATTTGTTGTTGTACTTCGTTATTAAATCGACGACACTTAACACAAAGTCTCAACTGGCGTTTTACCGTCCTAACCCCGCTGATAATCCAGTACCTATCTCTTATGTAAGAAAGGGTTAGTCGGGGGCCACCGTGTAGCGTAGTTATGTGAGCCTGGCTAATAACTAGATCAGTAAGTCGGCTATGGCTTGGTAGAATGATGGGGTGCTTCGCCGATGTGCTTATACTGGCGTAATTTAACCGTCCACCAACTCTTAATATACCGTTTTCATCTAGAAAAGGATTTAAACTGCAAATCTTGCTTTTTGAACTCACGTGTTGTTTACATTTAATATCTTGCAATTCCTGATGAAATTCTAGTGATTGCATTTCTTTAATAATTAAATTATATGCGTTATTTATTTCTGATGACGATAGGAAACCATGATGTGTTGAAATATGTTTGTCGCAAATTCGCTTGATGAAACGTGAGACCCAGCAAATAATCCGCACAATTCGTGTCAATGAACTACAGTTTTGCAGTAGGTCACTAATGAATGTTACATTATTTTGTACTAAGGCTGTGTTCACACAAGCTGCTTTTATTTCTATGATAGGAGACTGGTACACGATTTTAGTTTCATCTTTTCTCTCGTAACCTTTTAACCATTCTGGCCTTTCCCACCACAACGAATGGTTTAACAACTGAAGAAACGTTACTCCTCGTGTCGCACAATCAGCTGCGTTTTCTTCCGAGCTGACATGACTCCAGAATTCGGCCGGTATTATGTTGGTTATCTGCTTTACTCTGTTAGCTACAAATGATTTCCATCTCGATATATCTCCATGTAGCCATCCCAGAACTATCATAGAATCTGTCCACGCATGAAGGGTCATACCTACGTTTGGTAAGGAATCAACGACCTTCTTCACCAGATGGGATAAAAGTAGTGCACCGCAGAGTTCAAGTCTAGGCAGAGATGTTTTCTTTGCAACTGGTGCCAACTTTGTTTTTGCACCAACGATGGTCGATGTGTACTCGCCCTTATTGTTCTTGGTGACGAGGTAAATAACGCAAGCGTAAGCTTTGTCTGAAGCATCGCAAAATGCGTGTAATTGATTCTTTATTTCTGTGTTACCTAAAAATCTTGGTATGCGGTATTTATCGATGCAGTTGAAGTCTTCTTTTAATTTAAGCCAATTATGTTGCATGTCGTTTGGTAATTCTTGATCCCAGCTTGTTTCCATGGACCACGTTTGTTGAAACAGTAGCTTCGCTCTGATTGTAAGCGGTGATAGCCAACCAAGTGGATCGAAAATCTTGGATATTTCTGACAATAACTGACGCTTGGTAAACGCTACCTTATCCTCTGGAATTATATTTCCTTGGAACGTGAATGAGTCAGATGATGGATTCCATTTTAATCCAAGGGTCTTTCTGGATTCGAGACCCTTAAATTCGTACGGACTGTTCAATTGATCAGTCGTTAAGTGCTGCAAGAGTTCTGGCTTGTTGCTTGACCATTTCCGCAAATTCATACCAGCACCCTGGAGCATTTTTATCAGTTGCTGTAGTAGCTCCTTGGCTTGATCAGCGGAGTTATGTCCACTCAGCAGATCATCCATGTAGAAGGAGTTTTGTACAGCTACTGCTGCTAAGGGATATTTTTCAGCGTCATCAGTCGCAAGTTGTTTTAGCGTCCGCATAGCCAAGAAGGGGGCTGCCTTAGTCCCGTACGTTACAGTGGTTAAATTATACTGATTCAATTGATCATCCATTGAATCCCTCCACACTATTGCTTGCAGAGGCTGATCTTGCTCTCTGATGAGTATCTGGCGGAACATCTTTTCAATATCCGCAGTTATTACGTATTTGTATTGCCTCCAATTTATAATAAGTGCTAACAAGTCTTGTTGCAAGTTTGGTCCACTGTACATCAAATCGTTTAGACTATTACCCGATGTAGTCTTGGATGAGGCATTAAAAACCACTCTTAATTTCGTTGTTGTCGAATCAAGTTTCCATACACCATGATGTGGTAGGTAATACGCCTGATCGGTCGTTTTTTCGACTTGTCGCATATGACCTAATTCCTGGTATTCGTTTATAAATTGTTTGTATAGGCTTGAAAATGATTTATTTTTGGACAGTTTGGACTCTAACTGTTTAAATTGCGCTATGGCCTTAAACTTTGATGATCCGAGTTGCTGTTCGAAACCTGGCATCATGGGTATCCCAACTACATATTTGCCATTCTCTAAGCGTCTCGTGGTGCTTTTGTAAAAGTCTTCACAAAATTTATCACCAATAGTCACGTTTGATGATGATGAGTCGTGAATATCCTCCAACTCCCAAAACTTGGCTATCTCTTCAAGGTTATTGATGGCGACATGACAGTTGAACCTTTTAACATTTCCTGATAAGATCCAACCCATTTTGGTTTGTTGAGCTATAGGAGCCTGCGCTGGGCCCTTTATAAGACCGCTTAATATAATTTCTGAATATACACTGGCATCAAGAAGAAGATCAATAGGCCTTGAGACATTGTATTCCGGGTCTGCTAACTGAAGATGTTGCAAGTGTGCCCAGGACTGTTTGCGAAATGATGAGTTAGGTAGACTGTTTATAACCTTTGACACAACTAACGCCTGAGTTTGCAAGGTGTAATCTCCATAAATAGACTTACAATCTAATGTTACGATGCCTTTGCTCTGCTTAGAGACCGGACCTACCCCTGAAATGGAGGCATGATATTGCCGCCGTTGTAAACCTAGCATTTGAGTTGCATTTTCCGAAATCAGTGAAATTTGGGACCCCTGATCTAGAAGCGCTCTTAACGTAACGTATGTACCATTGTTTGATAAAACTGTTAACGACAACGTAGTTAATAGGATTTCTTCATTGTCAGCAGCGACGTGGTTAACGTTATGCTGAGCCAAGGAAGGCTGTGTAGTAGAGCTCGTCGTTGCGGTGGTTTGATGTTGTGGTACACACACATCGTGAAGTAAAGTGTTGTGGCTGGTGTTACACCTTTTACAACGTTTGGGACTAATGCACTCTTGGTCTGGATGATAGTTAAGGCAATTTTTACAGTATTGAGTCTTTGTTACCCAGGCCAACCGATCTTCCGGAGTCATTTTTAGGAATTTCCTACAAGTAAATATAAAGTGGCGCGTATTACAAATCGGACAGTTTGGTCCTTGAGTAGCGGCAGCTTGATAATGTTTCTTGTAGTGGTTCCCCTGGTTAACAGGTTTGTTGTGCTGTAGACTTGACTCCCGTTTAGCCGCAGGCTTCGTAATTTCTCTCTCTCTACGGTGTAAGGGTTCCAGGGCTGTGAATTTGTTTTCGAGAAACGTCATAAATTCTGACAGAGATGGTAGCTCTCGTGGTGATGTACGCGCTTCTTTGTAATCACAGTAGGTCTCCTGGTCCAGTTTCTTACTGAGAAGATGCACTAACAAAGGATCCCATGTATTTGTATTCACACCAAGGTTGTGTATAGCGTGGATACACTCCGTGGTGGTGTCATATAGTCGCTTCAGCTCATAAGCTGTTTGCTTGGCAATAGAAGGCTGATTTAGAAATACCTCTATTTGATTTGTAAAGAGAACTTGAGCATTATTATATCTGTGAGTTAGAATTTCCCAAGCTGTGTCGTAATTATCAGCCGAAATATGAAGATGCTGAATAAGGCGTTCAGCCTCTCCCTTGAGCTTTCCTTTCAGGTGTTGCATCTTCTGAGCCTTGGTAATGGTGTTGTTATCGTGAATAGCTTCTGTAAACAGGTCACAAAATGTTGGCCACTGCGTGTATTTCCCCGCAAAAGTAGGAATTTCGAGTTTCGGCGTAGCTTGCTGTACATGTACCATGGATGATATTTTGTTATTAAGCAAACGCTTGATGTCCTTGTAATTACGCTCAAACATACTAAATTCATTTTCGTACAGTAAGTCACTGCCCTGAAGTAAATGATCGATACGCAGATGCAACGAGTCGATAGTGTTCCACTTGGTTTGTATAGCCCTAAGCTCGTCTTCAAGTTCCCATTTTTCCGTTATTTCGTTCACGTTGATGCTCTTCACCAACCTGTTGAAGGCCCTAAAATTGGTTCTTTGTTGAGCCAACAGTTCATTGGCTTCCGTGTTAGCTTGAGTTCCTTTCTCAACAGAGCCAAATGCAGTAAGCAGGTTACGGGTAGACTGGTAGAGGATCTTACCCTGTTGATATAAATCTGTGGAGAAATATTGTGGTTCCTTGTCTGGAAACTCGGAAAGTTTCAGGTGATTTTGTTCGAATTCTCCCCAGAGGTTGTCCAACGACTCTATTCTTTTTTGGATATAATCCGGAGTTTTTCTCGATAATGGATCCTTACCGAAATTGACCTTTATCCTATTGAGCCCTTCTAATATTTCCGACTGACGAGCGCTTGATACTGCCATGGCGATTAAATAAAAGGAACAATCTTACTTGGTCACCGAAGAGTTGATACCAACAGCGATCTGCAGATCCTGGATGCAGTAGAAATGTAGATGAAGGCACTCAGAGTTCCACCAAAGTCTTTACGACCGATTCACTACGTGTTCACTGAACTGAGTGATTGAACTTCACGGAACTGACGCGAAATACTCAACGAATATTATCAAGTCTGGGGTTCTGATTCCGAACCACCCGCGCACCTTGAATTATATACCCGATGGACTGTTACTACGCGAGATATCAGATCCGGCTCGAAGGACCAAAAAAAATGTACGACGATAGTCTGCACACTTATGGTAAAATGATATAAACCGGGGATGATAATAAAACCGCCCGTGTTGAGTGTAGAAAAATCACTGATTTATTTTACTTAGTAACGATTATACTAAATGGTCGCGCGTGTGCAAACGCTGCAGTTGCATAACCTACTTAATTATATGAATGTGCGGGTTCACCGTACAAGAGGGGCGTAATAAGTTTGACTTGTCTGTGTATCTGTGTGCCTGTGGCATCGTAGCTCTTGATTTATAATTAGATTTAATGTTTCAATATTATTTTATTTGTTTTAATTAAAGGAATGGATCGATTTTGATGCGGTTTTCTTTGTTTGGAAGGTGACGTAATCTATACAGATCTGTCCAGGTGTTTAAGGTCATCAGCTCGCTTGTTAGCTGCGGTAGGGATTTAAAATACTTTACTTTCAAACATATGTCTGACTTAATATTTAAATTTAATAAAATATTCATGCATATGCTAGTGCCATTGAGCTGGTCTGATGATGGTGCTCGAAGGTAAGAGACGTAACCTTGGATTGCCTATTAGTAAACCCATCATGTTTTGGCTCATTTAGATTCGTCTTAACTAGATCTGTTTATTTTTCATAATAACGAGAACCTGATACTAGAACTGGGAGGTGAGTAATCGAACCCTGGAATGCCTACTAATAAACCAATCGAGTTTGGGCTCGTTAGATTCGTCTCAACCCGTTCTATAACTTTCTTATAATGAATGTCTTGATCACTGTTTTATTAAATCAAAATTTAAAGCGACCACTATAGTTTGTAACAGTACACTGACCGATCATAATTGCGTAATGACTGCAATTCCTCGCAAGTCAACGGATATAAAGAAAAACAATAAAAGACAATATACAAAATGTGACTATGATGCCGCTATTTCAGATCTGGGCCACTTTGTTTGGAAAGACATATTATCCCTGTCGGATCCAAATGAAATGACTAACCAATTTCTTAATATCTTAAGAGATACCTTAAAACAACACACTAAGACCTTTAATATATCTAGGCGTAAAAATAATATCAAGCCCTGGATAACACCAGGATTATGTCGTTGTATGAGAAACCGTGACAGACTTCATCAAAGGCTTATATCAGACCCAGGAAATGAGGTATTACAGATTTCTTATAGACGTTATCGCAACACCTGTAATAATTTATTGAAAACGTTAAAAAATAATTACTTTAAAGCTAAATTGGAAAACAATAAAAGTAATATAAAAAATCAGTAGGGAATAGTAAAAAACATGTGCAACTTAGATAAAAAAGATAATTCGGCAATAGACCTTTTAAGTAAAACACAAGATAGACAGAGCTCACTAGATGGCATTAATAAGTATTTTTCTGGAGTTGGAGCCGATCTAGCCAGTAATATTTTATCTAGAACACAGAACAGTGAAGATTTTCTAAGTAAAAACTTGAACTTAAAGCAAATTAATCCACCCATGAATTCGTTTATGCTTCTTCCAACAAATGAAAATGAAGTTAGACGAATAATCTTCAATTTAAAAAATACAGAGTCATCAGGTTGGGATGGTATAACAACAAAGTTTTTAAAAAAAGCGATAAACATTATTGTGGAACCAGTAACAGCTATTTGTAATATCTGTTTCACCACTGGTACCTTCCCACTGGCACTAAAAAGATCTGTTACTATTCCAATTTTTAAGTCGGGTGACAGAGATATGGTGTCGAATTATAGACCTATTTCCTTGCTACCTAGCTTGTCAAAGATTCTGGAAAAATTAATGAATTGTAGACTAAAGAAATACCTGGAGATGAAAGGATTTTTTTCATGCAATCAATTTGGATTTAGGGAAGGCAGATCTACCTGTGATGCGCTACATAAGTTAACTTCGTTTGTTGCTAATGGCTTGGATAATAAAGACAAAATACTGGGTGTATTCTTGGATCTTGCCAAAGCGTTCGACACTGTCTCTGTCCCCATTCTGATCACTAAGCTAGAGCGCATGGGGGTTCGAGGTATACCTCTGGCTTTATTCAGGGATTACTTAAGTGACCGCAAACAGAGTGTCAAGATTAATGATGGCTGTAGCCAAGAGGTTGATATGGTATACGGAGTGCCGCAGGGAAGTGTGCTTGGCCCAACACTCTTTTTGATTTATATCAATGATTTATGCGATTTGACCATGGATAAGGGACAAATTATCACGTTTGCTGATGACACGGTATTATTATATAAAGCAAAGACCTGGGCAGATGTAAATAGCATAGCAAATCAAGGATTGCGTACGGTAGCAATATGGCTTGATAACAATTTATTAACCTTGAATGCCCAAAAAACTATGTACATTTCTTTTAGCACTTCAAGAAAAACTCAGCCTCCACCAGGCATCATAAATTTAAAGGTACATAAATGTGTTGATGAATGTGAAATATCTTGTAATTGTTGCAGAATTAGCAGTACCACCTCAACTAAATATCTTGGTGTGGTGGTCGATCGTTATCTTGACTGGAAAGACCAAGCCAAAAAACTAAGTGCCCGAGTTCGAAAACTGATATACATCTTTAAAATGCTCAGAAATGTTTGTTCAGTGCAATTGCGTACTACTGTATATTATTCACTTTGTCAGTCTATTATTAGTTACTGTTTAACAGTATGGGGTGGTACATCAAAAACTACAATGTTGATAGTTGAAAGGGCTCAACGTGCACTACTTAAAGTTATGTTTTTTAAAGACTACAGATATCCTACGCATCTCTTATATAAAGAAAATGGGGTACTTTCTGTACGCAAACTTTACATTCAGCTGTTAATTATCTCACAACACAAAATTAAACCTGACTTCGGGTCTAGGCGAAGGATGGATATAGTTTACGACGTTCCAAAATGTAAGACTAGATACGCTCAAACCTTTAAAAATTATCTTGGCCCCAGCATCTATAATAAAATTAGCAGAAAACTGAAATTAAGAGATCTTAGCTGTCGGGGATGTAAAAAGATTATTGGTGAGTTTCTTAATGAATTAGATTACTATGAGGTGGAAAATATTCTGAGATAAAAATAATAATAATAATTAATATATTTGAAATCATGTTAATAAATAATATATTTAATATAATATAATGTTAATAAATTAGTGATAATAAATGATATAAATAATTAATCCGAAATAATTTAATTTTAATGAATAATAATTTTAAGATAATATCATGATTATATATATAATACATTTACACAAACACTACACAAACACAAACACATTTTATATACAACACACTTGGCATAAGGGAAATATAATATTTTTATAATTTGATGTAAGTTATGATTTATTAAAATAATTTATTGGTGTCTAAAATCTAATATAATAACCCAAAAATATAAAAATAAATAATTAATAATATGTATTTAAAAAAAAACCATACAAACAATTTCACAATTATGATAACAAATTGATCATCTGGAAACTTTGCTTATACTGTGTGAGTTTTCGTTACTACCTTCGAAGTTAAAATCAAGTACCTACCACAAGATTTAAATGTTTAATACAATAACCCACAGTTTTACTTGTGTAATTGGTGAAGTGAATTTGTTTTGTCTAATTGTTCTTGTCTAAATTGACTGTGTAACTTAAGTTGTGTACTGCGAACGAGGAATACTGTCCCACCGTAATACAGTTCAAACTAGTACGGGGGTCAGGGTGAATCTGTTTCGCAACAACCAAACTTTTAAGTGTACGTGACGATTTTGTATAAGGTATGTGAATTTTTAGAAAATAAGTAAGCATTAGCTATATAAATAAGATTAAGGTTGTTGTTAATTGGTGGAAATAAATTGAATTGAATTGAATTGAATGACGAGAACCTGATGCTGGAACTGGGAGGTGGCTAATGGAACCCTGGAATGCCTAATAATAAACCCATCGAGTTTGAGGTCATTAGATTCGTCTTAACCAGTTCTATACATTTTTCATGATGACGAGGACCTTATACTAGAGCTGGGATGTGGTTTATGGAACCCTGGAATACATTGTAGTAAACCCATCGAGTTGAGGTTCATTCTATACATTTCTCATGATGACGAGGACCTGATACTAGAGCTGGGAGGTGGCTGATAGAACCCTAGAAAGCCTACTAGTAAACCCATCGAGTTTGGGCTCATTAGATTCGTTTTAACAAGTTTATCACATTTCTTATGATGACGAGTACCTGATGCTAAAACTGGAAGGTGGCTGATGGAAACCTGGAATGCCTACAAGTAAACCCGTCGAGTTTGGGTTCACTAGGTTCATCTTAACCAGTTCAATATATTTCTCATGATAACGAGGACCTGATGCTGGAATTGATAGATAGCTGACGAAGTATTAACGTTCTATATCTTTTGTTAGTTAATAACGCCGCCTATTGTACACTTATTTTTTTATAAATGTTTGTCCTGTAATAAGTTAAGATGTGCAATAAAGAAAGAAAGAAATAAATAATAAATGTTTGACGACGACGGTGCCGTACCTTAATGATGTGACTCGAAGACATTGTGACAAGAAGATAGTGCAACATCTGTTCCTAGACCAAGTTTTAAGGTTCGCAGATCGCTTAGTTGGTAATATTTAAGAAAATGTAATCTAAGTACGAGGGTGGATTGAAAAGTTCGCGGCCTCAGCAAGAAAACAATATAAAATATAAGCCAAAGTAATTTAATTTTTCCACGTAATCTCCACTTAACTTTATGCACTTCTTCCATCTGGTTTCCAACGCCTGTATTCCGGTCATAAAAAAAGTTTCTTCAAGGCCTTCAAAAAAGTCACCCACCGCAGCTTCGACCTCCTCATTTGATGAAAATTTTTGACCTCCAAGGTGTTTTTTTAGGTTTGGGAATAAATGAAAGTCTGAAGGTGCCAAATCAGGAGAATAGGGGGGATCTGGCAGTAATTCAAAGCCACAATCACGAATTTGAGCCATAGATTCAACAGACGTGTGAACGCGTGCATTATCCTGATGGAACAACACTTTCTTGCTGAGTAATCCTGGCCTTTTCTCTTTGATTGTTTCACGCAAGCGACGTAAGAGGGTGCAGTAATAAGCCGAGTTTATAGTTTCACCTAGTAGTAGTAGTCCACCATGATGACACCCTTAGCATCCCAAAAAACTGACGCCATCACCTTGCCAGCTGACAAAATTATTTTGGCTTTTCTTGGAGTCTGTTCATCAGGTTTTTTCCACTGCTTGGATTGCTGTTTTGACTCTGGGGTGTAGTGGTGTACCCAAGTTTCATCCATTGTTAGAAATCTGGCCAAAAAATCTTGTGGATCAGCCTCAAACATTTCCAAACAGTCGCGAGAAATCGTGAGGCGTATTCGTTTTTGTTCGACTGAAAGCAATATGGGTACCCACCGCGCAGAAACCTTAGAAAATCCAAGTTCATTGACTATGATGTTTTGTGTTCGTTCATACGAGATGCCAATAGTGTCTGCAATCTCCCTAATGGTCAATCTCCGATCTGTCAATATCAGATCACAGATTTTCCCGATGTTTTCTTCAGTCGTAGACGTCATAGGCCGGTCAGAGCGACGGTCATCTTAAATACTCTCTCGTCCGCGTTTAAATTCAGCAACCCACTTTTTTACAGACGGAGCAGATTCCCCCAATGTTGTTGACATATCTTCGTGAATCTCTTTTGGAGTTAGTTTTTTTGAAACAGGTATTTGATGACCGCACGTTGCTTAATTTTCTTCATTATTTAAAAACGCTGCACAAAGGCTCACAAAATTTAGTCTAATTTAAATACAGTTAATGCTATTGCGATAGAATTTTACAAGTGACAACCAGAGAGTAAACTAATCGAATGAGGTCAGTTACATTAAAATAGTATTTATGTGTTAGGCCGCGAACTTTTCAATCCACCCTCGTAGTTACCGCAATGAGGTGTGCCCCGCTTGGGCGGAGCGTCGCCGTGTCCTCGTGTGGACGATCGGCAGTGACAACCTCTCGCACCGGGCCCAGGTATAGGCCATAGTCTGAAGCGAGGAGGAATGGCAGCGATCCCCTCCTTCTGCGAAGCAGTAATGCTGGCAAAGGTGGCGGCCGCATGCGTGAGGGAACGGACATCTTCATGCCCTGGCCGCCAGAATCCCTCCCGCCCCTGATTTCCAGCCCCCGTAGGCATGGGCTTGAGGATGACGAACATTGGGTAGCTCGCCTTTCGGCCGTCTGGTAATCATCCAGACCTAGGCAAAGATGGAACATACGTGTGGTATCAGTCAGTAAAAGTCTGATAGACCCTCTCGCCCCGCCATAAAGCCGAAAGTCATTCGATATCCCACCTTTAAAAAAAATAGTTTTCACGATCTTGAGTTTCGCGATTCATTTAAAAAAATAAGGTATAAACAATACTCTTTCAGCCGTTTTCACTTCACTAGGTATAAGAACCTATTAATATTTTAAAGATGAGCGTCGTTGAGTCGGGGAACCGCAAATGTTTTGTAAAGATATAGCTAAACTAGCTTCTGCCCGCGGCTTCACTCGCGTGAATGTAGGTTTCTCCATACAAACTTTGGACCCCCGCTTCATCCCCTTAGGGAGTGAATTTTGGAAAATCCTTTCTTAGTGCTCACCTACGTCATAGAAGGAAACCTTGTGCATTTCACGCTCCTAATCCCAGTAGTTTCGGCTGTGCGTTGATATGTCAGTCAGTCAGTTTCCCCTTTTATATATATAGATAGATAAATAAACTTCTTCACACTGCGGTGCCCCGACTCAGCGAGGTTTTTCCATCGATATATATGTACTACGTACTAGATTACGCGTGCCGTACACTCACTTCAACCGACTCAGGTGCAGTGTCTTCTATGCACCTTGATATTGATGACATTAGTACAGTTTTGACGTTCATGCAGTGTGAGAGCAGTGCTTATAAATTCAAATTAAAGTGAATCTGGACGTAAATAATAATTCTGTATAATTTTACTATGTTTGTCAGTATTTTTTATTTTTTAGAAGTAATATAGTAATAGTATGTTAGAAAACATTTTAATTTATTAAAAAGCACTCCCATTTTACAATCAGAGAATTAATTATGCAGATGCATTAAAACATGCAGATGTTCACTCCCACAAAAACCAGATTTTTACCTACAACTGGTTTAGTGAACACAGACTTGCATGGTGTTTTATTCCCTGTTTGTTTTTTTTTTTTTGAATATTTTATTTAATGAAATTTCTTTTTTGTATAAATGATATCAATGAATTCCGTCAAATTCAAAGATTATGACGACGTGTTTTTTGATACTGTAAAAACTCAGCAAGAAATGTCAGCAAATCATTGGGTATTAAAACTGATACCCAATGATTTGCTGACATTTCGACCCCAAATAACACGGGACAAGGGCAGGAAGATGATGTTGTTCGTCATCATAACTTCGTCCATAATCGCAAAGACAAAACCTTCGGTTTCCCCGATGAGGTCACCGAAACGCAGCCAAGATACGGACACTAACAGGTCTACATCGGGGCCATGTAAGGCCCGGTAAAAGCGTCCGTGAACTTCCTTGCTCTGCCATATTTCCTTGCGGTCATTAGTATCCGGTACTATAGGTTTGCGCCAGTTCTCGTTAGCCAAGGAGAGCGGAGTGAGGCCCTTGTCCATCGCTGCCACATCTCGGTGCATACCCACGTCGGTTTTTAAGAAGTATTCCCTGAGACGGCATACCTCGCGGTTGTGCAGGGTCTTAGCATTTAAGAAGCCACGATCCCCGCATTTCCGCGGGATATACAGTCTCATTACCGATGACCGTAGGTGATGCATCCGATTTGCGGTAAGGAGTGTGCGGACCCTCCTAGCCAGGGCGTCAAGTTCTGTCTGAGTCCATTTCCATTTTCCATTTTTTTTTGTTTCTGAAATGGACTCAGCGGTTGGGTCATGCCCGTATTGATGTGAATACATCAATACGGGCATGACCCAACCGTTGACAGCGCGCACCTTGTTTCCGCTTGATAAAAGACTATCCAGTACTTTATTCAGGCGGCCAAAGAAGCGCTCTTTCAACGATTGTTTCACGTCATCAGTATTGATGCCTAACGCTTCCGACATACCCAGATACTTGTAAGTTTCGGTTGAGCAGAGGGATCTAAGGTGTATAGAATCCGAGAGTTGAATTCCCACGGATTCCATAATCTCACCTCTCTTTACATGTATGACTGCACATTAATTTGTCCACACCAAATTCCATCCTGATGGCACTACTGAAGGTTTCAGTTATCTTCAGCAGTTCCACCAGTTGCAAGTTGTTGGGAGTAAAGAAGGTGAGATATGACCTGACCGCCTCTTTTCAACCGGTAACCTAAGCCAGAACCCTCCAGCAGTGTGCTGAGAGGGTTCAAGGCTAGGCAAAACTACAGTGAACTCATACTGTCATACTACCCTGGAATATGCCACGCTCAATCCATATCGGTTCGCTGTTCTCCTGAATCTGTCGACATCCCGGATAGTGAAGGACTGTTCTCCACTGCCCCATACATGACATCAGGAAGGTGCGCAGAGTAGCATCAACTTTATACAATTCTAGCACCCTCATGAGCCACGTATGAGGAACAGAATCATAGGCCTTCTTATAATCTATCCAACATGCCGACAGATTCTTTCGAGAACGTAGAACCTGTTGGCTAATGGCCATATCGATGAGGAACAGCTCCTTAGTACCGCGGGACCCGTTCCTACATCCATTCTGAGAGGCAGACATGATAGAATTTGTCTCAATATGACTGTTGATTTTAGCTCTCAGAATGGATGAACTTTATAGACCGTCGGCAAACATGTGATCTCACCTGATGGTAAGCAGTGATGCAATCATTGATGGTGAGGCGCACTAGTTTATTAAGAGTCTATTCACTCTAGCATTGAAGGCACCTAAATTATAGTTGGACGGGAAGACCGCAGCAGGCAAATTGTTCCAGTCCTTCGATGTACGCGGTATAAACGACGAAGCGAGACGCTTAGTCCGGACCGTTGAAATTTCAACAAAGTAAGGGTGGATACTCGCCGTACGTCGGGTTGTAATATGGTAGAAAGGAGATGGCAGAATCAAGTCATGCAATTCCCGCGCATACTCACCAAAATGCAACCTGTAAAATACCGATAGGCTGGCCACCCTGCGCCTGTCCTCGAGGCTTTGTAGATTTGGACTTAACCAAATCTGGATCCCCAATTAGCCTCTTCGCACGTATTTCCACTGAGTCCAAAGCTGATAGATGGCATTTTGCAGCACCAGCCCATATGTGACTGCAGTACTCCACACACCATCGGACCTGTGCTTTGTATAACATTAGAAGCTGTCCCGGTGTGAAGTCGTCGGACTTTTGCAAGAACGCTTAGTTTCCTAGCAGCTACCTTAGCTTTGGACTCAATGAACCGCCCAAAATTGAGGTCTGAGGAAATTTCAACTCCCAAGAGCTGAAGGCGGTCGGTGCACTCCAGGTATACATTTCGAAAAGCGGGAGCCAAGATGAACGGGCTCCTTTTGGCGGTGAATAGACACGCTTGTGTTATGGCGGCGTTCAATTTTACCAGATTGGTTTCGCCCCACTTGGAGACTGCCTGAAGTGAGACATTTGTACGCTCTATCATAGCCTCTTGTTCGGACCGGATTAGTTCCTTACTAGCCCGAGCAACTAGAAGGTATCTCTCTACAACTGTGCTATCATCTGCATACCCATAGATACCGGGCATCAGCAGATCGTTAATATGCAGCAGGAAAAGAGTTGCAGAGAGAACTGACCCCTGAGGAACTCTGGGATTAGTGGTCATGGGCTCTGATGAGCATCCATCGACAACAACTCGAGAGAGACCGTTCACTCAGGAAGTCTTTTACCCAGTTAATCAGACCAGGGGAAATGCCCTACGCTGGAAGCTCACTCAAAAGACTGGCGTGCCATACCCTGTCGAAGGCCTTCGAGACGTCTAAGGGGACAGTAATCGCTTCTCCATTCTTCTCGAGGGCCTCGCCCCCATATGTGAGTGGTATACACTAGTAGGTCCCCAGTAGACCGATTGTGGCGAAACCCGTACTTTCGGTCACTGAGGAAATCGTTACGAAATTATTGAAACATACGCGCGAAAACAGCCGCGATTTAAGTAAAATGGAGCCGAGAATGTTACTGCAGTACTGACTACCTCACAAGGCTGACTCGATACTTTTGCTGCCAAATACTGCAAAAACATTAGGACGTGTTAAACCCGCATTCTTATGAAATTCATAAACAGGGCAAAACAAAATAAAAAACCTACAAGTATACTACGTGGAAAATAAGTTGAACCAAAATGGCCGTCGTTGCTATGGTTACGCTCAGCCCCCACTTTACACACGATTCATCATCATCATCATCATTTCAGCCGAAAGACGTCCACTGTTGGACATAGGCCTCCCCCAAGCGTCGCCACAATGACCGATCCTGTGCTTCTCGCATCCACCGCACTCCCGCGACCCTCACCAGGTCGTCGGTCCACCTTGTGGGAGGCCTTCCAACGCTGCGTCTTCCGGTGCGCGGTCGCCACTCTAGAACCTTTCGGCCCCATCGGCCATCTGTTCTACGAGCAATGTGCCCTGCCCACTGCCACTTAAGTTTGGCGATTCTTCGGGCTATGTCGGTGACCTTGGTTCTCCTGCGGATATCTTCATTCTTTATGCGATCACGCAAGGAAACTCCGAGCATAGCCCTTTCCATTGCTCTTTGGGTGACTGTAAGCCTTCTGATGAGGCCCATTGTAAGCGACCATGTTTCAGAGCCATATGTCATCACTGGCAACACGCACTGGCTGGCTGACTTTCGTCTTGAGACACTGTGGTATGTTGGACGAGAAGATACCGCGCAGCTTCCCGAACGCTGCCCAGCCGAGTCGGATTCGACGATTGACCTCTTTCTCAAAGTTCGACCTACCCAACTGGATTGTCTGTCCCAGGTAAACGTAATCGTCTACAACTTCGAGTGCAGAGTCTCCGATCTTGATCGGAGTGGGTGCTACATGGTTATTTACCATGACTTTGGTTTTATCCATGTTCATTTTAAGACCCACTCTTTTGGAAGCTCTACTAAGGTCATCGAGCATTGTACTGAGCTCCTCCGTAGTTTCAGCCATGACTACTATATCATCGGCAAACCGAAGGTGAGTGATGTACTCGCCATTGACATTAATGCCTAGTCCACTCCAGTCCAGAACCTTGAAGACATCTTCCATTGCAGCCGTGAACAGTTTCGGAGAGATGACATCTCCCTGCCTCACGCCCCGCTGCAGAAGGATAGGTTTCGAGGTCTGGTCCTGAAGTCGGACTGACATTGTGGCGTTTTCGTACAAACACTTCAGCACTTCGATGTACCGATAGTCAATCTGGCACCGTTGGAGAGACTGCAGTACAGCCCAAGTCTCGATCGAATCAAAAGCTTTTTCGTAGTCCACGAACGCTAAGCATAGAGGCAAGTTATACTCCTCTGTCTTCTGTATAACCTGCCGAAGCGTATGTATGTGGTCTACGGTGCTGAAACCTTTTCGGAAACCGGCTTGTTCGGGAGGCTGGAAGTCGTCGAACCTGCGCGCGAGACGAATCGTGATGACTCTGGAAAACAGCTTGTAGACATGGCTCAGAAGTGAGATGGGCCTGTAATTCTTAAGCAGGGCATTGTCGCCCTTCTTAAAGAAAAGTACCACCACACCTCTGCTCCATGCCTGTGGCGTCTTTCCCTCAAGTATGACGGAATCGAACAACCTCTGAAGGGCCCTTAGGACCGGTTTTCCACCCGCCTTCAGGAGTTCGGCTGTAATTCCGTCGTCACCCGACGCCTTGTTGTTTTTAAGCTGCTTCAGAGCCACCCTAATCTCGTACAGGCTGACATCCGGGATATCTTCGGTATAGTGCCGGGTTAATCTAGCTCTTGGGTCGTTTGCTAGATTTGTTGTGGGTTTTGTGATAGATGTGTACAGCTGTCCATAGAATGCCTCGATCTCTCCCAGAAGCTCCGATTTGGCGGATATGACTCTGCCATCGTCGGTCTTCAGTTTCGTGAGCTGGCTCTGCCCTATAGACAGATCCCTTGCAAAAACCTTGGAGCCCTTATTCCGCTCAATCGCATCTTTAATCCTTTCGGTATTAAAGAGGCGGAGATCGCGTTTTAAGGACTTTGAGATCCGTCTATTGAGCTGCCGGTAGATGCACGCATCGTGTGAAGACTGCAGAATCATCTCACGCCTCTCTTTCATGAGTTCGAGAGTTTGATCAGAGAGCCTTTTCTTCCTTGTACGACGAGTCTTAAAAAACTTAGACCCGACCGTATGGACAGTTTCCACGAACCAATCGTTGTATTCGTCCACAGAGCCACCTAGGCACTCGAAACGATTGTGAAGTTCGAGCTGAAAGCTCTCGGAGTTTTGAATCTGGATCTGTGCTGGACGGAGCGTAGACTTCATCAGTCGAGATCTTTCAAGCTTGATATTGATATTCAATGTGCCTCTTACCATGCGGTGATCACTTCCAGTTTTCACCGCGTTGATCACAGAGACATCATTGAATATTTGCTTCTTCGTTGACATGATGAAGTCAATCTCGTTTCTGGTCGCACCATCAGGGCTTTGCCAGGTCCACTTCCTACGCTCACGTTTTTTGAAGAAGATACACGATTAAGACCCGAAAATCGGTTACTTACTAAGCATTCAAGGTCGATCGCCATTTTGGTTCAACTTATATTCCGCGTATTGTAAGGAACGAATTGGTGAAGCTAAGTGCTAGAGAAATCGGATTTTGAAAACGATTTCAAAATCCGAAATCGGATATAAATATATCCGTTTCCGTTCAAAACCAAAAACGGCCATGTCTATTATTTTTCAATATACTTACTTGAAAACCCACTCTTATCGCTACAGCTTTTATGGGGGCGACCACAAGCTCTTATAGCAGTACTGTTTTAATCTTACTTAAGCTTTTCGTACCATCAGTTTTCTTAGCGTTTTTGTGACGTCACTGTTAAAAAGTTCATTCTTTTCGTACTTTAACACGATTTTTGACCGCTAGCAGTATTGTTTTTACGTCAAATTAGCAAGCTTAAAAAATTTGCTCGGACGCAGCGGATTCATTGTTTTCCAAATAAATAATATTTAAAATGTGTTTTTTGTGACATATAAAGTAACTAAAACTTATTTCGATGCCTCAGTTAATTGTTTAATCTGGTGATTTTAGTACATACGTTGGTTATTAATTTATTATTGTATTCTAGGTGGCGAACACATATGAAATTTTTGAGTTTCTGGAAGCAGATAACACTGAGTCCAATTGTGCACGAACAACAACGATCAACAAGTTATTTCACTGGAATGCACTGTTTAACTTTACATTGATTCCATGATGTCCATGTAAAATAAGTTCCAAGCATAACATAACGGAACGTTACGGTCGCTCTATCGACTTAAGAATCTTCTCCCTGCTCACATAAAGGCAATGCTTGTACAGTCCCTAATTTTTCCTACAATTGACTATGCTGATGTGTGCTACTATGACCTGAATGCAGATCTCCTCAATAAACTGGACCGCCTTCTGAATAACTGCATTCGATTCGTCTTCAACCTTCGTAAGTATGATCATGTATCAACGCATCGATCACTTTTAAAATGGTTACCCATTCGCCAGCGTAGAGCGTTAAGGGCCTTGACAACTCTGTTTTCTTTTCTGAATAAGCCCTCTTCTCCTTCTTATCTGACTTCAGAAATTCAGTTTCTTTGCTCTGCGCACAATAAAAATCTTCGATCCACAAATAATCGTCTTCTACGATGTCCGACACACCGCTCTGGGTTTGTCCATTCCTCTTTCTTTGTCCAGGCGATCTTCCTTTGGAATGCGCTCCCTCTGAACAGGAACAGGAGGACTCAGGATGGCAACCAGTCGGTTGTCCTTTAAAATGAAAGCACGAGAACACTTTCGTAAGAAGTTGGTAGATTCTTGATTTGTTTGTTTTTCACTCTTGATTTGTTGTATTTGTTTTTTTTTTTTTCTCAATATCATTCTTTATTTGTATGTATGTATCTAAGTATATATTTATTATTGTTCTTGTTTCCTCTCTGACAGTCTTTTATTAAGTTGCACCTGCCATGTTATGTCTCTGCACCACCCTAAGGTCGACTGGTAGAAAATGCCTAAGGCATTAAGTCCGCCTTTGTACAATGTTTAGTGCATAAAGTTTTAAATAAATAAATAAACATAAGCATTTAACTTCCTGGGTTCAATTATCCGCTTCGAATACCAACCACTTGAAGACAGATTACTCTAAATTTAAGCACTTGAAAATTATATTAATATTTCAAAATCGGTTCGCAGTCAACAAATCAACACTGATAAGAATTTTGTTAATGAAAAACGTCGTTTGATACACGTGGAAATTTGTCACTGCAGCACACAGCTCCTTAATAACATACACTTCTCTCACTTGTCTTAATTACAAACTTTCTCCACTTGAAGTATGTTGGTACTATTTATTTTATCTCTTGTTCGTGTGCAGCAGAGCTAAACGTTTCTAATTGAAAACTTTAGATACCCATTCATCTTTGACAACAACGAAGTCAGCGTGTGAGCCCTGACGGTGTGGCGGCACCACGCCCCACACGCGCTCGCCAGGCCGCCGGCGCGCCGCCGGTCCCGCGCGTTCTACCACGCCCACGAAGTCGCGTCCAGGAACCAGTGGGAACTCCACGCCCTCCGCGCCCTCAAATGTGCGCAGCACGTTGAGCGCGCGCGCGCCGTATCCGCCTGCAACAGACAACAAAGTCAGTGAGCACCAGCGGCGCACGGGAAGTCGTAAGCGGCAGCGACTCACCGATCATCGCCACGTCGATGGGGTTAAGCGACGCGGCGCGTACGCGCACGAGCACATCATGCGGCGCGCGCAGCGCCGGCACGCGCGCCTCCTCCAGACGCAGCTCGGGCAGCGCGCCGTACGCGTGCAGGCGCCAGGCGCGCATGCGGCCCGCTCCGGGGCACGTCGCCCTCGCAGCCACCGCAAGCTGGGCTACTGCCGCTAGAGCATGCTGTTCCCGCATTCTGTACAAAGGCGCTCATTAAAACGTGGATCATTCGATATTCAAAACCAAAGAGATTTAAAGAGATACAATAGAGTGGCTAGATGTTACCAACAATTCAGTTAACAGGTATCAACTATCGATGCTAAAACTTGCCAGTTTTTGCTTCACATTTGAATAGATTGGAAAAAAAAATTCGGAAGCAATAAAATGAAATAGTTTAATTTTTTTTTTTAATACAATTGACTAAATCATCATTATAAGGTTTTGTTTTTAGGTGGAAAATCATCCAATGACATCTCCGGCTTTAGGGCGGAGCGAGAGGGCATGTCAGACTTTTACTGACTAAAACCCACCTTCCTGTTCCTTCTTTGCTTTCGTTTCAGGGTCCCGGGGTTCTCTTTCGCAGAACCCATGGCCCCAATAGGCTTCGACCTTGCTGGGCCCAGCACTGGGTTGCGGCAGTCGTCGCCATTCCACTATGAGATCCCACCGGAACTTTATCCGCCATGCCGCGACTGCACGCGCAAATCGTGCATGCGTGCAAGGACTGTTGCCTCCCAGATCCATCCTCCGTTAGATCCCATGGTGGCTGGCGCGCAAGGAGTTTCGTAGCTTCGCGGGAAACCGTACGTTATCCCTGCACCTTCTGGATGGCTATGATCTTCTGGCATGCGTTCAGCTTGGTCGCCGGTCGCTTTGGCAGGGACGGCGCCCCGTAAAGGGCCATGGACCGAACGATACGCGTAGAGCCTCCGGTAGGAGATGTCCGGAACCCCTAGGTTGGGCAGGAGCCGCTTGAGGACAACCCCAGTCAAGATCAAGTATGGGAGCGTCGGAAATGCTCTTCTAAATTCCACCGGCTATCGAGGACGAGTCCCAAGTAATTCATCGTCGACTCGACGCCAATCTGAACCCCTCCTACAGTTATTTGGGAACCCGGTGGTGGCACGTTTTGAGGACCATGAAAGCACATGGCCTCGGCTTGTGCAGTGCCATCTCGAGTCCCAATTGCTGGATCCTCTACACGACTGTCGCAACCCCGCGTGTCGCGATACGACTCTCCCTACGCCAGGAACAGCGTGTCGCCTGCGTAACAGACTACGCTGACCCCGTCAAGGAGGTCGTCGCGCAGCACGTAGTCATACCCGATGTTTCACAAGGGCGGTTCTAGTAGGTACCGATCCCTGCGGAACACTACACGACATCTTTCGCGGTTTCCACTGTCCCTGGTAATCGGGGTAGATGATGAACCTGTCCGCCAGGTAGGCCTCGATCACACGACGGAGGTAGGCGGGACCTGGTGATATCGGATGGCCCCCCAAATGCTACTCCAGCGACGACCATAACTAATAATGATCCAAGCAATGTTTACATTCAGCATTATCTTCCTGACCTTGTCCTGTGTTATTTGGAGTCAGTCAGTCGTCTCTTTCTTCTAATATAAAGTCTCGTGTCACAGTGTTTCTTATCCAACTCCTCCAAAACCGCAATACCGATTTTTTACCCTTTTACCCCTAACCTCCCATTTTCTTTATGGTAATTTATATTGCAGAACGTTTATGGAGTCTGCTTGTTTATATATATATATATATATATATATGTTACCGGAAATCAATATAATTCAGGTATTCTATACAATACCTAGGCAATGCATAGAATACTTGGGGCATTCAGGCAATGTATGAAATATTATGATTATTATTGTCCATTACATACTTTACCTAGGTAATTTATACAATTCCTAGGGATTATATAGAGTACCACCTGCTGGTCCACCGGCAATGTGTTAAAATAAATAGGTTTTGGTTGGTAAAATCTATTTATTTTTTATTTTTTTATATAGGTATGTACCTATAATGATGGGCAAATGAAATGTGTGTAAAAGACGTGAGCAGGGCAGAAATTGAAGTAACTTTAGGGACACTGACAGGTTAGGTTAGGGTTATTTTTTTTTATAACCACCAGGACTCCGCGGACAAGAAATATTCGAGTCTTGAAGTCTTGGGGACTTGAGTAGGTACACATATAAAATTAAAGTGAAATTAAAAATTCTTTTGGTAATAAGTAGGAAACATAATGTAATTAGCTTACAACTATTCCGGTCCTATTTCTTTCTGCGGGGTTTAAAGTAAGTCTTTTATTTCCGGATGGTGATAAAACAAAATAACCCTAACCTGTCTGTGCCCTAAAATTCACTTCCTTCCCTGCTCTCGTCTTTTACACACATTACCGGCTGCGCATTCGGTATTGCTTATAATACCTAGGCAATGTATAAAATAAATATTTCATACATTACCTACACGTTTTAGGTATTCTATACATTACCTAGGTATTAAAATAAAATATTTTTTATTACTCATAAAATATTAGATACCCCAATAACCCGAGTTAACTTTATTAGGGACCTAGAAGTGACCTTTGACTCAAAGCTTGTCTTTGACATGCACGTCGATAATATAGTCAAAAAGGCTTCTAAGGCACTTGGTTTTATCCTTAGAATCTCGTCACGGTTCAGAAGCATCAAGACTATTAAAATACTGTACTGTTCTTTCGTTTGCAGTCACTTAGAGTATGGTTCTCAAGTTTGGAACCCAAAATATAACGTTTTTAACAATCGCTTGGCAAACATTCAACGAAAACTTGTAAGGTACATTCAATTCCGCTCATTAGTATATTTACCTAATTATGTAACTCGCTGCAAGAAATTTTATATTTTTCCTCTCTTTGAGCGCAGTTTTTGGATTTTTGTTCGGAATCATGAACGAATCGGTAGACGTACCTGATTCGGTAAATAAGATAGGACTACGTGTGCCTTGTGCATATCTACGCAGACCCCAACTATTGGCCACACCAGTGGTGAGAACTTGCTACAGGCAAAACTCGTACCTGATTAGAGCGAGTTCTCGTGTCGTGTTTAGTAAAGTACCGATTGTTTCAACACATTTACAAGCCCAATTACAAGTTTTCACTTACAATAAATGAATTATTGTAAGTGAAAACTTGTAATTGGCCCTAAGCTTTATTATTATCTGTTAACATATTTTTATTAGCAGTTAGTTTTCCAAATAAAATAAAATATTGTATAGAATACCGGATTATACAGATTGCTAGTAACATAATTATATGTACATACATATATATAAATTTTACCAGCTGTAGTGTACCTGTAATACTAGCTTTTACCAGCGGCTTCGTCCGCGTGATCGTTGGTGACTGGGGATGCGAAGTCGAAGACAGATAAAAAGTAGCTTATGTCCACACAAAATTTCATCAAAATCGGTCCAGTAGTTTAATTGTGAAAGCGTTACAGACAGACATAGTTACTTTCACATTTATATATTATTAAGCATGATTAAATGCCCTACGATGGGTAATAAGATGCTGGGTGTGACGCGGCGCGTAGCGCGGGGCGTAAAGGCGCATTCACTAGCTCTAGCGCATATCTTGCATATACATGCATGTAATATTCTTTCTTACCTCATATCGTTCAAATCGTTGAACGAAATTATGTAATTAAAGTTATTGTTAAATTTAAGTTGATTTCCCGAGTGTTTTTAGATAGATGACAGTAAAAATATCCATCCTGACAATTACTGTGAGTTGCCATATTTTATGCGTCCATTACACGGCCATGCAAGCGTCAATCAAAACCATCAATCATGAATGATGTTTGAATGACGGAATTTTATCGCCATACATTTTTAACCGACTCCAAAAAGGAGGAGGTTATATATATATATATACTTATGTTCGTTTGAATGTGTTTTTTTTTATGTATGTTCACCGATTTCTCGGTGAATTTTGGACCGGTTTTGAAACATTTTTCTTGATTGAAAGGTTTTTTGTTTCCGAGTTGGTCCCATAGAAATATTGTTATGATCTGATCATGAACTTCGAAGATATGGAACAGAACTCCTCATAGGATCACAGTAGAACCGTCGTAACAAGTAAAATTGCTTTGTTTATACGTGTAGTCGATGACTGACTGAAAGTAGAGGGCGAATATATCGAACTGATCTGATGATGAAGCCTGAAGTTAGTCACCGGAACTCTGTAATAAATTAATGTAATCTAACCGTGTTTGGGATTATTAGAATTGTCATGAGATACACTCTGGTTATAAAGTATTTAAATTTGGCGGAGGGGTACTTTTTAGTGGTGGTACCATAACTAATAAGTGTAAAATAAAAAACTTAAAAAAAAAATATATAACCGACTTCAAAGTAAAAAAAAACACTGGAAAGTGCAAAATAACTTTAATTTCGGAAGTCGGTGTTAAATAACGAAGAGACAAAACTATTACAGAAACACCGACTTCCGAAATTAAAGTTATTTTGCACTTTTCAGTGTTTTTTTTTTTACTTTGAAGTTGGTTATATTTTTTTTTGGAAAAGTTTTTTATTCGTCATGCAAACGTCAGTCATCGCATTACACGGTAGGTTTTAATTTTTTTTAAAACAAGGATATATATATATACATGACCATATTTTAAAATCTTGTCCCATCTCTACTCTAATCAATAAATCGATTTATGGGGTCATTACTTTGGAGGGTTGCAGGAGTGGGTGCAGCGTGACTTCGCATCTTTCCTAGTAGTCAGCATAAATATATCCTGGCTGCGAAAACGTCACACGTAGGTTCGTTGACCCCTAAACGTGCCTACGCTGATCTTGTCACCACCAGTAAACCAGGTACGTCGCAACCTAAGTGACCAGCGAAAACAGGGGATAAAGTGAAAACGGGTTCTCAACCTACCCTGACTGCGGTCCATAGCTCCTTGCTGCACTCAAGTAAAAAAGAAGAAGAAGCGCTGTTCCCATAACCTGTGCGGTGCTGCACTGAGTGGACTAAATATGCTGCTGCATCTTGCTGTGCGTATGACGCAGTTGTATATTAAGTTATCTAATTGGTTGCAGAAACTGTCTTATGATTATACCGAATCATTACTAACAATCATCGCGTAACTATTCCCCTATACTGTTATAATTATGTCTATATAAAGCACGGATATCGAGGGATATGCCTTGGGGGCGTGGCACGTGCCGCCTCGATAGAACCAAATTGGTTGTATGATCGAACGGCGGCTGTACGCGTCATTCAGTCGCTTTGCAATTGCGTACAGTGCACTATTGATGCAGAAAAAACCAGTGCAGTATTTATATGTAAAATTAGGCCAAATACCATCAACATGAAGACAACTGGCGTGTCCTACCACCGGTAAATAAACAATTAAGTCACTGTTTTATATTTTAAATCATTTTTTAAATATTTTACTAACTTACGTTTAGAGCGACACGAACTAGCCCGAATTTTCACGAACGCAACGACCTTTTAAGATTTAGAGATGTGCAATCGAGTGTGTGTGGTCGATTTTATCGATATTCGTATTATTGCAGTTCGATATTTTTTTTTTTACATTTCAATGGATATTGTCGTGTTAAATTAGTTACTAATTTAATGTTGTTTGAACCAAATTAAGACATTGATATTTCAATACAATTTCAAAACAACAACCCGTGAAGTGTAAAAACTTAAATTGACATTATACCTAAAGATTGAGATGATCAAAGTATTTTTTTAATTTATAGTACGAAAAGATAAGTAGTATGATAAACAAATATAATTTCACACAGTTTTTTTTTTTAAATTTTAATTTGTGTTCGCTATGCAAAAATATTCAATTATTATATTAAAAAATCTGGCTATTTGGCGGTTTCGTAAGCTAGGCCCTGAAAGATTAATAATATTGCTCAACATTATTAACTGAATAGGCAAGCCCACCTTAGTCAATCATAAGGCCGAGCAGCCGCATTATTACGCTTTCGGCTCTAATCCGCCCTCAGACATAGAAACAAACTTTTACAAGTTACTGGTACCAAAAGCTCTTAACCACTTCATCGGATCAAATGTGTTTAAATCCATTGCTTTTCATCAATTCGACCAGAAACCACTAGACAATCATATCATCCAGTTGATAAAATGTGTCATGGAAAAATACATTTACATAGTAAATTCACTTTTTGCAAAAAATGTGAAACCAAAAATTTCAAAGCGTCAAATCTTATCCAAATATTTGCATTTTACTGGACAATAAATAATTACATTAAAAGATTTATTTATAGTGTTCATATAATAGAAGCGACAAAAATATGTAACGAAGATTTTTATAACTCTTAACATGATTTAAAAGAGTGCCCATGGAGTTTCTTGCACGTTTTTCTCCATAGAGATCCATACGCTTTCGAACGTGCAACTTAATTTTACTTTTTTTTTTGACTGACCGACATTTTGTCTATTCAAATGCAACAGGCATTGATCAATTTGAAATAAAGTTTCTGATTTCCAATTTTATTTGATTTTTATTTTACATTCCCTTATTTATATTATTACAGTTCCCTTTGCAAAGACTCAAGCCTACTGCTTTCTATTACAACCGCTCCATTCTCACGAACGACGCGACTTAAAGAAATTTCATTTGGCATAAAGCAAAATCTTATAGCACAGGTATAGAAATAAATCTGAAAAGTCACAAAAAAAAAAAATTTGCTATTCGCTATTTCGTACGTAGTACGGAACTCTCAGAGCGAGAGTGGGACACACACTTGCCCAGTTTTATTTTGTTAGAAGTATTTATATTGAGTGATTAGTGTGAGTTATTTCATCTTATGAATTCGATCGTGTCAGCATCAAATACCTACAATTTGTCTAATTTATCTAAAATTATAACTAGTTTGCTAGATGGCGCTATTTATTCTACAGTTAACGCGTGTTAACGCTATCGAGTTTGAATATGAGTATAAAACTATATGAGTATAATTTACCTAAAGTAAACTCTCTTTTCGGATATGTACCTATATAAAGGAGGCGGCCGATCGCGTGAGGCAACGGTCCTCACGCCCAAATCGACGCCGGGATTCCGATCCCGATTTCCGGCCACCGTAGGCGCGGGCTTGCGGACGGCGAGCAATGGGTAGCCCGCCGTCCGACCGTCCGGTAACCGTCCGGACCGAGTCCAAGTCGTCGACGGCGCGTATTGTTCCACGCGCGCCTCAGGGAGATGTCAGCAAATCGTAGGGGCCCAGCAGGGTCGAAGCCTACTGGGGCCATGGGTAGTGTGAAAGCGAAACCCGGGGTCCTGGGACGAAGGCAACGAAGGAACAGGAGTGGGTTTTTAGTCAGTAAAAGTCTGACACTATCTCCCGCCCCGCCCAAGGGCGGGGGATGTCATAAGATGATTTTCCCACCGAAAAAAAAAAAAAAGGTACCTATATAAAAAATAAATTATTTAAAGAAAATAAAACGAAGTAATTATATTACAAGATGCTGAAATTCAATGTCGATAAATATTTATCGACCATCACGTTCGACTCCCTAATTGCATGCGTGTGCATTGAATGTTCCCAAATAACAAGTGTTTACAAGTGCATGCTCCGCCCATTCTATTTATGTGTGCTATTAGAAATTGATTTAGTGTAGCTGCTTTCTTCTTAGTGTGCGTGTGCAAATTTAAGTGTTGTCGTAAATATACTATTTGTGAATGTTGTAGTTATTTTGGTGGGAGATAAGCGGCATCACTAGGACTAGAGATGGGTCGTACTAGGCAAATCTTGGACTAGGTGCACCTAGTCCAAGTCCGTACAAATACTCGATCCAAATACCAGTTCCACCTATTCCACCTAGTCCATGAAATACGCATACTTAGATTAGATGCTTAGTCTTTGCGTAACAACGATACGTGTAGTACGTACGTACGCAGTAATGAATTGTAATCTCCCCTTCATACTTTGCACAGGCTTAAGACTGTCAACGTATAGATTTATCTAATTGTTATAATTGCTTTTTGTTTTGTATTTTTTAAAATCACGTAACTATAATTATACAATCATTGCTTTTGTTTTTTTTTTTAAATCACATAACTATTTACAATCATTGTTTTTTTTTTTTAAATCACGTAACTGTTTACAATCATTGTTTTTTTAAGATACACGTAGAAAATCAGTCTTTGGAATTGACACTACTTCCTTGGGGACCCATTTTTCAAAACAATAAACACATTAATTAATGTCTTATTAAAAATAGATCTAAGTTCTTTAACAATATATTAAAACTTCGTTACGAAAACCGATCACTAAATAAGTCCCACAGAAGTTAGCGACGTCGAGCAGGTATCATACGTCAATCGAGATCACATTCGCACGAGTCCGTACTTGATACTCGACTGCATCATATAGTCTTCATTCGCATCGAGTATTGTCAAAGTATCTATTCTACCTATTCTATAAAGTCTGCCTAGTGCCTAGTCCCGACTAGTCTCGATCTCGAGTATTGACAGACAAGGATGGAAAAACTGCGGAATAGTGTAGTTAAAAAAGGACAGAATATATTCTTCCACAACACGGTGCGCGTCGCGTAAGTTTTATGCCATTGATATATGGTTCAAATTCAAACGACTGGCACACGTATGATCTATGTAAATACGAGTGCGCATTGCGTTACTTTTATGCGTTTTGAATTAAGGTTCAAATTCAAGTGACTGACTCATGAATGATTTTGGCAAACATGGATGAGCTAGGACTATGCTGCTTCACCGCGTCGTCGTGACGCGGTGAAGCGAGATAGCAGCATAGTCCAGTACAGTCGGTACTTCGATTCGCGCGGGCCGCGGGTGCCGTGCACTACGTAGACACAGTGAGACTAGGTGGATCAAGTATTTTAAAAGTTAGAATAGGTGCAGCCTAGTCTCGTTAAATACCTAATCCCTGGATCTGTTCCTCCTTACAAATCGGCAATGAAGGCATATCTCCGGATATCTATGATATAAAGGCTATCTTAATTGTACCTAACATCATATTTTCGATCTCCAAGGAGGAACTGGCTCCTGGGATACAAGTATTTATTTTACTGAGTTTAGGAGTCAAATGTTCATTTTATTTCCATCCACAACTATTACATCTGTTCATGTCATTATATATTGTTACTGTGTGTGTTAAACATACAAAATAAAGATTATTATTATATTGCGGGTACGCATTGGTCTACAAAAGTTGAGGAAGTCATGGAGTATATGAAAATATAGAGCAACTGGACTCTTAGTGATAATACTATTATGTGTTCCGTTTGACGTCCGAAGTCCATTATGAGAGTACATCGTCTTTTTTCCACTTTTATTCGCTAGATAGTCCTACTTCCGCTACGTAAATCGACCTCAGCGCTACCCGTGGCCGCACCTGGAACTAACAGCGCAGAGCAAGCCACCATTCCTTTATCATTGTTGCGTCGTTTTTCATACCGCGCGCTTGTCGCTAGATTTTGAATTTAGAAAACGTACAACCACCATTTTGTTTAAATTTTTTATTAAAATACTTGTTCTAACTTTCGAGATTCCCTCTCCTAGAGAGGAGGCCTGAGTCCCAACAGTGGGAACATTATAAGGCCGACTAGCTAATCTAACTTTCGAGATTAAAGTAGAAAGTTACCGTTTTTATTTTTCCGTTACGTAAAATTATTTCGTTCCGTTTTTAAAATGGTCGACTGTTAACAACTTCGTGGGCGTTTAAGTATTCGGTAATCATTAATTACTACTCGGCTCGGTTACGTAGAAGTGTTAATGTACACGTGAATGCGTCTATTGAGTCAAGTTCACCAGATTTGAATTCAAGTTCGAGTGAAGACGATGAAGCCTCCGTTAAACGGCGCTGGACCCGATCACAAAATAGGTTTGAAGTACAATATCTGGTAAGTCATTTTGCTACTTTATTTTGGCTGAATGTTCCTTGTTCGAGTATGGCGCCTGCAAATGTTATTGCTGAGCAATTCGTATTTTTCGAGGTTCATCATCATATAGCTTCCATGAAAACAGTTGACTCTTTGGATTAGAATGGAGAGTAATATCTTGCCATTCCGACGTATACAATGCAGGAATTGGATAAGGATATGAGAATCTTTGGACAATTTATTTGAACCAAGTTTTTGAATATTTTTTATTCTTCTCTTTTCGGAGTACCTGCCAAAATTTTTGAAACAACATTTTATTCGATCTTTAGTTTTAAAATAAAGAAGTTGTAGTGCCTCTCGACTACATAAAAACACTCTTCTTTTTGCAATAAAAATAGCCCAGGAAGGATCATCTAATCTTACAACTTTTGATGATCAAAAGAGGGGGGAGCCGAAAATGTACAATTACCAGAAGTAAGCTCAGTAAGCCTTATTCGGGCAAACTAAAATTAATGTCAAATTGATTTCTATGCCTCTAGCTTTATCCACTATCAACACTTATTTTTTTTATCAAAAACCAGTGGAAAAGCTACGCCTCATTTTTACAAACGTGCTGAGAGGTTAAGCTTGATCCAAGCCTATCATGAGATGTAAATTTCACAAATAGCACTGTCTTTTCTTCGCATAAGTTAAGAAAGCCAACTCCTACAAATTACATGTCTTCCATTTGGACATGCCATGGCGCTGGAAGAGTTTCCGTCAGTTCCAAATTGAACTGCCGACGTGTAACGCAGTGCTTGAGCTGCGTAACATTAAATACCTCTGTACCTGGGCTGACTGGTCATTGCCTGGTCCTATTTTAAGACGAATATACTTGATAATTCTCCAAGCAAGGAGTCCTTAAATCTCATGTAGTTATACACCATAAACCGGGAACTACATTGGACCGAAGCATACGTGGGCGACGCTTGAGTGGTACGTAGCGTCGCCTCGGCTGGCGTCGCGTGGCACGGGTCTGATGTAGCTCTACAAGTATTACAAAGCCTTAAAGGGTGTATCTACTTTATGACCTTCATCATCCCTTGGGGAAAGTTGCATTGTCGTAGCTTCAATTTACTTTCTGGAAATTGACGTTATACAGCTCCAAGAATTTGCCTCCAGACAAAACTTTATATTATCTGTCAATACCTATTGACTTTCTTAGTAGCTGGCAGTCGGACCCTCAAGTAGGCGTAACATCTCAAAGGGTATCTTTATATTATGACCTTCATCACCCCTTGGGGAAGGTTGCATTGTCGTAGCTTGCATTTAGTTCCTGGAAATTGAATTTATCCTGCTCTAAGAGTTTGCCTCCAGATAAAGCTTTGAATTATCAGTCTATACCTATTGACTTTCTTAGAAGCTGGCAGTCGGACCCTCGAGCAGGCACAAAGCCTCTAGGGTAACTTTACTTTGAGACCTTCATCACCCCTTGGGGAAGGTTGCATTGTCGTAGCTTGCATTTAGTTCCTGGAAATTGAGGCTATTTAGCTCCAAGAGTCTGTCTCCAGACTTAGCTGTACATGATCCGTCAGTGCCAATTCACTTGCTTAGCAGCTGGCAGTTGATCCTTCTAGCAGGCCAAGCCTCTTAGGGTATCTCAACTTTGCGACCTTCATCACCCACCGGGGAAGGTTGCTTGCCGTATCATGCATTAAGCTTCTGGAAATTTCTATAAGACACGTGGTCCATTTCCGAGTGTTGGCCACCAGACTATGGTTTTGCATTATCATCCTTTGCCTATGGACTTGCTCAGCAAACGCCTCTCGGTGTACATCAACTCTGTGACGTTCAATACCGCCTGGGAAAGTTTGCATTATCGAACCTTGTATGTAATTCCTGAAGATTCTCTGACACTCGAACCAGCGGTAAAGGGTTTACCTCAGTATCCATCAGAGCCTATTGATTCGCGAAGCAGTCAGCAGTTTCTCAAACAGGTGCAACACTTTTTTAAGGTACCTATGTCAATTTTATCACCTTCATTATCCTTCGGAGAAAGTTGCATTGTCATACCTTGTGTAGGTTTTCAGAAAATTTAGAATACGCAATCCAACATCAAGAAGAAGGAAGACCGTCTTCGTAGATTCGCTTAGCAGCCAGCAGTTGATCCCTCAAGCAGGTCAAGCCTCTTAGGGTATCTCAACTTGCGACCTTCATCACCATCCGGGGAAGGTTGCTTGCCGTACGTAGCTACAGCGATTCTCTTAGCAGCCGGCAGTTGATCCCTCAAGCAGGCCAAGCCTCTTAGGGTATCTCAACTTTGCGACCTTCATCACCCTCCGGGGAAGGTTGCTTGCCGTACGTAGCTATAGCAATCGTCTTGGGAGAGGTTCAAGTCATCCGACACAGTTTGCAGACGAGTTACGCGGACTACTACATTGGCGAGAAAGAAATCCTGAGGACAAAACTGTAAGTAACACCGACGGGCCGTCTGATATCTGTCACCATGTATTGGGACTGTACAATACAGAACGAGATCTGCTGAGCGACGTGACTACACTGCACTAACTCTTTTGCCACTTGTGTTACGTCACCACCGTGCATCTAGGTGAAGTTCATGGCCTACAGCTGGAAACCCGACCAATTCGGTTACGACTCCCTAGCAGGAAACTGGTAAAGTGAGGTTTAGAAAGTTTTGGTTGGTGTAAAAGAAAGTTTCAACATTTATACATCCATATAAAACTGCAGATGGGTGCTGGGACCACCACCCACTCCGTCTAATATAGTCCAGTATTTATCAAATCATTATTTTAGCTTAGTGTACTGTTCTCACTGACAAACAAGCTACAGCTTCAGTTTCTGATTAACTCTGCAAAAAATATCTTTTAAAAATCAAAGAAAATGCTACGTGCATACGTGCTACGTGGCGTACTGCTACTATATTATTGTTAGCATTGAGTCAGATTTCATACTTCGAATCTCTTTGATTGTAACTCTAAATTATTTTGTGGACAATAAAGTTCCAACAGCCTTGCATCCGGAATTTGGCTTTAAATATTTGATTAGACGTTATTATTTTTCCAGACCGAAATGCTATATTTAAATGCTGTAAAGAACATTAATAGATGGTTAACAAAATATCAAAGGTTCCCTGAAAAAATATTTTTTACCTACAACCGAGTCTCGTCAAACAACTAGTACTACTAGTAGATAAAACACTATTTCCGGAATATACACTGTTTCCGGTACTTAGCAATGTGGGTCAGCAATTTCATCAAGTAACTGTTACGTAGCCCGTTAATATATATATTCAAATTAAAGTCTACTTTATAACTTGTGCAGTAACAAACTTTTTTCATTAATTTCTATTATTGTCAAATTAGTTTTATTATAGATAACTAAGCAATTCTGAATTCTTTTGTGTCTTATATTATTTCTTAAACAATTATAGGAATATTGTTCACATTGTTGCGTTTTACTAAGCAAGCCACCAGGAGATAACAAACAGATCTCTCATTATGGACTTCGGACGTCTAACGGAACACATAATATAAAAATTTTACCTTAAAATAAAATTCGTATTATGTTTCCTAAGACGTCCGAAGTCCAAATAATTTCTTCCTGGTCTATACCAATTATTATCACTATGAGCCGAACAATGCGCGGCCACGAGTGGCGCTGAGGTCGATTTACGTAGCGGAAGTAGGACTATCTAGCGAATAAACGTGGAAAAAAGACGATGTACTCTCATAATGGACTTCGGACGTCTTAGGAAACATAATACAAAATTTATTTTAAGGTAAAATTTATAATATATCTAAATAAAATATTTATAATATATCTATATAAAATTTATAATATAAGGTAAAATTGGCTAAACTACTATACCGGACAACGAGTTTTACGCTCATAATTTTATATTGGAAAGGTTTATGTCTAAAAAGTAATTACCTACTCAAAATCTCAATGTTAGGAAACATATAGTTTTTGAGAAAAAAAATAATGAAAATCGATAATTTTTCGTAATATTTGACGCCATTTTGACAGATTTCGTTCACTTTTTACTTTGTTTGTAATATTATGACAAAGGTTCATACAGCCACAATGAATATTTAACAAAATGCAAATTTTCTTTTATTTACATTAAAAATGACGAATAATATAGCCAAATGACATATTATACATCATTATGTGAATTTAGCTTGTATTGGACAAGCTAAAAGCTAAATTAATAATATTTGAAAAAAGTAAAAAATAAGCCTTTTATTGTAATGAGAATCGAAGCACAAAAATACTTGCGTTAGCGCCAGTGAGCGATTCTTATCTGTCTTAAGATTTTTTTTTTGCATACTAAATATAGGGCTCTCCGACTCGAATAGATCAGGTTAGGTAAGGGTTATTTTTTTTTTAAACCACCCAGAAACCTATTTTTCGGTGCACAAACATTTTTATACAATGGTAGAGTGCTCCCCGACACAACAAAAATATTTTTTTTGTCATCTAAATACATGAAAGTATACAATTGCTACAGAGGGAGGTTAGGTTAGGGTTATTTTTTTTTTAAACCACCCAGAACACTATTTTTCAGTGCACAAATATTTTTATACAATGGTAGAGCGCTCCCCGACACAACAATTTTTTTTTATCATCTTAATAAATGAAAGTATACAATGGCTACAGTGGGATGTTAGGTTAGGGTTATTTTTTTTGAACCACCCAGAAAACTATTTTTCAGCGCACAAATATTTTTATACAATGGTAGAGCGTTCCCCGACAACAAAATTTATTTTTTTCATTTTTAAATACATGTAAGTATACAATTGCTACTGTGGGGGTATAGTCCGAGGAGTTTCACCCTAAACCCCTCGGACTATACCCCCACTCTCCCCCCCTATTCTCCTCCCTAAAACTCCCTAAAACCCCCAAAAATGCGTAAAATGTACGATTTTGTGATTCCTAACCTCAAAATTTGAATCTTGAATATCTCCAAAAGTATGTGTTTCCTAGATTCGGGAGGGGGTTCGGGGGGGAGGGGACCCCCCTTCTCCCTCACCCCAAAAAACCCATTATTTCGTTGTCCGGCATAGTACAGTTTTACCCTTTACATGCTTTCCGAGGCACGGGAGTGTCACACCACCAACTTCCAAACTTTCTGAGGCACGGGAGTGTCACACCACTAATTTTCAAAAACTGGCCTGCTACAATGTAATTCCTAATGGCGTTTCACGAGGGCACGCCACAATCACGGCGATAAATTCCCTCTTTGAGGAGTAGCTAGAGAGGTGTCACAGCGTATTCGCTTTCCGCTGACACAGGTGTTCACTGGACATAATTGTTTTGGGAATTCAGTGGGAAGAAACGACTGGATATTATCATTATTCACACAATGATAATGTCTGACCACAGAACTATGTTGGTCTCTTATTATTTTATTGTAATGTATACAGGCAGTGTAATACTTTTAATTGACAAACTGACCGTATCATAAAGATTGTGGACTAGTTAGTTTGAATGATTAATGTGTGGGTTACAGAGGACTGCCGACTGGTGATAATTTCTGATGGTTTGATAGGTCAGGTCACGTACTCACATCAACTGTTTGTAGATATAATAGTAAGTCACTTTTAATAACTTGTTACCTATTGAATGAAAGAGAGGTTATGTTTATATACCTGTCACTGTTGCTACAATAATTATGTAAGATGAGCAGAGACAGAGCGCTTGATATAGGATTTGGTTCTGAAGCTGTGTAACGAGAACTTCAAATCTATTCAAGACTTGGAGTCTACAGAAAACTCTTCGATTATTTATCACACCACAGATAATACTGGACAATACTACTTTTAACAAAAATCAATTATCACACAGACGATGGAGTGATAATCACTAAACAATAATATTATGACGTTACATCCACAGACTGTTGTAGGTGTGAATTTAAAATTGTCTATAGATTTTAAAAGGAAAATCATAAGGAAAATAATGTATTATTAGGGATCAGAAGTGAAACAGATTAAAAAAATAAACAATCTGGCTGATGACATGATTTTAGGATGTCGACTCGCCTTCAGTTGCCAACAGTATTTTAAATATAGAAGCTTGTCATGTTTTGACACAAAAACCAAAAACATTTTGTAGGAAAAATCCTCTCACTTGTTCTGGGTGTTTTGTAGCGAAGTGTGATGTATAACGAAATGTAATTTTAGCAAGGTTTTAGATAAATGTTTTAAAGCAAAGAAAAACATAATGGTTTAATCGTGAGTGAGAGTTTACTTTTATAACATACATCGGATCCCAGAAACAGAAAATTTATAAACAAAAGGCACGCTTCCTTTTTTTTATTCTGTTTACCTCTTAGGAAAGGTTAAAGTCGCTCGACCATATCGCCTAGTCTTCCGTCTATGTTTTCTTGCGAAATATGTTTTCATTAATAATGACTTTAGTATTCGAATGTCATGGTTGCTTCTTTTTTATTTTACTGTCTTTCGTAATAAGTCCATTAATATTTTTTCCAAGATTTTTTCCATATCCATTTTTCGGTAGACGTTATCGTAGTCAAATTCTATTTTCTCATTTACAGATCACAGAGTACCTTTTTGTCTATATTACAGATTTACGCCCGTTCTCAATAATCTACCGAAGTTCATAGATAGATAGCTATCTCCGATAAACTGTAGGATTCTATCTATCCATAGTCTGCGTTTCACAATCAAAGATAGGTGCTATCTATCTTCAACCAACGACAGATAGCTTTTTCCCTCTCATCTATCCCAGCCTGTCCAAACGTTTCGTTCTATTCTAACCACTAAAAACTGTCACGGTCAAAATGAAATATTATTTATTTATTTATCAATAATAAACGTACTCAACTTGTTAACAGCATAAATGTAATTTAAAAAAATGAAAAATTGAAACATTTTATTTATTTTTCGCTTTGTTTATCGTCTTTTTAGTAAAACTGAAATCTAAAACGAAACGTTTTGACAATGACAGACTATCGGCGCCGACGCGCATGTCACCTACATATTCGCGCTCTTTTCGTTTTCGGTATCGAGTGTATAGTTCCTCCGTTTACGTTGTATATTGTACAGGTTTACGTTTTTAAAAGTGTAAAGTATCCTAAAAGTGAAATAAAATGAACACTGTAAGTATAATGTATTGTTGATATTTAAGTATCTATATAGCATAACGCGTTCCGGCCTTCACAGATTTTTTTTTTTCAGTCAGTAAAAGCAGCACCCATGACAAAAGATGAGACGATGCTACTTGTACAACTTGTAGCGGCAAATACTGTTATAAATAACAAAGCCACGAATGCCACCAACAACAAATTGAAAGATCAGGCTTGGCAAACGTTAGCAAATAGCTTCAATTCGTCTATTTCAAGTTTCCCACGAACTCCGGCACAACTTCGTTTAAAATGGGACAACCTAAAGAAGTCTGCTCGCAAACGCTGTGCAAATATGAGGAGTAGTCTTAATAAGGTAAGTTAAGATTATCAGTGAATGATTCGTAACTATAGCACCAACATTTTTACTTAATTTTGTTCTTTTTTGCAGACCGGAGGAGGCAAAGACTATTTTCCACCTGATGAAGTCTTGGATAAAGTGGCTTCATTGTTAGGCAGCACATGTCAAGGTTTTTCGGTGGAGTTTGGTGGAGATGCCTCTTTCCAAAATCAATCTTTATTGGTTATGGGTGAATCATTGAATGTTGAGGTTGAGGGATCTAGTGTTAGTTTAATAAATAGGAATGAAGAAACAGGTGATGAACATGGTGATGGTATTTGTGGTGGTACTGATGAGGGGGAGGTATTGAATGAAATCCAAATCCTTGGGACACCTCCCTCAAAACAGAAAAACTTTTTTTTTAGTAGAGCTAGCGGAAGTGGTACATTAGGTGGGTGGCTGTAATTTTTCATTATTAATGTTTTATGGGTACTGCTTTTTCTTAGATTAAAACTAAAGTTATTATTGGTTTGCAGTTACTTATAATTTTGGTTTATAGTAGAATATGAAATTCTTGTAAACATAATATGTGTAACTGTTACAGAAATTTAACTAACAAGTTTACTAAAACTTAGTTTTCCTATTTATGCAATTAGTTTAATAACCTTTTACTTAATGTATTTTAGTATTGATGCATATTACCATGAAATAGTAGGAATATTTAGTAACTCTGTTTATTTTACAGCAAAGCGGAAACATAAAACACAAGAAGAGCTCTCTAGATCCCGTATAAATAGGGAAAATGCTTTAGCAGAGTACCTGATCGCTAAAAAGCAAAGGCTGACCAGAGAAGATGAAGAAAAGGAGTTGGTGATAGCTAAACTTAAGTTAGAATTAGAAAATGCTAGGTTAGAAAATGAACGATTAAAAAAATTAATTAATTAAGTTTGCATGTTAATTTAAGTGAAATATAAGATAGGAAATAGTGATATAAAATAGAATTAAACTTAGTGTTTGTTTGCATGTTAAATTAGGTGTAATAATGAAGAATGGTATTTTGCGAATAATGTTTTTTTTGAGTTGGTAAATCATCCAATGGTTGTAGTGATATAAAATAAAAAGGCATAAAAAAAATTAATTGTGTTTTATTTATGTTTGAAAGTAATTATTTATTAGTAATAGCCGTTCTGATGTGAATTGTGCAGGAGAATTTTCATGAAAAATTATATCATTTTCCTGAGACATGTCTGGAACTGATACTTCTGGTTCTATTTCTTCCAAATTCATATTTCTGGCAATATTATGCAACACTGCCGTTGCTATGATAACTGCTTGCATATTCATTAGTTTTAGCCTACTTTTTAATGACAGTATAGGGAATCTTCTCTTCCAAACTCCAATGCATCTGTAATAAAATATTACGTATAATTAATAATGTTATATAATTTTACACTACTTGTACCAAACATATAAACAATTAACCTTTCTACAGTATTTCTTGTTTTTATATGTGCTTCATTATATCGTTGCTCTGACGGAGTACTTGGGTTGAGTAACGGTGTCAAGAGATAGGGCTTACAAGGGTATCCGCTGTCACCAAGCAACCAGCGATTTCCAAGTACACCTTGTTCACAATCATCTATTAAGATTATTTAAATGCATTAGATTTTTATACATACAGCGTTACATTGACAGAATAATAATCAATTAAATAACAAACTTTTTAAATCAGAATGGTTAAATATAGTTGCATCATGAGTGGATCCTGGCCATCGAGCAACAACATTTTGAAACACCAATGAGGCATTACACACAACTTGCACGTTGATAGAAAAGAAACCTTTTCTATTTCTGAATTCCTCTCCTATGTTGGAATCTGTAAAAAAAATAGTTAATTAAGTGTAGGTGTACTAATATCCTATAGCTGAAGAGTTTGTGTACTGTATTACCATTTGTTACCATGTTTGAAACCACAGAGGACAGTTCATATAATATATTTTTGTACCATGTCTAAATAGAAATAAAAAAATATCTAGTGAGTTACTTACTTGGTGATTGTATTAATATATGAGTGCCATCTATGGCACCATGTACTCTAGGGAATCCAGCAATATAATAAAACTCCTGTTGAGAGTAATTCTGAAGTTTAACAAAATCTGGGTACAATCTTGCTAGGGCTCTAGACACATCAGAAACAATACGACTAGCCGATGCTATAGACACTCCAATGAAATCTGCAACAGACACCAGCATAGTACCCAATGCATAAAAATCGTAGAGCCAGAAGTATCTGATGAAGAGGGGATATCCCATGATTCCTGTAAAAATGCGTGATATTAGGCAAAGAAATATAAAAATCCATCTAAATTATTTAATTAACCTTACCTACCTTTTAGATGTAACACAGTATGGTTGTATTAGATGAATTAACTGAGTCACAGCCACTTTATTTAGTCTAAATCTATAAGCAAATTCGTAGTCATTTAGTTTAGATAAATAATTCACACGTGGCTTATATTCCTTCTGTAACGGTATGTTATCGGTATCACTGTCACTCTCTTCATCATAATCTATTATCCTTTGAAATAATTCCAAATCACTGTCATCACTGCTTAAATATTCCATTTTAACAAGAAAACAAACACTCGTACAACACAACAAATATTAATTTTCAAACGCTTATCCCCGTTGTACCGGCCGATAATGACGGATACGCAGATGACGTTACTAGAGTTAGCTCCGCCTATCGGAGAGTAACTTCAAACTTATATTGAAATGCAGGTAAGGACGAATTGTATGAGCGGTCCTATCTCTAGTGGTCTATCCGACCTCCCGACGATAGATTGACAGCTTTGGTAGGAAATGCTATCCGTCGGTAGGTTATAGGAAAGCAAGTAAGGACAAAAGGATAGATTTCTTTATCTTTAGTAGCTGCAACTGTAGCGCCCGTTTTCAATAAGCTATCTATCTACAGTTGCAGCTACTAAAGATAAAGAAATCTATCCTTTTGTCCTTACTTGCTTTCCTATAACCTACCGACGGATAGCATTTCCTACCAAAGCTGTCAATCTATCGTCGGGAGGTCGGATAGACCACTAGAGATAGGACCGCTCATACAATTCGTCCTTACCTGCATTTCAATATAAGTTTGAAGTTACTCTCCGATAGGCGGAGCTAACTCTAGTAACGTCATCTGCGTATCCGTCATTATCGGCCGGTACAACGGGGATAAGCGTTTGAAAATTAATATTTGTTGTGTTGTACGAGTGTTTGTTTTCTTGTCAAAATGGAATATTTAAGCAGTGATGACAGTGATTTGGAATTATTTCAAAGGATAATAGATTATGATGAAGAGAGTGACAGTGATACCGATAACATACCGTTACAGAAGGAATATAAGCCACGTGTGAATTATTTATCTAAACTAAATGACTACGAATTTGCTTATAGATTTAGACTAAATAAAGTGGCTGTGACTCAGGTAATTCATCTAATACAACCATACTGTGTTACATCTAAAAGGTAGGTAAGGTTAATTAAATAATTTAGATGGATTTTTATATTTCTTTGCCTAATATCACGCATTTTTACAGGAATCATGGGATATCCCCTCTTCATCAGATACTTCTGGCTCTACGATTTTATGCATTGGGTACTATGCTGGTGTCTGTTGCAGATTTCATTGGAGTGTCTATAGCATCGGCTAGTCGTATTGTTTCTGATGTGTCTAGAGCCCTAGCAAGATTGTACCCAGATTTTGTTAAACTTCAGAATTACTCTCAACAGGAGTTTTATTATATATTGCTGGATTCCCTAGAGTACATGGTGCCATAGATGGCACTCATATATTAATACAATCACCAAGTAAGTAACTCACTAGATATTTTTTTATTTCTATTTAGACATGGTACAAAAATATATTATATGAACTGTCCTCTGTGGTTTCAAACATGGTAACAAATGGTAATACAGTACACAAACAAACTCTTCAGCTATAGGATATTAGTACACCTACACTTAATTAACTATTTTTTTTACAGATTCCAACATAGGAGAGGAATTCAGAAATAGAAAAGGTTTCTTTTCTATCAACGTGCAAGTTGTGTGTAATGCCTCATTGGTGTTTCAAAATGTTGTTGCTCGATGGCCAGGATCCACTCATGATGCAACTATATTTAACCATTCTGATTTAAAAAGTTTGTTATTTAATTGATTATTATTCTGTCAATGTAACGCTGTATGTATAAAAATCTAATGCATTTAAATAATCTTAATAGATGATTGTGAACAAGGTGTACTTGGAAATCGCTGGTTGCTTGGTGACAGCGGATACCCTTGTAAGCCCTATCTCTTGACACCGTTACTCGACCCAAGTACTCCGTCAGAGCAACGATATAATGAAGCACATATAAAAACAAGAAATACTGTAGAAAGGTTAATTGTTTATATGTTTGGTACAAGTAGTGTAAAATTATATAACATTATTAATTATACGTAATATTTTATTACAGATGCATTGGAGTTTGGAAGAGAAGATTCCCTATACTGTCATTAAAAAGTAGGCTAAAACTAATGAATATGCAAGCAGTTATCATAGCAACGGCAGTGTTGCATAATATTGCCAGAAATATGAATTTGGAAGAAATAGAACCAGAAATATCAGTTCCAGACATGTCTCAGGAAAGTGATATAATTTTTCATGAAAATTCTCCTGCACAATTCACATCAGAACGGCTATTACTAATAAATAATTACTTTCAAACATAAATAAAACACAATTAATTTTTTTTATGCCTTTTTATTTTATATCACTACACTAAATACACCTAATGCAAATAAACCCTAAGTTCAATTTCTATTTTATATCACTACAACCATTGGATGATTTACCAACTCAAAAAAAACATTATTCGCAAAATACCATTCTTCATTATTACACCTAATTTAACATGCAAACAAACACTAAGTTTAATTCTATTTTATATCACTATTTCCTATCTTATATTTCACTTAAATTAACATGCAAACTTAATTAATTAATTTTTTTAATCGTTCATTTTCTAACCTAGCATTTTCTAATTCTAACTTAAGTTTAGCTATCACCAACTCCTTTTCTTCATCTTCTCTGGCCAGCCTTTGCTTTTTAGCGATCAGGTACTCTGCTAAAGCATTTTCCCTATTTATACGGGATCTAGAGAGCTCTTCTTGTGTTTTATGTTTCCGCTTTGCTGTAAAATAAACAGAGTTACTAAATATTCCTACTATTTCATGGTAATATGCACCAATACTAAAATACATTAAGTAAAAGGTTATTAAACTAATTGCATAAATAGGAAAACTAAGTTTTAGTAAACTTGTTAGTTAAATTTCTGTAACAGTTACACATATAATGTTTACAAGAATTTCATATTCTACTATAAACCAAAATTATAAGTAACTGCAAACCAATAATAACTTTAGTTTTAATCTAAGAAAAAGCAGTACCCATAAAACATTAATAATGAAAAATTACAGCCACCCACCTAATGTACCACTTCCGCTAGCTCTACTAAAAAAAAAGTTTTTCTGTTTTGAGGGAGGTGTCCCAAGGATTTGGATTTCATTCAATACCTCCCCCTCATCAGTACCACCACAAATACCATCACCATGTTCATCACCTGTTTCTTCATTCCTATTTATTAAACTAACACTAGATCCCTCAACCTCAACATTCAATGATTCACCCATAACCAATAAAGATTGATTTTGGAAAGAGGCATCTCCACCAAACTCCACCGAAAAACCTTGACATGTGCTGCCTAACAATGAAGCCACTTTATCCAAGACTTCATCAGGTGGAAAATAGTCTTTGCCTCCTCCGGTCTGCAAAAAAGAACAAAATTAAGTAAAAATGTTGGTGCTATAGTTACGAATCATTCACTGATAATCTTAACTTACCTTATTAAGACTACTCCTCATATTTGCACAGCGTTTGCGAGCAGACTTCTTTAGGTTGTCCCATTTTAAACGAAGTTGTGCTGGAGTTCGTGGGAAACTTGAAATAGACGAATTGAAGCTATTTGCTAACGTTTGCCAAGCCTGATCTTTCAATTTGTTGTTGGTGGCATTCGTGGCTTTGTTATTTATAACAGTATTTGCCGCTACAAGTTGTACAAGTAGCATCGTCTCATCTTTTGTCATGGGTGCTGCTTTTACTGACTGAAAAAAAAAAAATCTGTGAAGGCCGGAACGCGTTATGCTATATAGATACTTAAATATCAACAATACATTATACTTACAGTGTTCATTTTATTTCACTTTTAGGATACTTTACACTTTTAAAAACGTAAACCTGTACAATATACAACGTAAACGGAGGAACTATACACTCGATACCGAAAACGAAAAGAGCGCGAATATGTAGGTGACATGCGCGTCGGCGCCGATAGTCTGTCATTGTCAAAACGTTTCGTTTTAGATTTCAGTTTTACTAAAAAGACGATAAACAAAGCGAAAAATAAATAAAATGTTTCAATTTTTCATTTTTTTAAATTACATTTATGCTGTTAACAAGTTGAGTACGTTTATTATTGATAAATAAATAAATAATATTTCATTTTGACCGTGACAGTTTTTAGTGGTTAGAATAGAACGAAACGTTTGGACAGGCTGGGATAGATGAGAGGGAAAAAGCTATCTGTCGTTGGTTGAAGATAGATAGCACCTATCTTTGATTGTGAAACGCAGACTATGGATAGATAGAATCCTACAGTTTATCGGAGATAGCTATCTATCTATGAACTTCGGTAGATTATTGAGAACGGGCGTAGATAGATAGCTTATTGAAAACGGGCGTTAGAGAGATTAGAACAAAATTAAAACTTACGAAATTTTTATTCACAGAGTACATTTTTCTAAACTATGTTTATACAATTTACAAGTTTTAAATACCTAAACAGTAACCTTGAGAATAAAAATTAAATTTTCAACTGTTCTTTACAGTTTCATTGGACTTGATTTATTTTAAAATTTCCCTACATGCCCCTTTACCTGTGCCCACACTTACTCGACCGGGTTCAAAAAATCGGCCGAATGAAAAATATTTTTAAACATTTGTAATTATTTTAATATTCAATTCGTAATAAATTCTACTTTAAAAATGTACTATCGTAGCTTCCTTATAGTTTATATTATAAAAAGTTCCGATATTAAAAAATCGAATTTAGAAACATCACATTTATCAAAAAGATGGCAACATATTTCTGAAATTTGACATTTTGCACCTATCAAATCATTATCTGACTGACTGACTGACTTGAGTATCCCTCTCTAGTCTGTGTGATTGATTTCATTGATTGTTCCCACTCCCACCCCACTGTTTCACTGAATAGTGAAAATACTGATACGTCCTTTGGCATGGTTGAAATGTAGCCAGTCTAAGCTTTTTTTCTCAATAAAAAGTCAAATAGATTTTTTTATATTTGCATCATTCCTTTGCCTGAAAGCGATTCAGATCCCATTTGATGCTTCATCTCGAACGCACGATCATTTAAGTATGCGCAACATTATATCACCGAATTTTCTTAGAACATTTATTAATTGTTCCCAGTTTATGAAAAGTAATTTAAACAATAGTAAATATTCGACAAAGGTACGTTGATTGATAACAAACGGAGACGGGGTGGAGAAAGAAGATATAAGAACAGTTTCGAAATTAGACAGGGTGTGATGAAGCCGAGAAGGGGGCGGGGTCTGACGCTGGTAGTGGTGCGGAGTGGCCACGGCGTGTGGTGTCGGGGCTGCAACCCACCGGCGCGCTGCATATCGGAAACTACTTTGGCGCGGTGCGGCGCTGTGTGCGCCTGCAGGAGCAGGGCGAAGACCTCATGATATTCATAGCCGATTTGCACTCTCTTACTACGCACCAGGTTTTCATTCTTTGTAATATAGTTTCTTTGTAATAATATGTAAAGTGGACTTTTGCTAGGTGATGTGTGTGCATGGAAGATGATGATAATTATTAATTTTTTTATAATTGTGTTTTTTGCTTCTATTTTTAACAACATCTAAAAGTTGTAGAAGAAGTAGAGTTCTAACAAGTTAAGGTTAGGTTAGGCTGAGTTGTGCTCCATATTCTCTGGACACAATGTCAAACAAATTGCAACATTTTTTTTTTTTATCATAATGCATGTAAGCAAATTTGTATTACCAGGTTTATGTCTGGCCATACCAATATTATTAATGCAAAAATACATAATATATTCCTTTTCCACACTTCATCACCATCATAATCCACAGCCGGACTTCTCCACCTGTTGAGCAATTAAGCCTCTCTCTTCTTGTGCCAATGCCCATGATCATGAACTCGTATCATCCAGATTCTACCTACAAAGTAAACAATTCTCTTCCTGCTATCGGATGACCATCATTGGTTGTAAATGTACTATACTGAACAGCGAGTTTACGCTCATAATTTTCTACTGAAAAGGTTTATGTCTAAAAAGTAACTATGCAAAGTCTAAATGTTAGGAAACATATTGATTTAGAGAAAAAAAAATTAAAATAGATAATTTTTTGTATTATTTGATGCAATTTTGACAGGTTTCATTCACTTTTTACCTTGTTGGTAGTACTATGACAAAGGTATTAATTACTTCATACAGCCACAATGAATATTTAACAAAACTCAATTACTTTAATTTACATTAAAAATGACAAAGAATGTAGCCAAATGACATATTATACATAATTAAGTGAATTTAGCTTGTCCTTCCCCATTTAGCACTAAAATAATATCTGAAAAACATGAAAGTATGTAATTACTACTGTGGAGGATTAGGTTAGGGTTATTTTTTTTTAAACCACTTGGAAAACTATATTTCAATGCACAAATATTGTTATACAATGGTAGAGTGCTGCCCAACAAAACAACTTATTTTTTTTCATTTTTAAATATATGAAAGTATACAATTGCTGCTGTGGGGAGTTAGGTTACGGTTTTTTTTTTTTTAAACCGCCCAGAAAATTATATTTCAGTGCACAAATATTTTTATACTATCAATGGTAGAGTGCTCCCCAACACAACAAAATTATTTTTTTTTCATTTTTAAATACATGAAAGTGTACAATTGCTACTGAAGGGGGTTAGCTTAGGGTTCTTTTTTTTAAACAACCCAGAAAACTTTCATATTTCAGTGCACAAATATTTTTATACAATGGTAGAGCACCCCCTGACACAACATTTATTTTATTTATTTATTTGTTACGGCACTTCAATGAATAGTTCGCAAAAACATTTACAAAAGAATAATCTTAACAATAAACAGTATCACAGCGAATTCAACACTTAAAGGTGTGCACAGCACTACAGAATTTAGTAAACTAATTATTACATTTTTATTACATTTGGAATCAATTGTACATTCAACAAATAATAATGAGGTACAAAAAAGAACAGGATCAATAAAATAAGGAATTATTATAAATCAATCAATTAAATAAATTATGTCAAATTGAATTAAATTACATTAGTATCTATTAAATAAATGATGTCAGATTAAATTATACTACCATACATTAAAAATACACTTAATTACATTAAATGGCAATAACCATAATTTTATTCTTTATTTTTTAATACAAGAAAGTATACGATTGCTACTGTAAGAGGTTAGGTTAGGGTTATTTATATTTTAAACCGTCCAGAAAACTATATTTCAGTGCACAAATATTTTATACAATGGTAGAGCGCAAAAATGAAAAAAATAAATTTTGTTGTCAGAGAAACAAAATTTATTTTTTTCATTTTTAAATACATGAAAGTATACAATTGCTACTGCGGGGGGATGGTCCAAAGGACCCTCTGACCCTCTCCCCTAAAACCCTCAAATCTGCCCCAAAAATGCATAAAATGTTCGATTTTTTGATTCCTAACCTCAAATTTTTTTATCTTGAATTTTGCGTTTCCTAGATTCGGGGGGAAGGGGACACACCCCCTTCCCGACGACCCCAAAAAACCTATTATTTCGCTGTTCAGTATAGTAAAGTTTTACCCTTACCCCAAGTACCATGGATTTTTTTTTTGAGGTGTGATAGGCATCTTCAAATAAATCCTTAGCTCCTGTGTTATTTCAAATAAAGTGGGGTGAGGGCAAGAAATGGATGATGCTGAAGATTTAATTTGTTATGTTTAGATGCCTGATTTGGACTGCTTGGAAATGTGGGTAAAGGGTACTTCTTGTCCAGGTGGTACGGTCTCTTGTAATAAAATCTGGGCACTGGGCAAAAGCTATGTTTGAATAATGTACTGTTTGATTTGTGGCAGGATCCACAGCGGCTGCAGCGGAATGTGTTGGAACTGACAGCGTGCCTGCTGGCGGCTGGTGTGGACCCCGAGCGTAGTGTGCTATTCACACAGTCCAGCGTAGCACGTCACGCTGAGCTGTGTTGGCTGCTCACGTGCCTGGCCACACACGCGCGTCTCGCGCACCTGCCGCAGTATAAGGAGAAGGCGGTCAACATGAAGGAGGTACCGCTGGGCCTGCTGCTGTACCCCGTGTTGCAGGTCTGACGGCATACTGAGTCGAGATCTGGTCCGAGACACGTGTGAACGGCACGTGTGTCTGACCGTCGTGTATCCGCAGGCGGCGGACGTGCTGGTGTACGGCGGCACGCACGTGCCGGTGGGTGCGGACCAGTTGCAGCACTTGCAGGTGGCGTCGCAGCTGGTGCGCACGTTCTCGCACCGCTACGGCCGCGCCTTCCCAGCGCCGCGCCCGCTACTCGCCGGTGAGCAGCCCTTATGCTCCCAGGGTGTGAATGTCGCCATGTTGTGGTATTCACACTCAATCTCGTTTCAGACGACGGCAGCGATCGACTGCGGAGTCTTCGTGACCCGACTAAGAAGATGTCAAAATCCGACACCGATCCGAAATCACGCATCCTACTGACTGACCCTGATGACGTTATTGAATTGAAAATAAAGAAAGCTGTTACAGATTTTACGCCCCAGGTATGTCATTTTAACCACGGAATAGAGAGAACACTGGAAATAGTACGTAGGCGTGACAGTGTCGCCGCTAGTTAGTACCGCATTACGCACTCGCTGTTCAAGCGCTCTCATTCGCAAACTAGACTGCGTCAACGTACAATTTAAGTTAAATAATATTAAAATGCCTTATTGTGCCATATTGGACTGTAAAAACCATAGTCGGACTAAAAGTCCAACTCATGGGGGTGTGTCATACCATTGAGAAGTATTATTTTCGGATTTATTCTAATAAAATGAAAAAATAAAATTTCGGTAAACATTGCACAAGATATACAAACAAAAATTGTCCTTAAAGTCATGATTATAAAGTTGATTTTCTTTTCGTGGTTACTAGCCTTTCTGGAATATTCGCTTGTCTACCTATACTTTTGACGCTATCCAAATAGTGCGTGACTTTATCGACAAAATCAATCGACATATATTACGTTGCCTTTTTAAAATAAATTATTAAAGAAATATGTATGTAAGTAATTATAATACGATACAATATAGCAGTGGACGATGACGATGATTTCAGCTGAGATGATGATAATGATGATAATTGTTAGATTTTATTTTCCTTCCTTAATAATTTCAGTTTTCCTTATATTCCAATTTGTAAAGAGATATGGATCTACGCTACTGGGAGCAAAAAATACCCTTGTTACTACGTTTAAAAATTGCCCTACGAAATATCAATTTCATTATTTTGATACTATCACATTATCGCATACAATTTACATATTTTTTCGCAGTATACAGGGTGTTTGGTGCATCGTGTGCCAAATTGAAATGGACGGGAGGGGCATTTTTTTTTTATTTCGACTAAAACTCACGAAAAGAGAGATACAAGACAGATTTTGCCTTATAAGAGTGAGATAACATTTTTAATAGGTTTTTCAGGTATAATTTAAGCAAAAATATTTTTTAAGTCATAATTTTGAATATTAGTTTTTATGACTCGATTCACAATTCTAGCGAATTCACAAAGTTATAAAAAGATTTTTATGGCATGTGGCACATCACTAGCAAGAGGATAAATTAGAGAATTTTTGAGAAAGTTGGAAGACTCCGGTCGCTTTTGGTTTTTTTTTTATAGCCATGTAAATAGCTGTAACATGAACAGCTTTAAGTCCAACACTTTGCAAGTAAATTGTAAAAAAAATAGATAGCTAATGTCAATAATTTTAAATTTAAAAGTACTGTAATACAATACACATCTAAATAAAATTAAAATTCAAACTCGACGCTACGACTTGAACATTTAAAAAAAATTGTATTTGAATTAAAAATTTGGGTCTTAATTTCATAAAACAATAAAGTCGATGAAAAAAAATCCACAGGGGATGAGAAGTTTTTAGGAGTCTGAAATGATAGCAGATGACCCCTCCCGTCGACCATTTCAATTTGGCACACGATGCACCAAACACCCTGTATGTTTTAAATACGTTTTCTTACTATCGATATTATTTCGATCGAATTAGTTTACATCACTATTTGAGTAGCAACCTGCATTCGTGTCAGTGATGCGCCATTCAAATACCACCCTTATTTTTACGTAATTACAGTTCATACTAAACAGTGCCATCTAGCGACGAGTAGCGGTACTTGGTAGTCCAATATGTATTTCTTTCATGTTTTTGCCAATTTGATTTGTAGATTGTTGATATTAGTTGCATTTCGTAAAAAAATTTTTTTTGCATTTCGTTTATGCATTTTTTTTTTCTCTCTTTTCGGGTTTGCAGTAAGAGTAAATCGTAAATGTATGAGTTTGGCGACACCGGTTCTGGTATAAACATTTTCTCAAGCTGCTTCCAGTGCTCTCTCTATTCCGTGATTTTAACAATATGAAACACTAAGTTATAGGTAAGATCCCTGACAAGGTATTCTATTTTAAAGGCAGTAAGCTATAAATAATGTCTTTATTAGGTTTTTAATAGGTCGATTTAAAAAACGGCAATTTCATAGGTTTTTATAATAATAAATAACAATAATTTAAAGAATAACGTACCTTTAATATAAAGTTTATTTGAACTTATAATTCCAGGTCAATCAAAAAATATAACACTTCAAAACAAAGACATTAAAGATATACTACCAATAGACAGGACATAGCGAACAAAATCGTAATCCGATACATATTACCTAGTGGTCATAAGTCTCTCAGCTTAGTATGGCACCCCTACACGTCAAGTCGTGATTTAATCCGCTCTATGCACTAAAGAAAATCATTTTCTGAGAAAATATGCCCAGTTACGCATTACGCTATTTATTGTAAATCTTGTTATGGTAAAATAACTGGACCTAACTTCGGTTTATTTTCGTAAATATTTTTGGTATTTACGAAGTAATTAATTAGAATTCAATAATTTTTATAAATAGTTCTAGAACATTTGCTGATTTTGTGATAACGCCACCTATTGCTGAAAAACTTAACCTTACCTTTATCACACACTGAGGCTCTACCACGAACTCATAACGTGATAAATTTTACGACCTAAACCGAACTGTTAAAGGGATGGAGCTATAAAGGGTGTATAGCTCCATCACTCGTTTTCGCTCGTACGACTGACATTTTAACATTATCATAGTAAGGCCCCTGGCCACCTACCGAGCGATAGTTAAATAATTATAAATTTTGACAAATTTAATTCGCGTGTTTGCTATTCAAAGCCAGATGGCATCACTGAGGTATAGGATGACAGTTTTTCTAAGATTTTTTTTCTGATAGCCGCTCTATTGTATCTCTTTAAATCTCTTTGCTTCAAAAAAACCGTTTTAAAAGATTGTTCAACCGTTCTCTTACGGCCGATTCGTCATTGGACTGTTCGTCGACAGGACGATTCAATTATTTCCGTTTTCCCAGCAGGATCTTTCACCTATTCGCCGACAGTATCTTACGTTTACGTCATTTTCGACGACAGGCCTTTTTACACGACTGCCCAAAAAAGGAATGTTTTCAGGGTTCATTTACGAGGGTGGATTGAAAAGTTTGCGGCCTAACACATAAATACTATTTTAATGTAACTGACCTCATTCGATTAGTTTACACTCTGGTTGTCAAATTGTAAAATTCTATCGCAATAGCATTAACTGTATTTAAATTAGACTAAACTTTTGTGAGTCTTTGTGTAGCGTTTTTAAAGAATGGAGAAAATTGAGCAACGTGCGGTCATCAAATACCTGTTTAAAAAACTAAACTCTGGTCAATCAGGGAGATTGCAGACACTATTGGCATCTCGTATGAACGAACAGAAAACATCAGTCAATGAACTTAGATTTTCTAAGGTTTCTGCGCGGTGGGTACCCAGATTGCTTTCAGTCGAACAAAAACGAATACGCCTCACGATTTCTCGCGACTATTTGGAAATGTTTGAGGCTGATCCACAAGATTTTTTGGCCAGATTTCTAACAATGGATGAAACTTGGGTACACCACTACACCCCAGAGTCAAAACAGCAATCCAAGCAGTGGAAAAAACCTGATGAACAGACTCCAAGAAAAGCCAAAATAATTTTGTCAGCTGGCAAGGTGATGGCGTCAGTTTTTTGGGATGCTAAGGGTGTCATCATGGTGGACTACCTTGCAAAAGGTGAAACTATAAACTCGGCTTATTACTGCACCCTCTTACGTCGCTTGCGTGAAACAATCAAAGAGAAAAGGCCAGGATTACTCAGCAAGAAAGTGTTGTTCCATCAGGATAATGCACGCGTTCACACGTCTGTTGAATCTATGGCTCAAATTCGTGATTGTGGCTTTGAATTACTGCCAGATCCCGCCTATTCTCCTGATTTGGCACCTTCAAACTTTCATTTATTCCCAAACCTAAAAAAACACCTTGGAGGTCAAAAATTTTCATCAAATGAGGAGGTCGAAGCTGCGGTGGGTGACTTTTTTGAAGGCCTTGAAGAATTTTTTTTTATGACCGGAATACAGGCGTTGGAAACCAGATGGAAGAAGTGCATAGAGTTAAGTGGAGATTACGTGGAAAAATTAAATTACTTTTGCTTATAATTTTATATTGTTTTCTTGCTGAGGCCGCGAACTTTTGAATCCACCCTCGTATGTATGTATGTATGTGTGTTTATTTATACCACCATAACTTCTAAATAACTTAACTGATTTACATGAATGAGGTATCGTTAGAATCCTTGTATTGTCCCGATTAAACAACAAAACTGAAATTTCTATCGCAGTCGGGAGACTTCTTATATTAGAAGAAAGTATTTTACAGAGTAGTCGGGGGACTGCGATGGAAATTTCAGTTTTGTAGACCAAGTAGTTTCTAAAATTCCGTGTTTAGTCAATGAGTGACTACTTTCTTTAGTTTTCTATAAATTAACAAACATTTTGTTTTTTTGATTTTTAGTAATTTTTTTGACATGGTAGTCTTGTTTTTTATTTTTTTTATTACTTGATTTTTAGCTACCAAATGTTTAACCGACACGACGCAAAGCCCTTCATCTACGGAGAATTCGCCGTCATCTTAAATCAAGTGATAATACAAAAAATACCCATTTCTACAGCTTACGATGTCTTATAATATAATATGTAGGTACGTTAATGAACAAAACCAAATTCTAACATATTATAAAATAAAGTCGCACACCGCGTCTGTTTGTCTGTATGAACGCGATAAACTCAAAAACTACTGAGCGTTTGCATTTTGATGCGGTTTTCATTTAAAAACAGAGAGATTCATGAGAAAGGTTTACATGCCTATTATAGTAGAAAAAAGCCACTAATTTCATTGTGATTGAAGATTTGTGCAACTCGTGCGAAGCTGGGGCGGGTTGCTAGTATAAAATAAACAATAAAACAAACTTCACAAAATTATATTTTCTTATTGTTCAAATTAAATAACTTTTAACTTAATTTTTATATGGACCATTTTTAGTTCAAAAATTAGTAAATAAAGAAGAATGTTGCAACTGTGTAGGTTTAAGTGTAGTATTTTTTTTAGTAAAAAATATATTGTAGTACTTATAAGATAATTTTGTTTTTTTTTTTTATGTATAGATCTGGATGCAAGCAATTAAAATTACCTAAATAAGTAGGTAACGCCTTTTTATAGATAGAATTAACTTTTTTTAAATATGACTAAGTTCTTTTTGTTGTAAACAAAGTTTGCATTCTCTGGGGAAAGTAGCCGACCTTGACCTCTGTTAGGAAAGATACCATAAGCTGTAGAAATGGTATTTGGTAGCTAAAAATGCCTGTCGTCGAAAGTGACCATCAGGTGAGATTGTGTTCAAACACGAGCCTATCAATAATAATAAAAAAAAAACCGAAAGGTCCTGTCAGCGAAAAGTCCATAGGTGAAAGATCCTGCTGGGGAAACGGAAATAATGAATCGTCCTGTCGGCGAACAGTCCAATGACGAATCGGCCGTAGGAGAACGGTTGCACAATCGTTTTAAAAAACGGCAATTTCATAGGTAAACACCTATTATAAGGGGTCCGTAACGTTACTTCGAGAGTCATATGGTCGATTAACGGAAAGTCGACTGAACATTTGATCAAATAGAATTTATTGAAAACAATCTTTTATCGCCAAACGCTACTTTCACTGAACGATTCATTGAATATTCGGGATCCAGTGGGTAGAAGGGTGGTCTGATCTCAAGGTCAAATGAAAAAACGTCAGGTTAATTAACTTCTTTGACCTTGAAGGCAAGTTCTTATTCATATTCACCTCAAGTATTCCTTGGCATTTTCTTACATTTGTATACATTGCGAGTCGTTATAATGCACATATCGAAAAGAGGAATCTATGCTTAATTTTATCGACTTTTATTTAAAAAAATCTAAATATTTATTTATATTTATTATGGATTTTTTTTAAATTGTTTGCTTTGTGACCCCAGTGTGTACAAAACTGTGTAACTTTTAAACTAAGTGATCTATCACGATGAAAGAAACTCCATAATGATTGGAAGTAATTAGGCGTCGTCATAAAATGAAAATTGTGGAAAAAAAATAGCCTCAATTAAATATAAACATTTTTTTTTGTGCCAGAAATCTGATTTTTTTTCATTAATTTTTACAATAACTGTAAAATTTCTCAATAACACGTCCCCATCACCTACCTTTTGTATGACTTTAAGTTATTCTTCATTGTATTTAGGAACCTAACGGTAAAAATGTATGTTTTCTACTCAACCCCAACATTTTTTATCAACTGTCAAAGAAAGGCTCAGCGTATCGCTACGCACCGCACTATTGTTTAGCAGGTTTTTTTTTTCGGTGGGAAAATCATCTTATGACATCCCCTGCTCTTTGGTGTCAGACTTTAACTTACTAAAAACCCACTCCTGACCCTTCGTTGCCTTTCGTAATAGGGGGCGGAGTCTTCCTTTCAAAATCAGACCCTTGGCCCTAGTAGGCTTCGACCGTGCTGGGCCAAACCTGGCGTGGGCATTCCGCCATGAGATCCCGCCGGAACTCTTTCCGCCATGCCGTGACTTGTCGCGGCAGCGGAGTTTCGCCCCGGCTTTGCATCTCCACGCGCAGATCGTGCATGCGTGCAAGGCCTGTTGCCTCCAGATCCCATGGTGGCTGGCCTGCAAGGAGGCTCGCCGCTTCGCGCTTCGCGGGAAACCCTGCGGTATTCCCGCAACATCCGTATGCCCATGACCCTCTGGCACTCCTTTATTTATTTATGTTTGTTGTTTAGCAGGTAGGTAGCAAGCCAAAGGGACCTTAAATTATGATTATGACAGATGTCAGACTAGCAGTCGCTCCGAATTATTCGCCGCTGCTACATCATGCCGCGTTTAAGTGAATTTTTCCCGGCACATATGGCCGACATTCATTTTTGTTATGGAGTGGGACGAGGAAGTGCCAGAGCTGCGCGCGCGGCTTACATAGCTGCGTTTCCTAACAGGCAACAAGTGCCATCTGCCCGCAACTTCCAGGAAGTTCACAGAAGGTTGTCGATCACTGGACTTGGATCAAGTAGAGATCGTCGCGAGCCACCTCAAGTAATTATTGATGCGGCTACTGAAATTATCGTGTTCTTTTTTCTGAAATATTGTTTTTTTTCTTAATCAGATTAAAAATAATATTCCAGTATACACCGGAAATATATTTCATTAAGAATTCATCTTCAATTTTTTATGTCTAAATCATTTCAGTTTGGTCGAAAATGAGACTGAGGCCGAAGCTTCGTATTCGTTTTCAGCTAAAAATCCTTTTTCGGTGACACTAATTAGCAGTATTAAGTCCGTATACATCATCAATATTGCATACCGCTTGAGACACATTGTTTCCACGGTAGAACTCATATTACAAAATACTGCGAGTTTTCTTAGATTTCATACAAAAATGGTTATAAGTACTGCGATATTACAGAAAACACAAAACGCAAAGAAACCAATAAATACCTAATTTCGAAAAAGAATAACATACCTTTAAAATAAAGTTTATTTGAACTTATAATTCCAAGTCAATACAAAGACTTCAAAGCAACCCGTTTTAAAAAACGGCAATTTCATAGGTATCCTATTACATCGACATGAATACATGCACACCGGTAAAGTTGAAACAGCGACACTGCGCAGGTAATAATCCGGTTTCCGTGACGAGGATGTGACGTCGATGGATTTCGACTAATTAGCGACTAAATCTGGGAGACAAAAGATCTTCGCTAGGTGCCCTAGTTCTTAAGATACAAATGTGGGCAAGGTGGGGAGACTGACCCTGGATCGGCCATCTATAAACCTCTATAACTTTTGAACCAGTGACCGAATAATTCTGATATTTGGCAACAAATTTGCGACATTTTTGTGTTATCAAAATTATGATCCGTGATGGTGGGCAAGCCTATGTCAGCCACACTATTATTTCTTTTTCAAAATTTAAACTTATGTGACTAATATGCTAATTAGCAACTTAAACAGTAAAAATATTTACTTTTTTTTTATTTGACACATTTATTTAAATGTTTATCGGTAAATAATTTGTCATAAAATTGTGACGCAATAGGTAGTGCAAAATATTTCACGCATTATTAAATTTAAAAAATGACGGAACGATTAAAACCACGTTTTATACAAAGATTTGTCAGTTTTTTTTTCTTTCTGCAAAATTCATTTGACTGTAATTTATTTTACCGTAGAGCAGCCGATTAGGTATGAAGGACTTTTGAAAGACTACAGTTGTAAATAAACTTAGTGTGCATACTGTGGTTAAGCTCGAATGCAGACCGTGATGTATTATGACAGGTGACCTTCGACCCGGAGACGAGGCCAGGCGTGTCCAACCTTGTGACCATCCACTGCCTCGCCGACGACAAACTGCCCGAGGAAGTCGTGCAGGAGGCCGAGGGGCTCTCCACGGCGCAGTACAAGCGCGTCGTGGCCGCCGCCCTGACGCGCGCGCTGGCGCCCGTGCGCGCGCGGGCCGAGCGGCTGCGCGCGCGCCCGCAGCTGCTGCGCGACGTGCTGCGCCACGGGGCCGCGCGCGCCCGCCCGCGCGCCGACCTGGTGTACGCGCGCGTCGCCGCGCTCGTGGGGCTGGCGGCGCGTCCGCTGCGGGAGCGCGAGCGGGGCTAGCTCACAGGCGGTGGTGGTGGTGCTGCATGGGCGGCGGGTGCGCGAGCGGGGCTAGCTCACAGGCGGTGGTGGTGGTGCTGCATAGGCGCCAGGTGCTCGTGCGGCGGGTGCGCGAGCGGCGCGTGCGCCAGCGCGGCGGGGCGCTCGCGCAGCAGCGCCAGCAGGTCGCGCAGCAGGTCGACGGCCTGCGCGACGGCCTCGGCCTGCTTCTCGGCGGCCAGCGCGCTGCGCATGGCGGCCTCGGCCAGCAGCTCCTCGGTGCTGAGGCGCGGCGCGTCGGGCGGCGCGGCCGAGCCCTCGCTGCACATGTCGTCGTCCAGCAGCGCCGGCTTGCGCTCGTCGTCCGACTGACTCGCGCGCCGCGCGCCGCTAGCTGTGTACCACGCACGGCTTCGTTAGTACAACGACCATCGAGGCACTGATAAACTTAAGGATTCGCTTGTTGTGAACATTCTAAATGTTATATTGGGCGAGCTTTCTAGCTAGTCATCAAAAATGCCTTCTAACTTTCCATCGAACCGAGCAATCGCTTCGGCCGACGGCCCTCTGCCCATCAAATTGAATGCTAAGGTTTATCAGCAGATATGAATGTTCTTGTGTTCTTGTATTTCAATAGTTAGAACAAATACACTGTATTATTATACAAAACTATCTTTTCAATGCAGTTACATGACAACCCCACATGTGTTTGTGTCTGAGGAGAGTGTTGCCTGCGTGCAAGCAAACAAACTGCTATGTTTACGTAGCCGTCGACTCACATTCTCGGCCGCTGCTATTGAATATGTTCTGCAAGCGCTCCTCGGCGGTGGACAGGTCTCCCAGGGCGCCGCCGGCAGCAGACTTCTTGCGGGCTTTATATTTTATGTCGGCCCAATACTGTAACAACATCATTTTACTTCATTTTCTTTCAAATCATTGGTTGGAGCAATGTACTACATTTAGATTCATACCTACGCATCTACGTAATTAAGGTCCGTTTTTTAATCAGAGATAATGATTTGGCAGGTGCAAATGTCAAAATCCAGAAATGTGATGCCAGATTTTTGAAAGTGATGTCTCTAAATTCGAGCACCCTTCGGGGTGTGCTAACGAAGACGAAAAATACATATCAAGAAGATTTCACTTCAAATTTATAAGAAATCGAAAACCGATTGGGAACCCTTTCGGTTCATAACGACAACTTCCCAAAATGTCCACCCTCCCAAAACGTCTACTTCCCAAAATGGTAATTCCCAAAATGTCTATTTCCCATTTCGTCCACTTTCCCAAAACGACCATTTCCCAAAGAGTCCGTTTCTCAAAACGACTACTCCCAAAACGGCTACTTCCCAAAATGTCTATTTCCCATTTCGTCCACTTTCCCAAAACGACAATTTCCCAAAGAGTCCGTTTCTCAAAACGACTACTCCCAAAACGCCTACTTCACAAAATGTAACACTTGCCCTATATATTCTTGAAAAATAAAAGAATCGCTTTATCGAATCAGACCTTGCCCTCGTAGGCTTCGACCCTGCTGGGTGTTGCTACAATTGCTGACATCTCTTTGAGGCGCGCGTGGAACACTACGCGCCGTCGACGACTTGGGCTCGGTCCGGACGGTCATACGGCGAGCTCCCCATTCAATGAACCATCAATGCTCGCCGTCTGCAAGCTCGCGCCTACGGTGGCCGGAAATTGGGATCGGGATCGGAATCCCGGCGGTGGTTGGGGCGTGAGGACCGTTTCCTCACGGGATCGGCCGCCTCCTTTGCTAGCACTACTGCTTCGCATAAGGAGGAAACCGCCTGCCACTCCTCTTTGCTCCAGATCATGGCCTGTACCAAGGCCCGGTGCGAGAGATCGCCGCCGCCGATCGCCCCTACGAGGACACGGCCTTGCTCTGCCCAAGCGCGGCACACCTCCACCGTGTCCTCCGGGCGGTCCACACAATGGTGACACCCAGGTGTTTCTTCCCCACGAATCCGGTGCAGGAACCTCCCGAACTTACCATGTCCGGTGAGGACCTGCGTCATGCGGAAGGTAAGGACGCCGCGAGGTCTTTCCAGCCACGCCGCAAAGAGGGCACTTACCGCCATAATTATGGCGAACATTATGTACAGTGATGGGGGCCATTTTGACCGGTAAAACCGTTTGTAACTGTTGCAGTTTATTATGAAATAATAAGTTATTGTCATTGAATTATAATTCACAAAAATATATCTAGACTAGATATTCAACGCATAGAAATATTTGGTCTTGTCACAGGACTGAAACCTGTAACATTTTGATAAAAAAAAACCTATTTATAACATCCAACATAATAATATACTACTGCGAGATATTCCTGGTTGAGTAGAAGTTTTTGTTTCTCGATCTGATAACGATTGGGATAGTAGCGATGATGAGCCCTTACAAAGGTAGGTTGACTGAACCGAAATGGCGCAAAAGCGAAAGCTTGTATGAAAATATTGCTTTGACTAATGAAAACCTAAAAGGCGCAGAATAAATTAGTGACGTGAACTAAAAGATTTAGGCTCATTAGTAATATTTGAAAAGTTTTTTGATGAAAAAGTCATGCACATGATTTTATTCAACAAATTCTGTATGCCGCACAAAACAATAAAGATAACTTACAAGTGAGATATACAGTTTACAGAGGAAAATATTTATTCTTCTGTAAAGAGCTCCATCTCTTTATTTTATAGATGTTACGTAGAAAAGTAATAGGTGTTGTCCACCAAGCAGATCAGTTTGTTGCAGTACACAAATCTACAATTCGAGGCGAAAAACGGTGGTGGGTTCTGTTTAAACATGGTACATTTGGTTATTGCTAACGCTTGATGTCTGCATAATCTGACCCATGAAAAAAATAGATCAACTTCAAATTCGTCGTAACGACGCGTGATGTTACTTGAAATCTGATAAAAACCAAGATCAAAGACGAAAATCATCATCCGCTGTTCCAGAACTGGTAACAGATGGAGTTGGATACTTTCTTCGAAAACTGCCTAACCAACTACGATGTATAATATGCCATAAAAAGTACGATGGCATTGTAAAAATGTATAAAAACGCTGCGCATTGAAAATAGCCCATTATCCCTGTACAAGGACTGTAGTTTTTTTTAATACTTACTAATATATTTTTTTGAGTTTATTTGTTTGGTTCCCCTCATAAGCCTCCTGTCATATATATAATTAACAGTTTTTCATAAATTTTTGTTTCATTTGTATTTGGGTCCAAATGGGTTAAGATCTACATTCCGAGTAGGGAGGAATGGAAAGGTGGGATAAAACCCCACAAAGGGAATAACCAGGTATGGTACACGGATGGCTCTAAAATGAACACCCGCTCCTGCAATCTCAGCCTAAGCTGCGACCAATTCGGAAGCATAAACTTTCAACAAAATTTCAATATTGGTCCACAATTGACAGAGAAATTGGTGAACATACCGAACATAGAACCTCCTCCTTTTTGAAGTTAATTAAAAATAAATAAAATAGGCATTACATACCAGAGATACCCAAAATTTCACAAAGGATAAGGCAAGACTATTTATAACAGTAAGTTTAGATTTGCAAAAAATATACTAAGAGACTTAATAATTAAAGAAGTGACTGACCCGGCACCACTTGTCGGGCGACTTGCGCGCTCCGCCGCTGTCCAGCGCCGCCGCGTTCAGGCGCTCTGCCAGCAGGCGCCACAGTTTGCTCGAACTGAACCGTGAGTATATCGATTGTTTTCCGGCCGCAAAGTCGGGGTGCTCTTCCATAAACGACAGCAATAAATCAAGTTGCTCCGAACTCACTCTACATCTAGTCAAAACGGCACTCATGTCTGTCATACATAATTAAATTATCAGTTTTTTTTATAATACTATCATTATATCCATTTCCATGCAAGAATGCTGTTTTTGTTGTTTAGAAGTATTTTTTGCCGATTTGACTTCAATGGATTCGAACGATTATAACACTTTTATGTTAATATTCTGCTCTGCAATGAATCATAACATTGCTGTATTAAATTTTATTATTATATTGAGTACATAGACGCTAATTGATTGAATCTAGCACTTGTTTACATAAGTAGCTATTTTTTCGTGGTTGCAAGTCACAAACTAAAGTTAGAAATTAATTATCTCCCACCACGAAAACAAAGATTACGCGACAAATAAGTAGCCACAGAGTACCTTTTGAGAAACCTTTTTATTAGCCGTCTTAAACGTCAGTGACAGTGTCAATGGCTCAATGACAATGCTGCCAACTCCAAAAGTTTTAAGTCGCTAGGCTTAATAACAAAATTCGCTAGAATGGGGCTAACTGATTCTAACAAAAGTAGATTCAACAAGCGTAATATGTGTAGGGAACCCTGCTGGCGCCATCTCTATTTCAGGTCACGTAATTAAATTATAATTAAATGATAATTATGTACTTAGTGTCGTGGAGAACGCAAATCCATAGACCAAACTTTGGGCACGTTACAATTATGGCGGTAAGTCCCTCTTTGACGAGTGGCTGGAGAGGTAATACGACGTCCTCAACTTCCTGCGGACATGGCAAGTTCGGAAGGTCGCATCGGATACAGGTGAAAGAAACGTCCGGGTGTCACCATTGTGTGGTCCGCCCGACTAGTATGATAAGGGTTTGTGCCGAGGCGTGGAGAGGGTAGTTCCTCCGGGAATCCGACCAGTTATATTATGGAGTAGGCAGCCTTTAGTGTGATAGAGGTTTGTTCTGAGACCTTGAGATGTATGTTTCTCCTGGATTCCGGTTTTATGACTAAAGAGCGTTACTTAAGGTTTTGTTCGGGTACGTGTTTACCCGAGTGGTGGGACAGTCAACTGGAGCTCTGGTTTGTAGAGACTGAGCTGTTCGTGTCCCGGTTTTTTTCTTGTGGATCGTTAGTCTTACGTTGTTGGTTGAACATGGGGTACTAGCAGGGGCACCGATTCTGTGGTTGCTCAGGGGCTCGAGCACCCATGAGAAATAAATAATGGGTGCAGGGCACCCTTGAGAATAGACATCAAGAAACAGGTTTTTTTATCGGTGGGAAAATCATCTTATGACATCCCCCGCTCTTGGGCGGAGCGAGAGATAGTATCAGACTTTTACTGACTAAAACCCACTCATGTACCTTTGTTGCCTTTCATCAGAATCAGAATCAGACCCTTGGCCCCAGTGGGCTTCGACCCTGCAGGACCCCTACAGTTGCTGACATCTCCTTGAGGCGCGCGTGGAACAGTACGCACCTTCGGCGACGGCTCAGTTTGGACGGTTACCGGACGTTCGGACAGCGAGCTACCCATTGCTAGCCGCCCGCGCCTACGGTGTCCGGAAATCAGGATCGGAATCCCGGTGGCGGTTGGGGCGTGAAAACCGTTGCCTCACGCGATCGGTCGCTTTCTTTGCTAGCATTACTGCTACACAGAAGGAGGTGACCGCCTTCCACTCGGGTCGACACCCGGGTGTTTTTTCCGTATAAATCCGGTGCAGGAACCTTCCGAACTTACTATAGGAAAGGTAAGGACGCCGTGAGGTCTCTCCAGCCACGCAGCAAAAAGAGGACTTACCGCCATAATTGTGGCGTGCCCAATCAAGAAACAGATCAGTAATCGCCTTTTAGGTTACGTATAAATTATAATATTTGTTGATAATAAAAACTACTTTAATTTTTATTTAATGGTTTCTTTTTATATTTTTATCAAATATAAATAAGTACGCAGTATGTAAGTAGGACATTTATTTATTTGTCGGTCGATCAGTGTGCATTTCTCTCCTTACACTTCGCCACTATTTCGAGTCCATCAAATGAGCATGAGCACCCAGGAGGTTTTCTAAAAGTCGGCACCCCTGGGTACTAGATGCTGATTTGCGGGTCTTATTAGTAATTCCTAGCCCTATCTAACATCTAGTTGAATAGTCCATGATTAATCTGTTATTATGTCATATTCATCATGGCCCGGCTATTTATTATACAGGGTGTCTTTGACATCGACGCACAAACGAATACCATGGATCCAGTACATGATTCTTTCGTGCGGAAGTGACGCCCAGTTGCACCACTGTGTGGACCGCCCGGAGGACATGGTGGAGCTTACGGTAGAGGTGTGCCTCGTTTGGGTAAAGCACCACTGTGTCCTCGTGAGGGAGATCGGCGGCAACGATATCTCGCGTCGGACCTTGGTACCCTTGGTGGCCATGGTCGGAAGCGAGGAGGAGTGGCGGGCGGTTGCCGTCTTCTGCGAAACAGTAATGTTAGCAAAGGAAGAAGCCGCACGTCCACGCGCGAGGGTGTGGCCAGCCGCCAGGATCCCGATCCCGATTTCCGGCCACCGTAGGCGCGGGCTTGCGGACGGCGAACAATGGGTAGCTCGCCGTCCGATTGTCCGGTAACCTTTCGGACCGAACCCAAGTCGTCGACGGCGCGTATTGTTCCACGTGCGTCTCAGGAAGATGTCAGCAAATCGTAGGGGCCGAGTAGGGTCGAAGCCGATTGGGGCCACGAGTAGTATGAAAGTGAAACCCCGGCCCTGGGACGAAGGCAAAGAAGGAACAAGAGTGGGTTTTGTAGTCAGTAAAAGTCTGACACTATGTCCCGCTCCGCCCAAGAGCGAGATTTGTCATTAGATGATTTTCCCACATAGAAAAAAAAAACCTACTCTATACTTAAACATTTACTTGAAAATTTTAAGAATCATAACTTTTTTTAAATTGACAGTAAACGTATGGATCCATTACCTAAAACTGTTTCAATTTGTATACAAGAGTCGTTACATATAAGTGGCTATTTTTTTTTTTGTTGCTAAGTCGAGCAAAATTCACCATCTTTAGCGACTTTGACACTAAATTGGCAATACTGGTCTATGACAGTTTGTTTTAATAACATTTGTGGCTTGGGTACTAAGTATTTTAAGGTATCTTTGTATGTTTGTTTTTCATTAATATGCGGATGTACCACATTCTTATGCTTTTGCAGTAATTGGCAACAAATATCTCGAATCAATAGTACCTACTATAAAATTCTTAGCATCATTTTATTCAAATCGCACCTGCTTCAATGATTCCACATATTATATTGTCCAGTTTTGCATACACATTGACGAAACATTTATAGTCAAAAAGCACGACTGGCAATGCGAACAGCGAGCACGCTGCTTACACATAGTCCATGGCACCTGAATAGGTTCTGACTCGGACTAACTAGCTCTTAGGCTATTATAATTACTAATTAGGCGTTAAAATATTATTAAATTATTAATAATTGAACTATCATTCCATGAAACACACAAAAAATCAGCACACAGCAAGAAAAGTGATACTCATAATTTATTAAGCAACTTTAATAGTAAATTAGCTACCGGTCCAAGTTTCTATGCACACATACCTATATTAATATAATATTGTTAAACGTTCAAAGTTATTACGCACGAACATTATACAATCCCAAACATTAGAAAGAACATTCGTCTCTGGAATTTGACTCTGTTACGGCTTGATTACCTACCGGCTGGATAGTGGGTTGACTTTTAAGCTGCTAGTACATAACTAGCTTTGTAAACAAAATTTTACCGTACAAGGATCATAATATTTACTATTTACTCGTACTTATACTCTTCGACAAGGATCGTAACTTGTATAACCTACGGACATGTGCCCTATTATACTCTGTCCTACTTGTAGGTATGTCTGTCACAATCGCAAGGTAACCATAGAAACGAATTGTAAATAATATTATACCTTTTAGGTGTATCAAGATTTATAAGACAATTCTGCCTAAAAGTATTCTTGGTGCATCTACGTGACATGAAATGTGTAATTTAAAACACCTGTGATTTTGTACGAACAATATTTTACATCATTTCAGTATTTTTGAGAATGTGTGTCGACTTGTATGGCGTTTAATTATTATTGACATAAGTTAAGTTTTGCCTTCAAATGTAATATTGAAAGATGTTTTCTAAATTATATTTCATTTACTCCGGGATATAGGTAATTAAATAAATCTCAACACTTTTATGGATAGTGCCTACAGATAGATATATGACAAAAGCTTAAAATTTAGTATCTCCCACCTAAATTCAACAACTACATACTCTCTTACCTACTTGAAATATTCGCATGAAGTGCTACAATGTGTGTTCGAGTTAAATAGAGGTCGGTGCGATGAACCGGTACGTGGTGCTGCAGCAGCTCGGCGACGGCACGTACGGCTCGGTGGTGCTGGCGCAGCGGCGCGACTCCGGCGAGAAGGTGGCCATCAAGCGCATGAAGCGCAAGTACTACTCATGGGACGAAGCCATGAACCTGCGCGAGGTTAAATCGCTCAAAAAGCTGAACCATGCTAACATCGTCAAGCTACGCGAAGTGATACGGGAAAACGACACGCTATACTTTGTGTTCGAATACATGCGGGGCAACCTCTACCAGCTGATACGCGACGCGGAGCGAGCCTTCCCTGAACCAGTGTTGAGGAACATTGTGTACCAAGTATTACAGGGGCTGGCACATATGCATCGTCACGGCTTCTTCCACCGGGACCTGAAACCAGAAAACTTGTTGTGCGCTGGACCCGAGCTCGTGAAGATCGCCGACCTGGGGCTGGCGCGCGAGGTGCGCTCGCGCCCGCCCTACACCGACTACGTGTCTACGCGCTGGTACCGCGCACCGGAGGTGTTGCTGCACGACACGCGCTATGGCGCTCCTATTGATTTGTGGGCTCTTGGTTGCATTATGTCAGAGTTGTATACCTGCCGGCCTCTGTTCCCGGGGAACTCTGAAATCGACCAGTTGCATAAGATATGCGCTGTGCTAGGCACTCCTGATCGAGACGACTGGCCGGAGGGGTACGCCCTTGCCGATGCGCTCCGGTTCCGCTTCCCGTCGAGCGCAGGCGTACCGCTGGCGCGCGTCGTGCCCTCTGCCTCGCCGCCCGCATTGGCGCTGCTCGCCGCGTTTATGCGCTACCCTCCACGGGATCGTCCCACTGCCCCTCAGGCGCTTCGGTAATTTTTATAAAAAATATGTCAAAGTCAACGTTCGATATAAGTATTAAAGCTCATTTATTTATTTTTGTGATTGTTCATAGATTTCCATACTTTGCTGTAGGCGCTGCGCTAGTTTTGCCACCGCCTGCATCACGAGCGAGGAGGTTGGTTTTAGTCGTTATTATTTTACCTGGATAAAGCGGAAGCCCTAGGATGTTGTTTTCATCTTATCTCAGAATAATTATCTCTTACAGAAGCGCAGCTCGAGTTGAAACTGAAAATGTACTGGAGCATCCCCGATCGCCAGTCTCGACCCTGCCGCTACATGCTGCAGTTCAGCCACCGCCAGTGCGCGACAGATTTGCTGATATACTCGGGTATGTTTGTTATTGCTTTACAGGGAATATGAACATACAACAAAACATACCTATTATAAAAAAAATACACAAAAAATACAACCGACTTCAACGTAAAACTGGGCAAGTGCGAGTCGGACTTGCGCCCTGAGGGTTCCGTAAAAACTTACCTATGTAAACAGTTCAATTCCCGAATAGTCTCGAAGATTTTTCTGTAACGCATTTTTTTTTTTTTTTTTTTAAGGTGGGAAAATCTTTTTTTGTTGTTGTGACGTAACAGCAAATTTACAGTTTTTAGATTTATTCCTATACCTGTACTATAATAGTTATTTGTGCAACAAGAGACCAAAGTTGTTTTTTGCTGCGAGTGCTAATTTTGAGTCCCGAGCAAGCGAAGAATTCTTTGATTAAATCACGAGCGTTAGCGAGTGATTCTAAAGTAGAATCCTGAGCGAGGGGAGGGATTCAAAGGCACGAGATACAATTTTTCACTTCAGCAGCGAGAACACATGTTACTTGGGAAATAAAATAAATAACAGTAATAGATTTAATAATGATTTCAATTAAAAACTAAGTTATTCCGTCGCTAATTTTGCTCATATTTAGAATTATTTTAACATTCTTAATCTTATTTGCCACTATTTTATTTCCGCTGTTTTTTTTAAGAACGTTCTAAAACAGTCAATGTTGAAACTAGAAATAATTATTTAAAGGTTAAATGCCAGTTTTATCTGCTGCTATAAGTACTCAGGTACTCTTATTTTTGTTCAAATACAATAATAAATTTAAAATACAATAATTTGTTTATAAAAAAAAACAATTTTATATTTTACTAATAATTTATATTTATTACGCATTTCCGAACGTGTTTTTCTTTGTGGTGGAATTTCAAAATCGGAATGAGCTTCGAAATGGCATGTTTCTCACTCGCTTTTGTATAAGGGCAAGAAAGAGACAGAGTACAGTGCAGTTCGAATGTTTCGAATTGTATGGCTAAAAAAATAAATAATTAAAAAGTTATTTTGTCTCACGCAGAATCAAAATCGAGTTTTGCTCACTGTTTTCAAGCAGCAAAACCTACTTGTTTGAGCTGCTGTGGTGAAAAATAGATTGCTTTATGTAAAATTTCAGTATTCTGGGTCAACGGGATCCCTATAAATTTTGATTCCCTTGAGGGTCTCGAAATACACGTTTTTTGCGACATAAACTGCCGTGACTTTTTATTTCGTTAACTCGAGTACATGGTTTTAATTTCAACTCAAAACCTTCACGCGTTCCCGAGATAAAAGGCCTTGACAGACAGACAGACAGACAGACAGACAGACAGACGGACGGACAGCAAAGTGATCCTATAAGGGTTCCGTTATTAGTTATTTTGTACTTTTTTAGTGTTATTAGGGTTCGTGTGCGTGTGGTAAGAGTGTTCTTTTTTAAAAGTTCATTATATGTATACAAAATCAAGGAAGGATTTAGGAAACAATTGTGAAGACTTCATGATGAAGATGAAATAATTGTGAATTCGATAGGAAAAAAGTAGTGGTCATTTAATTGGAACACTCAATCTGCTAACCTGAGAAAATGCTACACTCTCGTATCTCGAAATGTACTAAATATAAGTTTAAAATTTTTATGTGGAATAATTGTGCTGAATTAGTGAAAACCATTCAAAAAAAATTCTTTAATATTCATTTTATGAAGGTTTATTTAGAACACTCAATCCTCTTATGGTGCAAAACGAGTGTTCCCAAATTCTGCAACTTTGGTTTAATAAATTGTTAATATTCTTACTGTGGTTTACGTGTATAATACAGAGTCAATTTGTGAAACCAAAGTCTTGGCGTTATACATAATAGTTAGAGAGTAAATAGATAAAATCCAATCTTTTCAACGTCCCGTATGAGTGTTCCATATTTTAGCGTTTATTTACTTAACCCGAACTTGTATACAAACCAAAGCTACATCAGAAATTGAAAAATGTTATCACTAAAGTTTAACACGTTTTATATTTTGGTGACTATTTCATTTCACACAGATTACGAAATTAATATATTTCTAAGGGAAAAAATTGTGTAGGGTGACAATTTTGTGGGACATTTTTTCTTCTACCCTCATACGCCATAGCTGTTAGCTGAATATTCATAGCTTGATTCATGTTAGACGCAACCGTATTTTAAGCTAGTGCATTGGAGTGGCAATTGAACTTTTGAGGGGATAAAAAAGGGGAATTTCGTTTGTATGTAAAATTTCATTCCGTGTACCAATATATTTGAAATTTTGCATAAATAGTAACCTAAGTAAATAATAAATAGAACAATTTAGGGCGTTTCTCTTTCTATCTATCTATCGTAGTCTGGTTTCCGCTTTTAATCCTATGTGTATCATTATGCGTGGGTTATGGCGGCAATCTTTTAACGGGCGTATTACATCCAGCCCATCTCTCTCGAATTACGGATCCTAGGGTTCGTATGCGTGTATCAATAACACCTGTGCAGTCAAGAAGCACGTGAGCAATTTTCTCCTCAAATCTAGGGGCTTTTAAAGATTACATGGAGGATCAGAATAGAATAGAATAAACTTTATTGTACACCAAAATAGATCGAGGATTCTTATTTCTTGAGTTTTTATTATTATTATTGTCAGTCTCACGTTTGACCACTATCTCGCCTGATGGTAGGTGATGATGCGGTCGACGATGGAGCACGCTTGCCTAGAAGTAACCTATTCACTTTTGACTTACAAGACCCTTTAGGTTGTAGCTAACAGGAAACAGACTCCGGCACGGAATTCCACTCCTTGATGATAATAATAATAATAATAAAACTGTGGCAACACCAACACGTCAAGTGAAAAAAAAACTCTCTCCATTTTCGACAAATATAAATTTTTACAGAGCATTTTTTCAGTCCACTATAACAACCAAGCAATAGCCAACAGTAAAATAGTCCAAGAATAAACCAAACGTCATGAAAAAATATATTTTGTATCGTTTGTATCCAAAAAATACCATAGTACCTAAACGTCAGTGACAACTCCTGTCACAATACAATACGGAAAATGAGAATTTTAATTTGAGAGATGTTGACGAGAGCCGCAGCTCGAAGAGCACGCCCACCACCTCCGGGCTCGTCACTCAGCTCCGCCTCGCCGCCGCCGGAACCCAGCCCCATCGTGAGTGTTGTGACATCAGCCGCGGCAGTTGCGTCGAGCTCCAGCGACGAGTACTTCTCTCTGCCGACGACTCCACCACCTGCGCGTCGACGGGGAGGACACCGGCCGCCGAGCGGCTTAGGACCTCGAGGTCCACCGGCTTCTGATAGGGTCCCAGCTCCCGGCGGAAGTGTGCAGCGCATGCGATGGACGAGATCTGTCAATGAGAACGTCATGCGCTCATACTATGGGGCTACAGAGGGAGGAAACAATCTGACCGCGTACCGTGTTCGGATGCTCTCTTTGTTTCTGGTGCTTGAGCCAGCCGTCAACGTTTCGGCCCAACGACTGTCGGATCAGGTGCGGGTCATCCAGCGTAATCACATGTTGGACGATACTGTACTTGATCGCCTCCAAAAGGAAATGAGTAGCCATGCCATTGCCTCTTCGTCGCAGGCAGTGGTAAATTCACAAGTACCACCGTCCAACCATCTCCTCAACCACGCTGACGAAGAGATTACTGACATGGTTACACATGTAAGTACCCAGTGTACAATGTAAGTATACAGTCAACAATGAATTGAGGAGTGCTTTGGAGTGTGCTATTCGGGAGTACCGCAACATGCCGCTCTAACTTAGGCCGCGCTTACCTCGTTTGCCCATGCATAATAAGAATAAGGCGCTGGTGGCTGCTCTGGATTTGCAGTTGTCAAACTATTTTGCCGACTTCGAAGATCTCACTGATACACACTCGATAATGTACTGCGCGGCTGTAGCGGCATGTCGTGTAGCTCACGTCAAGTTTCCGAACTGTGACGTAGCTGCACAACCGAAACCAGCCGTGCCGGCTTGGCAGTGCAGGATCGAGCGTCGTATTGGTGGGGCCAGAGCACTCATCGACAAACTAATCTGCTTCAGGGAGGGCAACACTCGCCCAAGAGTGATGCACTTTGTGAGGCGGGCATTTTCGGGGACTGACATCAGCCCCCGAGACTATATGTCTCGTGTCACAGAGCGCATCGACTTCCTGAAGCAGAAGATATATGCATGGGCAAACCGAATCCGCAGGTATAAGCGGCGGTCGGAGCGGTACACCCAGAATCGCACATTCCGGAGTAATGAAAGGTGGGATTATAGGGCTTGGGAGCGACCGGACCAAGGTGTGACTGATACGCACCTGCCGGATGATGACGCCATGAATTCATTCTGGCGCAGCGTCTGGTCGGTGCCTGTCAGTCACACCGAGGGTGACTGGACTCGGGAGGTCGAGCGTGCGTGCGATCCAATACCACAAATGGGGGCAATTGACATCAGCCCCAAGATGTAGCTCGTGCAGTCCGTCCGTTGCCAAACTGGAAATCTCCAGGTCCGGATGGGCTGTACAATTTCTGGATTAAGTGGTTTACAAGATCGCACGCTCGCTTGGCATATCAGTTTCAGTCTGCTATAGAGTCAGGGTCGCTACCCCGCTTCCTAACAACAGGAATAACCCACCTGCTCCATAAGTCAGGTAGTACTGCGGAGCCCAAAAATTATAGACCGATCACGTGTTTGCCGACGGTCTATAAAGTTCTTATTGAGAAGCACATTCATACTGAGAAGCAAAATTAACAGTCATATTGACAAAAATTTAATCATGTCACCTTCTCAGAATGGATAGGAACGGGTCCCGTGGTACTAAAGAGCTGCTCCTCATTGATATGACCATTAGCCAACAGGTTCGACGTTCCCGAAAGGATCTGTCGACATGTTGGATAGATTATAAGAAGGCCTATGACTCTGTTCCTCATACATGGCTCATGAGGGTGCTGGAATTGTATAAAATTGATACAACACTACGCACCTTCTTGGTGTCGTGTATGAGGCAATGGAGTACGGTCCTCCGCTATACAGGATGTCGACATACCCAGAGGAATAGCGAACCTGTAAGGATCGAGCGAGGTATATTCCAGGGTGATAGTTTGAGTCCACTTTGGTTTTGCCTAGCCTTGAATCCTCTAAGTACACTGCTGGAGAATTCAGGTCTAGGCTATCGGTTGAAGAGAGGTGGTCAGGTAATATCTCACTACTTTACATGGATGCCCTGAAACCTTTTGCCCCCAACAATATGCAACTGATGGAGCTACTGAAGGTAACTGAAACCTTCAGTAGTGCCATCAGGATGGAGTTTGGTGTGGACAAATGTGCGCTCATGCATGTAAAGCGAGGGGAGGTTGTGGAATCCGTGGGCACTCAACTCACGGGTTCCATAAACCTGAGATCCCTCTCCAACCGAAACCTATAAGTATTTGGGTATGTCGGAAGCTCTAGGCATCAATATCACTGACATGAAGCAATCGTTGAAGGAGCGTTTCTTTGGACGCCTGAAGAAGGTATTCAATAGCCTCCTTTCAGGCGGAAACAAGGTGCGCGCCTTCAACGGTTGAGTCATGCCGGTATTGATGTACTCTTTCGGCGTACTCAAATGGACTCAAACGGAACTTGACGCCCTGGATAGGAGGGTCCGCACTCTGCTGACTGCATACCGAATGCATCACCCACGATCGTCGGTGATGAGATTGTATATCCCGCGGAAGTGTGGGGGTCGAGGTTTTTTAAATGCTAAGACCCTACACAACCGCGAGGTATGCAGTCTCAGGAAATATTTCCTAGCTGCCGACGTAGGTATGCATCGAGATGTAGTGGCAGTGGACAAGGCGCAAGGCGGTAGTGCTTGACACTAACGATCGCAGGGAAGTATGGCAGAGCAAGGACCTTCACGGACGCTTTTTCCGGGCCCTTCACGGGCCCGATGTAGACCAATTGGCGTCCGTAGCCTGGCTGCGTTTCGGTGACCTCTTTGGGGAAACCGAAGGTTTTGTCTGTGCAATTATGGACGAAGTTATCATGACGAATAACTACCGGAGATTTATTGTGAAGGACGGCACGGTTGACATCTGTCGGGCATGTCACCGTCCGGGAGAATCAATCCGTCACATTATCTCCGGTTGTTCTCGTCTAGCTAACGGACAGTACTTGCATAGACACAACCTTGTAGCCAGGATTATCCATCTGCAACTTGCCCTGAAATACTCTCTTGTGGAATCGGAAGTGCCGTACTATAGGTATGAGCCTGATCCAGTTCTTAATAATGGTCATATCACTTTGTACTGGGATCGGTCCATCATCACTGACAGGACTATTGTAGCCAATAAGCCTGATATAGGGGTGGTGGACCGAAGCGAGAGGCGTACAATGATTGTTGACATATCCGTTCCACATGACGAGAACCTCGTGAAAGCCGAGAAAGATAAACAAATAAAGTATATCGACTCGGCTCGCGAGGTTGTCGACATGTGGGATGTGGACTCAGCGATCATTGTGCCGATAGTCGTGTCGGGCAATGGCTTAATAGCTGAGAGCCTCGACCAACACCTTAGGAGGCTCGCGTTAGGCGGCTGGATCAAGGGCTTGATCCAGAAAGCGGTACTCCTGGACACGGCTCGCATTGATAGGAGGTTCCTTTTTCTGGAGCCCTGACCGCCGGTAGCTTGGACCCTATTCCCGTTAACGGTGGGGTACTATTTTTTATATTTTTAAATGTTTTTTTTTGTATGATTTTGTTTAAAAAAGTATTTAAAAATGTAATTTATATGTGTTTACAAGAAATAAAGATAATAATAAACTGGCAACCCACTGACAACAAAAGTCAAATATTTTTCTATCCATTTAAAAAATTTCAATTTTATTACTTTTACCGAAAATCAAGATAAACCAAATATCCAAAACGAAGCGAATATTGTTAATAAACGAAAAAAAACCTTCAAAAACACCACATACCACAAGAAATAGAATATTTATAAGAAATAAAATACCACAATACAATATGACATCTGTCAACGACGATGTGACACCATCAAACAATTTATGCAATAGAAGAAAATGGAATGAAATAATGAATTGACGAAAATGTTGACAAGAACAGCTGCCCGACGCGCACGCCATCCACCCCCGGGCTCGCCGCTCAGCTCCGCCTCGCCGCCGTCGGTCCTCGGATCACCAATGTCTTTGGCGGCTGCAGTTGCGTCAAGCTCGAGCGACGAGTATTTCTCCCCGCCGACGTCGCCAACACCTGTACGTCGGCCGGGGAGAGGCCGGCCACCGAAGAGCTTAGGACCTAGGGGCCAACCGGCCCCGAGCCGGGTCCCCGCTGCCGGTGGTTGTGTGCAGCGCATGAGATGGACTCAGTCTATGAATGAGAACGTCATGCGCGCATATTACGGGTCTACAGAGGGGGGAACTAACCTCACTGCGTACCGTGTTAGGATGCTGTCTCTTTTTCAGAAACTGGAACCAACCGTCAACGTCACGACCCAAAGATTATCGGATCAGGTGCGGGTTATCCAACGAAATCACAGATTGGACGATGCCGCACTTGATAGGCTGCGCTCAGAGGTACTGAGCAACCGTATCATCTCGACTACAATACAGACACAGACTGCGGCACCACGAGCTATAGATATAATTCTACCGCAGTCTAATCATGCTGATGATGAAGCAGATGATAGGGTTGTCACAGTAAATAGCCAGTGCAACGATCGATTGAGGAGCGCACTGGAGGATGCAGTCCGCGAGTACAGATCGACTCCGATCACTCTTAGACCTCGTCTTCCCCGGTTACCTATGCACAAAACAAAATAGGGCGCTACTGTGTGCTCTGGACTCGCTGCTTGACAATGTGTTCGAGAGCAGCGTAAACCTCGCTGATACGCACTCGATCCTCTATTGCGGGGCTATTGCGGCATGTCGTTTAGCCAACGTAAAACTATCAAGTTGTGACGGAGCTACTCGACCAAAGCTTGCCGCACCTGCCTGGCAATGTAGGATTGAGAGGCGTATCGATGGGGCCAGAGCGCTCATTGGTAAACTATACTGCGTCAGGGAAGGCAATACACGACCACGTGTGATGCGCTACGTGAGGCGAGCATGGAGCACGGAGCACATCGACTTCCTGAAGCAGAAAGTTTGTGCATGGGCCAACCGTATTCGACGGTATAAGCGGCGAGTCGACCGGTACTCGCAGAATCGCATGTTCCAGAGCGATGAGAGATGGGAATTCAGAGCTTGGGAGCGACCTGAACAAAATGTGAATGACGTGACCCGCCCAGATGCTGACGCCACGAATACTTTTTGGCGCAATATTTAGTCGGTGCCCGTCTGTCACACTGAGAATGGCTGGATGCGTGAAGTCGAGTGCGTGTGCGAAGCTATACCAGAAATGGAAAAAGTAGACATTAGCCCTATAGATGTAGCCAGAGCAGTCCGTCCGTTACCGAAATGGAAGTCTCCAGGACCGGGCGGACTACAAAATTTCTGGCTAAAATGGTATAGCAGCTCACACGCGCTCCTGTCATCTCGATTCCAGTCATCCTTAGAGTCTGGGTCGCTACCTCAGTTTCTAACAACTGGAGTTACCCATCTGCTCCATAAGACAAGTAGTACTGCGGAACCCAAGAATTATAGACCGATAACATGCTTGTCAACGGTCTACAAACTTCTTACGTCCATTCTGAGAACGAAAATTAACAAGCACATTGATACCAATTCAATTATGTCTGCCTCTCAGAATGGATGTAGGAACGGGTCTCGCGGTACTAAGGAGCTACTCCTCATATACATGACCATAAGCCCACAGGTTCGTCGATCTCGCAAGGATCTGTCGACATGTTGGATAGATTATAAGAAGGCCTCTGTGAAGGCCCAGACTCTGTGCCACATACATGGTTCATGAGGGTGTTGGAGTTGTATAAAATAGATGCAACTCTACGTACCTTCCTTGAGTCATGTATGGGGCAATGAAACACAGGTCTTCGCTATCCAGGATGTCGATCGATTCGGAGGGACGATGAGCCTATATGGATTAAACGGGGAATATTCCAGGGCGACAGTCTGAGTCCACTTTGGTTCTGCTTAGCCCTGAATCCTCTAAGCACATTGCTAGAGGAATCGGGCTTGGGCTATCGGTTGAGAAGTGGTGGTCAGGTACTATCTCACCTTCTTTACATGGATGATCTGAAACTCATTGAACCAGGACAGGCCGGTCGACTTTTCCAGGTCGGAGAGGAAACCGGAGAGCGAAACGGAATACCGGGCGGTACCTTTATACCGCCCGGTATTCCGTTTCGCTCTCCTGTATGAACCGGATTCCACCCTGGTAGGGGCGGGCGTTTGGTGGGTGACCCAGCTGGGCGGTAACTGCTCTGAAATGTGCCGGCCAGTCGGATAGCTTCTCGACTACCACCGGACGATATCTTAGTTTCTTATTATTTTTATTCCCGTCCTTGTCCCCCATCGCACTTGCACTCTGAGCGGGGGGTGTTGTGGAGGAGGGGACCTATGCGTAGGAGAGACTTGCCCATGCGTGGGCGAAAGGCGTGTCCTCCTTCGCCCATGATCTTTGCCGGGAGTGGACGTGTCAACGATCTTAATAAAAGTTTTAAAGAGTGCACTCGCGACTATAAACCATTAGGGCAAAGTTTTTGAGTTTAGTTTCCATATAAACAAGTAAATTAATTTTTGTAATAACTTCCCACGCCGCGCTTGCCCGGTTGGCCACGCCCCCGTGCTGTACAAAGACAGTGGTCATAATTGCTGTCCCGCTCGAGCACTAGCGGCTGCACTGACCGCGACCTTGGTCGTCTTGCCGTAGTCAGTGCTCGCACCTGTTATCAAGTACAGGAGTACTAAAGCTTACGTTCGACGCCGACACATAACATAAGATGTCACGCTTGCAGCGCTCCCCGCCCATAACGCCCGCGGGAAACAGAAATTTAGTGCAAGTGTCCTCGGATTCAGACATACCGCAGTCACTTTCCAGTAGCGCAAGTGGAAATGTAAATACTTCTTCAAGATACAAACGTCCTCGAGGGGAGTTAACGCCTCCAGGAGAGTCACCACCTACCAATGAGCTGCAGGACTCCAAGCATGAGGGTCTCCAAATGCTTAAGAAGTGGAAAAATTAACAGGAGTCCCATTTTAAGAAAATACTGGATGGTCAGGCCTCATCTATGACGAAACTGGCTTCCGATATAGCAGAATTAAAATCTCAAAATGCTTCTATCCAAAAATCTAATATGGAGATTGAGAAGACTTAGTTAAGTTAAGTTAAGTTTTATCAGTAAACAATACGATGATATATTGAAACAAATGGAGATTTTACAAAAAGAAAAATCTGCTTATAAAAATAGTTTACAATCGCTCAAAGTTAAAATGCAAGATCTCCAGCTGTCCTCGCGTTCATCCCCTGTCGAGATCCGCAACGTTCCTTCCTTGAAGGAGACAGAAACCATGGCAGAATTAAGCAACATCGTTACCAAAATTGGAACTGCAGTAAAATTACCCCTCAGTACCATGCATATACGGGACATATACAGGCTCCCTGGAAAATCGGGATCTACTAGGTCGATAGTTACTGAATTCGCCAGCGTACAAACTAAACTCGAACTCCTCACATCAGTCCGTGATTTCAATAAGATATTAAATAAAGAAGAACGATTAAGCACCCATTCCATTGGTATCACTGGCGACCGTTGCCCAATATATGTTGCCGAGTATCACCCTCCGAGTACCAGAAGACTATTTTTCGCTGCGAGGCAATTCGCTTAGCTAAAAGAGTTTAAGTTCTGCTGGACCAATAATGAGAATGTTTTTTTACGGAAAACTGAAGGCGGTAAACAGATTCTCATAAAATCGGAGCAGACTTTACGTGATATGGAAGTGAATCAATGACTCTTTATAATCATAAGAATATTAAGTTCATTCCATAACTTTTGTTTATTTTTTAGGATAAGTACAGCATCTTACACTCACAACTACACACGTAAGTCTTTTCATTATTCAACACATGAGCGTTCTACAATATCCATTCACGTAACTAAAATCTTAATTATTTGTATACTTTTTTATCTGTCCTTCTCTAGCCAATAATCTTCTCCTATCGATATGCCCCCTTTTTTGGTTTCTTTATACTTTTAATAAATAGCTAACTCCAATAACCTAGATGACGAGTTAGACTCACTCAGTGTTGCCAAATCATATGTTTACCTGAAATGTGCTTGCGTTGTATTACTTATCTCAACAGGGGATTAAAGATACTTCATCTTAATATCCGGAGTATTCAAAAAATTTTGACGAAATCTCTGTGTTAATGAAACTTTTGGGCTTTCCTTGTGACGTTATTGTCCTATCCGAGTGTTGGCTAAGTAAAATATCTCACCTACCTACTCTAGACGGTTATACCTCCTACTGTACTAAAAATACTTTTAATCAAAATGATGGATGTGCTATTTATATTAAATCTTCTATTAAACATGATGTAAAAGAACCCTTCTTCACCGACGCCAGCTGTCTTATCTGTACCATAGACACCATCTCAATCATTGCCATTTATCGTTCTCCGTCTTTTAAAAACGTAACCAACTTCATAGATAGTTTGGACAAAGTACTCACGCTCCCTACCCAATCTGTCGTCCTGATCGGCGATATTAATATCGATATTAAGGACGGCAATAATGACACCAACTCAGACGAGTACCTATCCTGTGCCGCCACACACGGTCTTGTCCCGGCACATTTGTATCCCACGCGTGTTTCTAACTGCCTTGACCATATACTATTGAAAACTAATTTATCTGCCACAGCAATTGTCATTGAGTCGTCCATCACAGATCATGAACCCCTATTACTATCTCTGCAAGCCCATAATAGGGATCGTAACCTACCTCACACTAAGTGCAAATTAAATAGAAATGCTGTTATAGAAACCATAAATGGCAATGACTGGTCCCCCATTCTAAAGATGACAGATGCTGACAGCGCCGCGAAAGAGTTGATAGGAATACTCTCTACTATAATTAAGGACAATACTTACGAATATAAAATACCTAGACTACAAAGAACCCTTAAGCCCTGGATTACACCTGGTTTACTAAGGTATATTCGTAACCGTGACCGCATGCATGTCAAATTAAAGAATTGTAGTGATAGCGAAATTTGATTGCGAATCACGTATAAACGTTATCGCAATCACTGCAATTCTTTATTAAAGAAAAAGAAGAATTTTCCAAAGCTAAAAATAATATAAAGGCAACTTGGGACGTAATAAAAAGGTGGCTGAAATAAGTTCTACCACTACTCACCCAGACGAACTGTTACATCTTGATTCTCCACGCCTCTCACTTAACATAGTTAACGACTACTTTGCTGGTATCGGTGAAAGTGTTGCATCCAAAATAAAGCCTATATCCCCTACTCTTACTGTTGCTTCTTCAAAATCTAGTGGTTCTATGGTTCTTTTAGAAACCACAGAAATGGACGTCGAGGGCATAATCATGACTCTCAAGCTCGATTCCGCTACAGGATGGGATGGCATCCCTATAAACATAATTAAGGCCACCAGTACTGTATTGGTTCCCATCATCACGCATGTTTGCAATCTGGCTATTACATCAGGTGTATTCCCAACAGTCTTTAAGCGGGCGGTGGTTCAGCATATCCATAAATCGGGACGCAGGGACGACGTTAACAATTACAGACCTATCTCGGTCCTTTCAGCAATGTCAAAGATATTGGAACGAGTCTTAAACAAATCTCCTCTCTTTCCTCAACGTGAATAATATATTATCACCCTAGCATTCGGTTTTCGTAAATGAATGAGTACTGAAGACGCCGTTCTAACTTTGACTGAGCATTCTGCGAAGGTACTCGATAACAAACATAAATGTCTAAGTATCTTTAATGATTTATCTAAGGCCTTTGACACCGTCTCTGCGCCCGAGTTACTGAAAAAAATGGAGTACATTGGGATCCGGGGTGTAGTACTGGAAATGTTTCGGGAGTACTTAAGGGGTCGTTCGCAAATTGTCAGAGTCGGGCAAAATCATAGTGATGAGCGTCCAATCACGTACGGTGTGCCACAAGGTAGCATTTTGGGCCCCACTATTTTCCTGATATACATCAACGAGCTGTGTCAGTTACCAATTCATAGCTGTAAAATAATTTCATACGCAGATGACACTTCCCTTCTAGTTGACGGAAAGAACTGGGCCCAATGTTATTATAATACAGAGATGGCGCTGACACGTGTTATGAAATGGCTGAGTAATAATTTACTAACAGTGAACGTAAATAAAACGTTTTGTGTGCCGTTCGCCATCAGATCAAATTTTTGTCCACCAGCATCTTATACTCTGAAAATTCACTCTTGTATGTCCTCGACTTTCTGTGACTGCCCCACAATTGCCAAGTCACCGACCGTTAAATATCTAGGTATACATATTGATCAACATTTGAACTGGCATAAACACCTCGACACACTTGTAAGTAGAACTCGCAAACTGACATACGTTTTTTAAAAGTTACGTAATTCTGCTGATACGGACACATTAAAGTTGTGTATTTTGCATTATGTCAATCGATTTTGGCGTACTGTATTTCAGTCTGGGGTGGAGCCACTGAAAAGTCTTCTTACGACTGGAGCGAGCGCAAAGAGCTGTGCTGAAGGTTCGTCTCCGTCGACCGCGGAGATATCCAACAGTACAGTTATAATATGCGGAAGCAAAAGTGCTTACAGTGAGACAGTTGTATGTTTTCCAGACCATGCTCCGTAAGCACTCAGCGCGACCACTATCTGAGCCTATTGGTAGAGTCAGACACATAGTCTTTCCCCTGCAGTCATGCAAAACATCCTTCGCTAAAAGGCATTTCTATATCTGCAGTTCGAAAATGTACAACCAGTTGAATAAATCACTAACAATATTTCATAAAACCAAATATCAGTGTAAACTAGCCTTACAAGAATATCTCATGAAACTCGACTATCGCAAGACTGAGGATCTTCTGATGGGAAACTATGACAACCTTAACACTTAAATTCCATAAGGACAAATAAAGAAAAATAAGAAAATAAAAAAAAATATAAAAAAGAGATATATAAAAAAGAGAGAAAAAAAGAGGAAATTTAAGGAATGGCAGCGTATAGATCCGGAAAGTACTAGCTTAAAGTCTGCGAAAAAAAGTGAGTATGATGCTTTAAAGAAAAAAGCCAAGAAAGCCGTGGCAAGAGCGAAAGCAACAGTACAGGACAAACTATACGACACTAGATAGTCCGGCAGGCCAGAAAGATCTATACCGGCTTGCTAGAGCAAGAGAGAGAAATGCGAGAGATGTTTGTCAGATAAGGTGTGTAAGGGATGAAACTGGAATGATTTTATCAGACGATAATAAAATCAAAGAGAGGTGGAAGGACTATTTTGAAAGACTGATGAATGAGGAAAACAACTGGAATGGGATTTTAGAGAGCAAACCAGTGAATGTGGGTTTAGTGAGAATGATTAGTATGGATGAAGTCAGAATAGCTGTAAATGGAATGAAGAATGGTAAGGCAATTGGTCCAGACGGAATACCAGTTGAAGTGTGGAAGTTGCTGCGAGTGGATGGATGGATGTGGTTAGCTTTGTTCTTCAATAAGTTGTTGCGGGAAGAAGCCATACCTGATGAGTGGTGCAAAAGTTCCCTGGTGCCCATCTTTAAAAACAAGGGTGATGTGCTTGAATGCAATAATTATAGAGGAATAAAGCTAATGTCACATACTATGAAAGCCTGGGAGAAAGTTATTGAAAGGAGGATAAGAGAAGAGAGTGAAATTTCACAGAACCAATTCGGTTTTATGCCTAGTCGGGGTACAGCGGATGCCATTTTTGCTATACGCCAGCTATGCGAGAAATACAGAGGTGCGCATAAAAACTTGCACATGGTATTCGTTGACCTTGAAAAGGCATATGATCGGGTACCTCGTGAGGTTCTGTGGTGGGCCCTTAAGGAGAAAAGTGTGCCTGGGAAGTATGTACAGTTGATCCGAGCGATGTACAGTCGATGCAGTACCCAAGTACGGTCTACAGTGGGCACCACTGGCAGCTTCAATGTGGCTGTCGGCTTACATCAAGGGTCGGCTCTCAGCCCTTACCTCTTCCTGATGATAATGGACGCTCTGACGTCGGACATTCAGGAAGAGGCTCCCTGGTGTATGCTGTTTGCCGATGACATTGTGTTGGTTGCCGAGAGTGGCCTAGAGGTCCAGAACAGATTGGAGGTGTGGTGGCACAGACTGGAGAGTGTTGGCCTGAAATTGAGTAGAACCAAAACAGAATACTTGTTCTGCAATTTCGGCGGTCTCTCCAATCCAGTGCCTTTAGCTCTCGCTGGAACGCCCATACCGATCTGCTCCGACTTTCGGTACCTCGGGTCACTCGTCCAAGGGGATGGTGAGGTAGACCGGGACGTAACACATCGGATCAACGCAGGATGGATAAAATGGCGACAGGTCACGGGAACAACTTGTGACCCACGGATGCCCCTCAAGTTGAAGGGTAAAATCTACAAGTCCGTGATAAGACCTGTCATACTGTATGGATCAGAATGTTGGGCTGTGAAAAAGACGGATGAAAAAAGATTGCACGTAGCAGAGATGAGAATGTTAAGATGGATGTGTGGTGTGACGAGAATGGATAAAGTGAGAAATGAGTATATTAGGGGAAGTTTGAAAGTGGCGCCAGTGACTGAAAAATTGAAAGGGAATCGTTTGTCTTGGTATGGTCATGTGAAGAGGAGGGATGAAGAGCATGTTACTAAAAGAGTTATGAGTTTACATGTGGATGGATGGAGAGGGAGAGGGAGACCAAAGAAAAGATGGATGGATTGTGTGAAGAGTGATATGAAAGAAAAGGAAGTTAATGATAGCATGACGAGTGACAGGGCAGATTGGAAGAAAAAAACATGTTGCGCCGACCCCAAATAACACGGGACAAGGGCAGGAAGATGATGATGAAAAAAAAATAAAAACTATCCATGGACACGTCTCGTAGATCGGCACGCGAACTCCCCGAGGACGCTGACATATCTGAGCCCTGACGTAAAGTGCAGCAGGAATATTGGGCAGAGCACCTCGGTGGAGGCGGGGATATTAGATAAGGGTGAGACCTTTCTGTCATCGCTATCATTGGTATTGGTGGGCGCGTCAGCATGCGGCGGGGTGCGGACGATTCTGCGCGCCGGGCCAGAACGGTGGTGTAGCTCAGCTGCGGAGTCTGCACTTGTTTGTGGTATCAACGTGGGGTCACACGCACGCGACGCGGGTGCGGCCGCTTCGGTAAGCGGTACAGGAGCGGCGGTGCAGACGCACGGTGCAGGCGCGGCAGTACAGTCGTGCGAGGCGGGTGCGGTAGCGTATGTGTGCGCGGTGGTTTGAGCGACACTGAAGTGTGGCTTTTGCCCGACGGTGCATGCGTGCGGCGCCGGCGCGGGGAAGTAGGCATGCGACGCGGACGCGGCGGCACACGTCAGGGCATAGACGCGGCAGCGCACTCTGGGGGCGCTGGCAAACGGGAGGCGCAGGCACAGCGGTGAGTGCCAGCGGTACGGACGCAGCGGGTTCGCAGTGCGGCATGGACGCGGCGGCACCGCTGCACGGTATGGGCGCGTTTGCACAGGCGCACAATGCGGGTGTGGGCCCGGATCTCACACTGGAACGCGAGGACGCCACCGGTGGCGCCACCTGACGTGAAGAATGCGCGGCAGCAATGTCCTTCGGCGCAGCGGGGCGCGCGGCATGGGGGGTGGCAGAGCGGGTGGCTTGCGTTCGCTTGATCTTGGCTGGTCCCGGGGTCTGGATAGGTACAGGTCGAAAGGCCAGGGGTCTTACTGGAATAGCAGTTGTCCGGCACGGCGGCGGCGTCGGCGAAACACGCGCAGTCGCCGGTGACAACGGAGAGCCGGAGGTAGATGTCCCTGGTGAAGTTGATGAGGCAACTTGGGCTCCGGGCGGTGTGCTTCCAATTGACGGAAGCGACATCGGTCAATGCTCGATCGGATGATTTGATGGTGATTCGGTGTCGCGCCCCTGGGGGCTGCGTGCACTGGCCTTCTTCGGAGGTATTTTGACGAAACAAAACGATTTTGGAGGTAGGCGGAACAGAGTGAACTTCCCGTTGAAAAGGGAGCGCGGATTCTATTCGCGCGGAGAACTTTCATAGCGCGATGCAGGATTAGTTCTTATGTGACGCCATAGATGTCGCGACATCACTCCCCTCCGGAGATCAGAGATCATTGGTTCTTGATGCTTCTTGATGCGGGCCAGGCCAGTGGTAGGTTGGTTCCAGTGGGTCGGAACTGAATGCCGCATAGTTCTCGGTGAGTCGGTACTTTTGACACAGTATAGTAGTGAAAATTAGACACAAAAAAGGGGTAGTGCCATGCTTTAAAACAAGGTCAAATTCAAAATGATAATGTGGAGTTTTACAAAAAAAAAATGAGTATTGAGGTTATTTTAAATCTCAAAACAATTCGTGCCTATCAGTTGCCTCTCTGATATGGCGGCTTAGCAGTAGGTGTGCTAATAAAAGAGAACACAGTGCGAAATATTGTTTTAAGTCTCAGATCAAATCACCATGGACGTAAAAACGTTCTAACAATTCACTTCACAACGCACACACAAAGAGTCAAATCGCTCGATGTAGTAAATGAACGTGGAACAATCTTAAAAGTGAACTCAACATGAATTTATATTTGTTAGCAGAGAAAAGCTAAAAACAATATTCTTGGCTTGCCGGTAGTTAACACGGTAAACGATTTAGTTTGCCATTTCATCAAATAGTGTTGTGAAACATCAATCGACTACGGCGTTATAACATTATCGATTATATCTTAATTGTTTTATTTTTGCTCAGAAATTGATTTTTAACGAAAGTAAACGTAATAAGTAAACGGAATATTAACATAATTAAAGACAACTCTTAATATTTTTTAGTTGCGAATGTAGATTGTTTTGTTGTTCCACGATTTACTTTAATGTTTAATCGATCGATTATAATTGAGAATGGAGTCGCTTCACTATAATGAAACAAATGACGTATTTATTGCACTAGATACTAATTAAAATGAAAATAGAAACTCCACAAATGATATCAATGGATTTTAGTAAAAAATCAATAAAAATAATAGTTATGAATTATACATTAACTCAAATGGCCATACGCGTCAAAAAGTGAATCTATAAGTGCCAATCTCCTTTGTAGTTACGATACAAAAAAAAACTTTTTTTACAATTCGGAAAACATCTTCGTAACTCAATTCGGGAATCGAACTGTTTTCATAGGTAAGTTTGTGCGGAACCCTCAGTGCGCGAGTCCGACTCGCACTTGTTTTTTTGTTTTTGCAAACAGCAATTTTGATGTTTTAGTTACGTTCATAAAACAGTGCAGTTTTAGTTATGTTTATAAAATAGTGCAGTAATTTCACAAACGCGGGCTTAGTAATATTTAACCGTGCAGGGGTGAAGTGGTGCACGAAGCGGGCGGGGAGCCACCGCTGCGGCGCGTGTCGGGCGCGCGCGGCTCCGAGCCGGCGCGGGGCCGCAGCATGCTGGGCGCGCTGCAGCCTTCCGCGCCGCCGGCAGCGCCTGCCCCGGCGCCGCCACGCCACGCGCGCGCTCTGCCCGGCGGCGCGGCGCACGCCTACCTCAGCGCGGCGCGCTACGTCACCGGTTCGAGAATAGACACCTCTCTTTTTCGGCCGCTGCCCTTACGTGCACATAGAGGTAGATTGGAGCATTTGTTATGTTGCGGGTGCTGAAGTTCTTTGCAGTAAGTTTGAGCTTGTTTTGAATTATTTCAGAAACAACGACTGTTGGCAGCGGGGCCGCGCGAGTGGATTGGGCTGCTAAGTATTTACGATGAAGTCCTATCAGGAATCCACCAGATAGACGAGTTCTGACTTATGAAAGTTATGAAACTACGGGGACAAACTCCAAGTGTTCATGATAATTATGTCGTTTATGTAAAAAGAAGAGTGATAGTGTTTTTTTAATTGAACAAAAAAATGTATGATATCGGTGGGTGTGTTTTTTTGTTTTTTTTTTAATTTCCCCTCTCAGCTAAATCTAAAAAGTGTAAATTTATTCTTTTCGGAAATCAGTGAGGTTTCTAGTTTTGTTTGTCTAAAAAATAAACAAATCAAAGATACAGCGGCCACCGCGCCCCGCTCCGTAGAAGATACTGCGATCTGTTTATAGTGGTCGGCAAGATACCTACTTATTGATTAAATGGGCAGCGGTACCTATATAAGTGATATTGCCTCTAATAACAATGTTACTGGAAATTAAATTATATATCCCCAGCAAAAACATGGGGCATAGGTACTAAAAGTTTCTAGACCTGGCCACTTACAATAAAATAATAAAAACAATTATAAAATTCGAAAATGGAACTCTGCATGTCACTTTTAATTTGCGATACTCATTTGTTTTTTCATTGTGGCGTCCTTTCAAAGATGCGTATCGCTAACAAAATGTAGCTTGTTCGTGAACATTTTCAACATTTTGACATAAGTCAACAAGAGAGTTGCCAGAGACTTCAATTGGCATTTGGTGATGAAGCACTATGTTGCTGCTCTGTGTATTCGTGGTTTGAAGAATTTAGACGCGGACGTGATCATCTCTATGACGAGGTAGGTACGACGACTTATTGAAACTGACAAAACAATTACTTACTTGTCAGCAAATTCGTGTTTTGTTAGGCATTCGAATGAGCCAAATGCAAAACATTTTACATGTACATCTGAAAGTTCAGAAACTTTGCACTCGATGGATGACTACATGACTTAACGGAGGACCAGAAACGACTGCGTGTCCAGTGGTGCCGTAAAATGATAAAAAGTTTAATGGAGGACACTCACTGGCTGTCATAATATCGTGATAGGTAACGAAACCTGAGTGTACTGCTTTGAACCCGAAAGGAAAAGCCAGTCGGCAGAGTGGTTCTTTCCTTTTGAAGATTTGCCGACACAAGTTAAGAAAAGTCGAAGTGTTGGTAAAAAATTGGTTGCTTTTTTTTTGGCAAATGGTTGCTTTTTTTTCGGACATTATACTACTTACCTACAGTATTGCTTGAAGATCAAAGGACAGTGATTGCAGTTTGGTACGTCAACACTTACTTGCGTCTTTAAAGTTCGCGAAATGCGATGCGATAACGCATCCTATCTTTCTGCTAAGGTAACAGAAGCCTGTTTGAAGGCTTCAAATGTGGAACTGATGACACATCCGCTTATATTTATTTATTTATTTATTTATTAAAACTTCATGCAACATAGAGGTACAAAGGCGGACTTAATGCCTTAGGCATTCTCTACCAGTCAACCAAGGGTAGTGAAGAGAAAAACATGGCAGGTGCATAAAAAAAAGGAAAGAATAATGAGAAAACAAGGGATCAAATGTATATATACATAAAATAAACATACATACATATTTAATATAATATAAACCTACATATATATATATTATTTATATAAGGAAAAATGAAAGGATTTCCCGGACCTCGCACCCTGCGACTTCTGTTTCCAAAAATGAAAGAAACTTAGAGGCACACACGTTTTACGAGCCCTGAATTGGACTGGTAGCAAATGTAAAAATGTATTAAATGCGAGGAAATTGCTTTGAAAAACAATAAATTTACCATGTTATATTTCACCCTAAGGTCGACTGGTAGTAAATGCCTAAGGCATTAGCAGAGTAGACCATGGCGGTAATTATTTAGCGGGCGTATTTCATCCAGCCCACCTCTCTCGAATGAGGGATCCTAGGGTTCGTATGCGTGTATTAATAACACCTGCGCAGTCAAGAAGCACATGAGCAATTTTCTCTTCAAATCTAAGGGGCTTCAAAGATTACATGGAGCATTCACATTATTCCTTGGGTTTTTTTTTATTACTATTGTCAGGCTCACGTTTGACCACTATCGACTAAACTGTAGGTACTATACCGGACAGCGAGTTTTACGCTCATAATTTTATATTAGAAAGGTTTATGTCTAAAAAGTAATTACGCAAAGTCTCAATGTTAGGAAATATATAGTTTTTGAGAAAAAAAATAACGTAAATCGACAATTTTTCGTAACATTTGACGCCATTTTGACAGATTTCGTTCACTTTTTACTTTGTAATATTATGACAAAGGTATTAGTTCATACAGCCACAATAATATATGAAAAAAATAAGACTTTTTTTTTGTAACTGCTGCCTCACAGACGAGCCAGTCTGGGCAGTGTCAGACTCCTACTGACTAAAACCGCACTCCTACCTTACATTTAAACCACGGACATGACGTCCGAGCCCATGTTTGGTAATTATACATTGTTTGCTTCTGGGCAACTCCACGTGCAAGTGGCGTCACTCCAGAGCACCTTTCAGCGATCATCACAATAAATCCCGTCAGAATTTCAGGGTTTAGAGACCACCAGCCCGAAGCGATACCCAAGTGACAACGACCCACATACGCATCAAAAATCAGGAATCTCCCAACCTTCAACACACATACAACTCATCGCCGCCCATAATGCCGCAACAAACAAATGGCCTCTCAACCCCAATAACTATACTTAATACTAATACTTAATAGGTACTATAAATAATATATAATTATATACATATAACAATAAATACCATCTAGTTTATAATACATATTATCAATAACCATAACTACTATATTATGCTGTAAATACAATGTTTGACACTTTTTTTTTTATTATTATTTTTCCTGTTTTTTTTATGTCAGCCTGTTTAGTTTTTTTTTTTTTTTTTTTAATATTTCTTTTCGACATGATGATACATGTTACGTCCTTAAATTTAGGTGATACTATGATAAAAATTTACTTATTAGTACTCTCTCCTCAGTCGCGGATTATCCACCTCGCTATTCCCCCGTTTTACCCAAACGGCCCCGAGCAATACCCGCGTCGTCCAAGGCGCCATCAACTCGTCATTGCCTTAGTAAGCGGATCAGTGCCTCGACGACTGTTCTGTCCCGATGCCGCATGGCGTTCTTCATGTTGGTGTTGATGATGTCCCTGGTCGACGCTTCCTGTGCCCTCCTAACAAACCGTCCAATTGCGTCATCAACGTTGTCGGCGTAGTACACGCAGTGGGCAGTATGTCTGGAGACTGGCACTACTGCGTGGGGGACGCTGCTGTGAATCCGGATGTTTATGGATTTTGTCTTTAAGATGATGACCGACTCGCTGCTAAGACCCTGGGCTTCGTGTATAGTTAGGACGCATGATCCAGCACCAGTCCCATATCCCTGGTCAATGAGGGTCTTCTTCTCCTCCTGCGTGTGGACCAGGAAGAGCGTGTTGGGAAGTGTGCTGGAAATATGCGCGCCCGTGAACCTCCTCAGCTGTAGGGAGTGGACCCAGTTCCTTGACGAGTATATGCCGGGGTACACCTCCCCCAGGGCATACGCGACATCCATCGGACAGATCAGGATAGATCAGGTTAGGTTAGGGTTATTTTTTTTTAAACCACCAGAAAACTTTTTTATCTAAATACATGAAACTATACAATTGCTACAGTGGGAGGTTAGGTTAGGGTTATTTTTTTTTAAACCACCCAGAAAACTATTTTTCAGTGCACAAATATTTTTATACAATGGTAGAGCGCTCCCCGACGCAACAAAAATTTTTTTTTGTCATCTAAATACATGAAAGTATACAATGGCTACAGTGGGAGGTTAGGTTAGGGTTATTTTTTTTTTGAACCACCCAGAAAACTATTTTTCAGTGCACAAATATTTTATACAATGGTAGAGCGCTCCCCGACAACAAAATTTATTTTTTTCATTTTTAAATACATGAAAGTATGCAATTGCTACTGTGGGGGTATAGTCCGAGGGGTTTAGGGTGATTATCTTCCCTAAAACCCCCAAATCTGTCCCAAAAATGCGTAAAATGTACGATTTTGTGATTCCTAACCTCAAAATTTGAATCTTAAATATCTCCAAAAGTATGCGTTTCCTAGATTCGGGAGAAGTTTCGGGAAGGGGTTCGGGGGGAGAGGGGGGGGGGGTGTCCTCTCCCCCCGAACCAAAAAACCCATTATTTCGTTGTCCGATATAGTACAGTTTTACCCCACTATCTTACCTGATGGTAAGTGATGATGTGGCTGACAATGGAGCACGCTCGCCTAGAAGTAATCTATTCACTTTTGACTTACAAGACCCTTTAGGTTTTAGCTAACAGGAAACAAACTCCAGCAGGGAATTCCACTCCTTGATGATGGAACGGCTTTGGTGGAATTAAATTATGTAATTCCAACGCACATCCCCCGAAATATAATCAATAGAAACCCGACAGGCCAGCAACTCGGCGTCTTCAACTTAAGACTTTGGAGTTTTGACTCGACAAGTGCATTATTACCGATAATCTTCTTGGCTCTCTTCTTAATCGGCTCCAGTGCATCAAACTGGTATTTGGTAGAGCCATCCCAATGATGAGAATTTTCGCCCTTAGTATGTTCGTTTCTTATTTAGAAAACAGAAAACAAGAAGTTAAAAAAGATAACTTCACAAGCACGATACAAATCATAACATATGGCTGTCCGCAAGGTTCAATTTTAAGTTCGTTAATATTTCTCATATACCATAATAACATTGATAAAATAGGTTTGAAAAGGCACCTAACACTATACGCAGACGATACTTGCCTCTTTTATTTCAACAAGTCATTACAAAACATTATATCTGACGCGCAAAAAGCCCTCGATCTACTAAACGAATGACTAAAATATAACTTGCTAACTATTAGCACGTCAAAAACATCATTTATGATCTTTTCCACAAAAAATAAACCACTACCCCATTTCTCACCTCTAACGATTAACGGAGAAATAATAAAACGGCCTAGTCACGAAAAATATCTCGGGTTGTGGGTAGATGACAAACTTACGTGGAAACTGCACATCGATCATGTCAAAACAAAACTAACGTCACTATTAGGAGCGGTACTAAATAATTATTAGAAACAATATACCGAAAAAAGTACGACAAATTATTTACAACCCCTAGTAAAATTTAACCTTGAATACCTAATTGAGCTATGGGGATCAGCCACTAAATCTAATCTAAATTCACTACAAAGAATACAAAACAAAATTATCAAAATACTATTTCATTTTAACTATCCGTATCCAACAAAAAAACTATACGAAAAAACAAACCTACTAAACCTGAAACAACTTTACACATATTACACCTGCATTCTCATAAAAAAAAAATCACCACGAATTCTGTACAATCAAACATTCAACTACCTACGTAAAAAGACAACAACATACAATACTAGAAGTAAAAACAAGTTTCAACTAATGACTGCACGCGCACGAACTAACTACGGCAAAAAAACAATACTGTTTGAAGGAGCACGGCTGTTTAACGATTTACCCGAAGTATTGAAGAAATGTGATAACATTAATATGTTTAAATCAAATTAAAAAAAAACATGTATAATATATAACATAATATGACGCCACCAACACACCAGATGTGAATATTTCAATACTTTTATGCTGTTATTTGTATCTCATTTTAAGTGAACTATAATTGTTCTTATGTGAATACATTCTTTAAACCTAACTTACGCTTGATAAAGGTTGAGCAGTTGTTCTGGCGTGAAGTACCGTTTCACCTTTGCTAAGATCCCCATTTTTTTGGCAGCCTGTTGAGCTTTTGCCTTGATGTAAGTTAATTAACTTAAAATTTAATTCTAATAAAAATTTATAATAAATACTGTTAATATTAATTTGTCAAAATTACCCTAAACATACAGTTAAAAGGGTTGGTAGGTAGTAGTAGGGGGGTCCTGGTGTGGTGAGGGGGGGCGAGTCACTAGTCTAGTGCTAGTCTATATATATAAAAGAAAGTCGTGTTAGTTACACTGTTTATAACTCAAGAACGGCTGAACCGATTTGGCTGAAAATTGGTGGGGAGGTAGCTTAGAACCAGGAGACGGACATAGGGTACTTTTTAACGAGTAGGGTAGAGTAGGGTAATTTTTTTTTTTACTAAATCCCGCTTTTGGGCAGAACAACGTCTGCCGGGACCGCTAGTTATCAAATAAATCTTTTACGAATTTTTTAATAGAGCAGGGCACAGTTGTCATTGACTTATGTATATCTTCATCATCATCATTTCAGCCGAAAGACGTCCACTGCTGGACATAGGCCTCCCCCAAGTATCGCCACAATGAACGTTCCTATGCGTCTCGCATGCATTGGACTCCCGCAACCGTTACCAAAGTTACGTTTTTCTTTCTTTTTCTTTCTTTCTTTCTATATCTTAAAACTAATTAAAATAATATATGCAATCCAATCAAATTTATATAAAACCAAATTATTTTCAAAACAGAAAACTTATCACAAGCTCTATGATTTATATGTCCTTTTCCTGACTGACAATTTGACATTGCAAGTTTACATTGTCACCCTAAACAATTTTCTCCCTTTAAAAAAAAAAAAAATTCTCCCTTAGAAATATAATAATGTCGATTACTGTTGAAATGAAATAGTCACCAAAATGTAAAACGTGTTAAACTTTAGTGATAACATTTTCACAATTTCTAATGTAGCTTTTGTTTGTACAGAAATTCGGGTTAAGTAAATAAACGCTAAAGTATGGAACACTCATACGGGACGTTGAAAAGATTGGATTTATTCTCTAACTAATATGCTTCACGCCAAGATTTTGGTTTCACAAATTTACTCTGTATTATACACGTAATACACAGTAAGAATATTAACAATTTATTAAACCAAAGTTGCAAAATTTGTGAACACTCGTTTCTGCACCATAAGTGGATTGAGTGTTCTAGATAGACCCTTCATAAAATTTAAATTAAAGGTTAAAATCAATTGATTTTTATTTAAATAGTTTTCACTAATTTAACACAATTATTCCACATAAAAATGTTAAATATATTGCTAGTATATTTCGAGATACGAGAGTGTAGTATTTTCTCAGGTTAGCAGATTGAGTGTTCCAGTTAATTGACCACTACTTTTTTCCCATCGATTTCAAAATTGTTTTATCTTCACCATGAAGTTATCACAATTGTTTCCTAAATCCTTCCTTGATTTCATATAAATATAATGAACTTTTAAAAAAGAACACTCATACCACACGCACACTGTATAGTGGGGTACTGATATACCTCCACTGGCAGAGATGTGTGAAATAAAAATACCCTTTGAGGAAGAACCTGTCCCTTGAAGGTAATAACAATGAGGGTGTTCAAGAAAATTCTCACCACCAGTTAGCGCCACTTAGCCGTCAGGTCTTTTCCTTTCAAAACGTATACGTGACGTTGACGTTGATGTCTAACTAATGTCATTTATATAAGCGTTTTGACGAAAATGTTGACTTCGCCGTCGATATGCTAACTGCTTATTTGAATAAGTAAATAATCGATTGTTCTGACGACAACTTGACATTGAAAAGTCAAATTGGAGAAAAATATCAGAAATAAGATAAAAAGGAATCTAATAGTAAATGAGAAGAAAACAGAAGATAATAATTTCTGATGAACTCTGCGCTCCGTGAATGATAATATAATATCGGATCGTGCAAGCAAATACGAATTCATAAAGATTGGAATCAACGAACGTAGGGACTTTGCTTGGTAGTGGTGAAGGTCAAACACGTGCTTTCGTCTGTGTTTGTTTTTTTTTTAAGTTTTGGTGTTTTTTTTTAAACTATTTCATACAGTATCCACTATGGATACTAAAAAACCTCCCGACCCCCCTGATCCTTTCGAATACACAACGATTTCTCTTCCCGACGACAATGCTTCAAACGACATAATGGACTCTGAATCTGCTAGCAGAAAAAGATTGGCGACCTCTCCCCCAACCAGTGTGACAACCCCTCCCAAATTCCATAAAAAAGAGACTGGTAGGCAAATCTACACATCTAGAGATAATGCCCCTTATGTGGTGCATGTCTCTCTTAACAACGGCCAGACATCGGGTACTACTCTGCACAAAGTAAAATTTGGGATGTTTTTACACGAAAAAAATTTCAGCAACATTGTCCTTGGTAGTGTAAAACAGTTAGGAAGGAATCGCGTGTCAGTGGAGTTCCAGTCGCACCAGGATGCGAACAGCTTTTTGATCAGCCGTATTTTAGTCCAACATAATTATACAGCCACAATTCCTCAGTACAATATCACACGTATGGGTCTCGTCAGAGATGTTCCTACAGATTGGACAGAGGATGAAATCATCCAAAATATCAAGGTTCCTGCTGGATGCGGCCCTGTTATAAAGGCGAGGAGAATGAACCGGAAGGTGAGTTCTCTAGGTGTCACTGAATGGAAACCCACACAAACCGTTGTTCTCACCTTTGACGGGCAAGTTCTTCCTAGGCGAGTTTATTGCTTTTACTCAGCACTCTCAGTTGTAAAGTACATGTACCCTACCATACAATGTTTCCACTGCTGTCGTTTCGGCCATACTCGTACTGTATGCCGTTCGAAACCGCGTTGCTTCAAGTGCAGTGAAGACCACCCAGGTGATGGATGCCAAGTTCCCAATGAGTATGCCATTTGCGTAAACTGTTCCGGCAACCACTATGCTAACGACAAGGCATGCCCCGAATTAGGTCGTCAGAAAGGGATAAAAGCCCTTATGGCAGAAAAATCTGTTTCTTATGAGGAAGCAAGTCAAGTTTTCCCTAGGGTTTCACGATCATATGCTGAAGTATCAAGAGCACCATCCAATCCAAAACCCCCTTGTTCTCCTCAATCCCAAAGCCAAACTCACCAAATACCTAGATCGCACCGTAAAACAGTTTTCCTTAAACCAAAATCCCATGCCCCCCTTTCAGCTAGCTATGATAAGCAGGCTCATCAAGCCCTTATTCAAGATTATTCCTTTTCCCCCTCCCAAAATGGCTGCGCCATCCCTAGAGAAGGTGCAAGCAGTCCCATTAGCCCTGAAAACATACTTAATGTAATTTCCAGTATGCTAATGACAATGTTAGCGAACCCTTCCCAATCCCTACCAGACCACGTTGCCAACAAATTGTCATCAATCGTCAACTATATTCATAGTGTTCCATCCCCAGATATTTCTTCAATGGAACGTCAGGAGTGTTTCACCCAGGAAGACTGACCTTCTTTATCTAATTAATAAACATAAACCATCAGTCTGTAGCATCGCTGAGACATGGCTTCGTCCGGATAGTAATTTCGGGATTCCATGTTTCAGTGGTGTTCGACATGACAGATCAGATGGATATGGGGGATGTGCTTTGTTCATCAATAACAAAGTTACATTCTCCCCAATTCCTCTATCCTTTGTAGGTGACAACGTCAATGTTGTTGCTGTTAAGGCTGAGGATATAAATATTTTTAGTTTTTACATTGCTCACCCACAGACTAATGATCTTGATACAATAAAACATTTGCTGAGTAATGTACAAGGCCCGTTACTTGTCATGGGTGATTTCAACGGCCATCACTATAGGTGGGGGTCAGATACCTGCGACAACTTTGGTTCGGGTCTGGTTGATATGTTGGATGAGCTAGATTTGTGTGTGATCAACAATGGCTGTGCTACACGTCGGGGCTCGCCAGGACAGAACAACAGTTGTGTTGATCTAACATTTTGCTCATCCAATATAGCCAGCCTTTTCAATTGGAAGCGCTTGGATATGACTTATGGGAGTGATCACTATCCCATCATGGTTGAAATCCCATCTAAATCCATTCCCGACAATATCTCCCCTCCCCTGTTAAAGTACCAACTGAATTCAGTCGATTGGGATCTGTACTCTAAAATTTTGGATTTACGGGTCTCCTCTCTTCCTCCCATCAATGACGCAAATGCTCAGGAATGCTTTTCAGCATTCTCGAGTACTATATCCACTACAGCGGATGACTGTTTCCCCTCCAAAAAACCGCCAACCGGCAAAATTCCTTCTCCACCATGGTGGGATAGAGAATGCTCTGCCTCGATCAGAGCCAGGAATGAGGCCGAAAGAAAGCTCAACGTGGATATGAACCTAGAGAACCTCATTAATTTTCAACATGTATTGGCTAAATCCAGGAAACTACTCAAGAAAAAGAAAAGAGATGGTTGGCGGAAGTACTGCGATTCGTTGAGTCCATCCACTCCAGCCTCAGTGGTGTGGCGTAAATTAAAATCTTTTAGGAACAGCATGCGACTACCCTCTGGCAGCATGACATCTAAAGAACTGGCTCACCAGTTCTTCTCCAAGCTAGCTCCAGCCTACGCCCCGGATAAAGATGAATGTGTTTCATCAGATCCCCAGATGGCATCAGATGATCCTCTGGATAAACCATTCACTTTGGGGGAGCTGAAATCGGTCCTCGCACATGTGAAGGATTCTGCTCCTGGTGTAGATGAATTTCCATACTCTTTCATATGCAAAGCTGGGGATAAGTCCCACCAGTATTACCTGGATTTGGCCAATTATTGTTTTTCCTCCGGATATATTCCTCCTGATTGGAAGGTTCAAGTTGTTATCCCCATTTTGAAACCTGGAAAAGATCCTAGTAATCATTCTTCATACAGACCAATTGCTCTATCGTCCATCCTTATGAAACTCTTGGAAAATTTAGTAAAAAATCGTCTGGAATGGTTTGTGGAGAGCAGAAGACTGCTACCAACGACTCAATTTGGCTTTAGGAAAGGTCTGGGTACAACTGATAGTGTGGCAACCCTCACATCAGAGATCCGGCTGACCCTTAGTAGAAGTGAGTCTGTGGTAGCCGTCTTCTTGGATATTTCTGCTGCATATGACTCTGTCCTCCTCCCGATCCTCAGGCAGAAGTTGCAACAGCTGAGAATCCCGGCTAGGATATTTCAGATCATATGCAATATCTTCTCAGACCGCAGTATTAAACTAAGGATTCCTGGGGAGGACTCTGAACCAAGGTTAGCTTGGAGGGGTCTACCACAGGGATCCGTTCTTAGCCCCCCTCTATATAACATTTACACTTCAGATCTTCCCTCTTGTTTAAATTTGGACTGCAAAATTCTCCAATATGCGGACGATATTGCACTATTGGTCTGTGGCAAGTCCATCGAGGACGCTGCCCAATCCATGAACGTGTCTTTGTCCTCATTAAACCAATGGCTACTAGATCATGGGTTATCTCTAAGCGCCCCAAAGAGTACAGCAGTAGAGTTGTTTTCACTCGCAGACGTCTTGTTCCACAGGTGGACATTAATATCGACGGCCAAGCTATCCCAGTAAAGGAGAGCGCCAGATTTCTGGGTGTTACCCTGGATTCCAAATTATCGGGAGTGGGTCACATTAACAACACAGTGAAAAAATGTGAACGCTCGATTTCGGTCCTTAGAGCTTTGGCAGGTGTATGGTGGGGTGCTCACCCATATACCTTAAAACTGGTCTATAATGCTATAGTCAGAAGCGTATTAGATTACTGCAGTTATCTAATTGAGCCATGTAACAGAGAAGCTCTGCGCAGACTAGATTCGGTCCAGTCCAAATGCCTAAGAATCGTAATTGGTGCCATGAAATCCTCCCCCATAAATGCTCTCCAGGTTGAATGTGCAGATCCTCCCCTTGCCCTTCGCAGACAATACTTAGCAGATCGTTTCTTATCAAAAGTCCTCTCCCTCTCATCCCATCCTTTAATTCCCATTTTGGAGCAAATTTTTCTATCTCTCAATGCCTCTTCCTATTGGAACAACAAAAATATTCCATTGATGAATAGGTACAGAGAGCTTAAACACCTCCCTTCACCTGTGTGTCAATATCCTACTCTTCCTGTCTATTCTTCCGCCTATGAGGTGGTTCATTTTAAGCCAAAAATCGTTTTAGGACTTGGCATCTCCAAAAACTCGCAGGACGTAAAAGGGGACTTCGACCGGGCTATTGAAAGATACTGGCAAGGCTGGAACTTATTTTATACGGATGCATCGAAATTATCGCTAACTGGTTGTATAGGTGTATCAACATACTTCCAGAACTCCAGATTAGCCCTTTTATTCCAATGCCCTCCAGAGGCCTCTGTATTTACAGGGGAATGCATTGGCATACTAGAAGCTATCAATTTTATATTAGCACACAATATTAAAAATTCAGTCATTTTCTCAGACTCTTACAGTAGTATCCAGGCTTTAGGTCAAAACCAACTAAAATCAAAACTCCATAGTAAAATTATTATCGATACTCTTAATTTACTCTACACCTGCCATACCAAAAGTTTAAATATTGAGATAGTTTGGGTTCCTAGTCACTCGGGTATAAGTGGCAATGAATGCGCCGATTCGCTGGCAAAATATTCTACATCCAACCCTGTAGACCGAAGGCATTACATGTTGCATAGCTACGACTTACGCTCGGACACCAAACTTAAGTTGCATAATCTGTGGTCAGCGGCATGGCAGGTAAGCTCGAAGCTCAAGGGAGCGTACTACGCCAGTATCCAGCCTGACATCCAGCGGAAACCTTGGTTTTTTAAGTGTCTCAAACTATCCAAAAGAACGGTCTCATCCTTGTGCAGATTGAGACTCGGCCACTGCAGTAGTCCAGTTTTCCTTCATAAAATTCACGTTCGTGACAGTTCTTTGTGCGAGTGTGGCCTCGATGATGGTACATTAGACCATATCTTCTTTTCTTGTCCTTTAAACTCCCACTCCCTCGATTTGTACCAAATGCTTCCCAAAATTAAAATACCCCTTCCTACTAACTTCCATTCCCTATTGACGAATTTCTCTCCTAAAGTTGTCCAACTCCTATCCAAATTCCTAAATGAAAATAACATCAATCTGTAACCTGCCACTAACGTCTTAGATCTATCACAAAGGGCAAAGTTCGACGGCTCACCTTACGGCGCTGCCGTCACCACATGACACTGGCAGAATAGTCGACACCGGCTCAGTTGCCAAAGAAGAAAAAAATAAATAAAAAAAATAAGCGTTTTGACAGGTGTCCGGACCTGACGCCTCAGTGCTGCCACCTGGTCAACGTCATTTTAGAACACCCTCATTGTCGTTTAACCGTTTTATTAATGTGAAAATAAAGAAATTTCAAAACATTCAATCAATTGTCTGTGTAGGGATCAAGGAGGTCTTGCCCTCCTGTTTATTTTTCCGGTTTAACCTGCGTGCTTTCAGAACAACTCCACAGGAAGAATAACTGAATCCACAAATTCGTCCATAGACATATCGACCGGCACTTGACGGACGATACCCATTTTGGTAATGTTAAAAATTAGAATAAAAACTGAATATATTGAGACCAAAACCGGGTTGGAAAGAAACTTGTTGGCCGCCTCACCAGACGTGAATTCGACAGAGATTTTATTTCTGCCCACTTTTTTCATGCCATCCCTACAAATCTTTTTAAATATTATAAAAATTGCCCAAACTTAATTGGACGAATCGATGTCCCAGCAGAAGGATCCGGTTCGGTTCGGGAAACGTGGACTAAAAAGGTACCTTTTTCTAGCTCACTATAAGATTTATGCCCTCTTTCAGAGAAGGGTGAATATATACTGTTTGGATGGCCGCAACAGCCATATCCTTGTCAATAATTGTTTTTTTTAAACAACCTCAATAGTTTCCGAGTCTATCATATGGCGTCGCTTACCAACCGTCCATGCCTACTAAAAAAAAAAAGAGAGAGAAAACACTGAAAACTGCGAAGAAATATAAAATTTCTAGCTGTTATTTTCTTAAATAAGTAGATTTGGAAAAAAATATCTCTCCAGCACGACTGACAGCTATGAAAAATACACCCATCAATCCATAATAATATTTCACTTCAACACTGCAACTCAATAACAGACGATCTCAAAAAAATCAGCTGACAACCAGACTGATACTGGATGCACAATAAAATTTTTCAAAAACGGAGACTAGAAACTAGCCAGTCTGGTTGAAATATATATATATATAAAAAGTATAATTTAGATGATAGGAAAAAATACTATCTGCGAGTTATTCTGGCATGCACTGCAAAAAACGTTAGAATTATACGTATGTCGGCGCAGGATGCCGATCATCATTGAAGGTCTGACCAGGTACACTGTTTTTTGGGCGATGGCTGGGTATCGAGCAATAAACAAACTATTCCAGATTACACAACTGATTTATTATGATGCAAGCTTTAGGTATTCACTTCACACAACGAGCAGTGAGACAGTCCCCGAGACTAGACGTTCTACGCACGGCTGCCGACAGAGGAGAGAACCACGGACCTCTGCGGTCAGTACATTTTTTTTTTCTCCTTTTTGGCAACTGAGCCGGTGACGACTATTCTGCCAGTGTCCTGTGGTGACGACAGCGCCGTAAGGTGAGCCGTCGAACTTTGCACTTTGTGGTAGATCTAACTAGTTAGTGGCTGTAAGGACAACACATTTTTTTAAATTAACACAGACTTAAAATATATAATATGACAACACAAAATACCTTAATATTTACAGATTAAAAAACACTACACACCAGGCTACAGATTAATATGGTCCAATGGAATTTGGAAAGAAGTTGGACAGCTTTAGGGGAAAAGTTTGTCAATAGGGAATGGAAGTTAGTAGGAAGGGGTATTTTAATTTTGGGGAGTATTTGGTATAAGTCGAAGGAGTGGGAGTTTGAAGGACATGAAAAAAAGATATGGTCCAATGTGCCATCATCAAGGCCGCACTCGCACAAAGAGCTGTCGCGAACGCGGATTTTGTGAAGGAACACTGGACTACAGCAGTGGCCGAGTCTCAGTCTGCACAAGGATGAGACCGGTTTCTTGGACAGTTTAGGACATTTGAAGAAGCAAGGTTTCCGCTCCCTTGAGCTTAGAACTTACCTGCCATGCCGCTGACCACGAGTTGAACAACTTAAGCTTGGTGTCCGAGCGTAAGTCGTAATCATGCAGCATGTAGTGTATTCGGTGCACAGGGTTGGATGTGGCATATTTTGCCAGTGAGTCGGCGCATTCATTGCCACATATACCCGAGTGACTGGGAACCCAAGCTATCTCAATGTTTAAACTGTTTGTATGGCAAATGAAAAGTAAGTTGAGTATATCCATGATATTTTTGCTGTGAAGTTTAGATTTTAATTGGTTTTGACCTAGAGCCTGAATGCTACTACGAGAATCTGAAAAAATTACTGAGTTCTTAATATTGTGTGCTAAGATGAAATTTATGGCTTCTAGGATACCGATGCATTCCCCTGTAAATACAGAGGCTTCTGGAGGGCATTGGAATAAAAGGGCTATTCTGGAGTTCTGGAAATATGTTGAGACACCTGTACAGCCAGTTGACGATAATTTAGATGCGTCCGTGTAAAACAAGTTCCAACCCTGCCAGTATCTCATGATAGCCCGATCGAAGTCGCCTTTTACGTCCTGCGAGTTTTTGGAGATACCAAGCCCCAGAACGATGTTTGGTTTAAAATGGACCACCTCATATGCGGAGGCAAAGACGGGGAGAGTGGGAGATTGACAAACAGGTGAAGGGAGGTGTTTAAGCTCTCTGTACCTATTCATCAATGGAATATTTTTATTGTTCCAATAGGAAGAGGCATTGAGAGATAGAAAGATTTACTCCAAAATGGGAATCAAAGGATGGGATGAGAGGGAGAAGACTTTTGACAAAAAACGATCTGCTAAGTATTGTCTGCGGAGGGCAAGGGGAGGGTCTGCACATTCAACCTGGAGAGCATTTATGGGGGAGGATTTCATACAATTCTTAGGCATTTGGACTGGATAGAATCTAGTCTGCGCAGAGCTTCTTTGTTGCATGGCTCGATTGGATAGCTACAATAATCTAATACGCTTCTGACTATCGCATTATATACCAGCTTTAAGGTGTATGGGTGAGCACCCCACCAGACACCTGCCAAAGCTCTAAGAACTGAAATCGAGCGTTCACATTTTTTCACTGTGATAGTGATGTGATCCACTCCCGATAATTTGGAATCCAGGGTAACACCCAGAAACCTGGCACTCTCTTTAACTGGGATAGCTTGGCCGTCAATATTGATGTCCACCTGAGTTACAAGTCGTCTGCGAGTGAAAACCACTGCTGCACTCTTTGGAGCGCTCAGAGATAACCCATGATCTAGTAGTAGTTGGGCTGCATCCTCAATGGATTTGCCACAGACCAATAATGCAATATCATCAGCATACTGAAAAATTTTACAGTTGTAATTTAGACAAGAGGGAAGATCTGAGGTATAAATATTATATAGAGGGGGGCTAAGAACGGATCCCTGGGGTAGACCCCTCCAAGCTAACGTTGGTTCAGATTCTTCACCAGGAATCCTTAGTTTAATGCTACGGTCTAAAAAGATACTGGATATGATCTGACGTACCCTAGCCAGGATTATCAGCTGTTGCATCTTCTGCCTGAGAACTGGGAGGAGGACAGAGTCATAGGCAGCAGAAATATCTAAGAAAACGGCTACCACTGACTCATTTCTACTAAGGGTCAGTCGGATTTCTGAAGTGAGGGTTGCCACAATATCTGATGTACCCAATCCTTTCCTAAAGCCAAAATGAATCGTTAGCAGTAATTTCCTGTTCTCAACAAACCATTCCAGACCGTTTTTAACAAGATTTTCCAAGAGCTTTATCAGAATGGACGATAGAGCAATAGGTCTGTAGGAAGAATGATCACTGGGATCTTTCCCAGGTTTTAATATGGGGATAATAACTTGAACCTTCCAATCAGGAGGAATATATCCGGAGGAAAAACAATAATTGGCCAAATCCAGGTAATACTGGTGGGTCTTATTCCCATATCTAAGCACTTCCAGTAGAAAAGGCTGGCTATATTAGACGAACAAAATGTTAGATCAACACAACTGTTGTTCTGTCCTGGCAATCCCCGACGTGTGGCACAGCCATTGTTGATCACACATAAGTCAAGTTCATCCAATAAATCCACCAGACCCGAACCAAAGTTGTCGCAGGTATCTGATCCCCACCTATAGTGATGGCCATTAAAATCACCCATAACCAGTAGCGGGCCTTGAACATTACTCAGCAAATTTTTTATTGTATCAAGGTCATTAATCTGTGGGTGAGCAATGTAAAAACTAAAAATATTTATATCCTCAGCCTTAACAGCAACAACATTAATGTTGCCACCTACAAAGGGTAGAGGAATTGGGGAGAATGTAACTTTGTTACTGATGAACAAAGCACATCCCCCATATCCATCTGATCTGTCATGTCGGACACTACCAAAACATGGAATCCTGAAATTGCTCTCAGGACGAAGCCATGTCTCAGCGATGCTGCAGATCGATGGTTTTTGCTTATTAATTAAATAGAGGAGACCCGTCTTCCTGGGTGAAACACTCCTGACGTTGCATTGAAGGAAGATCTGGGGATGAAACATTATTTATATAACGGACAATTGAGGACAGTTTGGTGGCAACGTGGTCAGGTAGGGATTGAGAAGGGTTGGCTAATACCGTCATTAACATACTGGAGATGATATTAAGGATGTTCTCTGAGCTAATGGGACTGCTTGCACCTTCTCTAGGGAGGGCACAGCGGTTTTGAGAAGGGGGGAAGGAGTAATCATGTATAAGGGCTTGATGAGCCTGCTTATTATAACCAGGAAAAAGAGGGGCATGAGTTTTGGGTTTTAGGAAGATAGTTTTTCGGTATGATCTGTGGGGAGTTTGGCTGGGGTATTGCGGAGAGCTAGGGGGACTAGGTTTGGGCGGCGCTCTAGACACTTCAGCATACGATCTGGAAACTCGGGGGAAAACCTGACTAGCTTCCACATAGGAGATCGATTTCTCTGCCATAAGGGCTTTTATCCCTTTCTGACGACCTAGTTCAGGGCAAGCTTTGTCGTTAGCATAATGATTGCCGGAACAATTGACACATATGGCATACTCATGGGGGACTTGGCATCCGTCACCTGGGTGGTCTTCGCTACATTTGAAACAGCGTGGTTTAGAACGACATACTGTACGAGTATGCCCAAAGCGACAGCAGTGAAAACATTGGTTAGTGGGGTAAGTATATTTTTCTACAGTAAACACGCCTAGGCAGAACTTGTCCGTTGAAGTTGAGCACGACTGTTTGGGTGGGTTTCCACTCACAAACACCTAGAGTACTTACCTTCCGGTTCAATCTCCATGCCTTTATGACGGGGCCGCATCCAGCAGGAACCTTGATGTTCTCAATTATTTCCTCTTCTGACCATTCAGTTGGAACATCTCTAACAAGACCCATACGAGTAATGTTATATATGTATATGTTATTGAGGAATAGAGGCTGTGTAATTATGCTGAATTAATATTCGGTTGATTAAAAACTGTTTGCATCTTGGTGAGACTGGAACTCCACCGACACGCGGTTCCTTCCAACGCTGTGTTCCTCGTTGTCTTGAATCAGTTGTACATCGCAAATCGATTTAGTCGATCGCCGGTATTGTATATAGGGTGATTTAATTTGCACATTAGAATTTAGTCATGTAATTTTTGACATTCATGGATGTCATATAGTTCTAATGGGATGAATGAGTATTGGTTGACGTTGAATGCTATTAATGCGGAGTTAGGAATAACGTACAGTACCCGATTGTTGTCAATGCGTTGAGGAATGCTAATCAGCCTGTTGAGCTCGTATAGGGCATCACTCAAGATCGGTGCTTTTATTTCCATCAACAAGTAATTCTGTGTTATGCGTGCATGTATTCTGAACAGCCTGTAGATATCTCTTACGTCATTTCGAACTTCCGGTAATGTGGAGTCGCGAGGTAGTAGCCGGGCTACTCTATCTAATTCACTTTGCATTTGGGTCGGCGATAATAGGTGGACGTCAATATGTCCTTGGTACATATTTGTCAGGGTGTTGATAAGCGACTCCTGGACGTCATTTAAGTTTTGAGCCATTCTTTCTGCAGCTTTGGCTGATGTTACTATGTACAATGCATTTGACGTCTCAAGTTTATCTCTAATCGTCTTGTTTTGCAGAGAAGTGAGGTGGTCATTTACTAACTGGAACTGCTTTACTATTGTTGCTTCATTGCGCTGTACAATATTGTTTTCCGTTTCCAGAATACTGGTCTGGTTTTTAAGCAGTTGTAACAGGTGGTTTTCGTTATGTTGTATGGTGTCGATATCTTGCTCATATTGTTCTGCAAAATGTTGATCCAATACTCCAAACAACGAGTTTGCAACAAAACCTACTCCGTCGATCAATCCTCTTTTGAACCTGTGCTGAATTATACGCTGAGACTTGAGTAGTTCGTTGTAATAGTTGAGTTCACTTGTGCTTTGTTCGAGTTGATTAAGACATGAAATTGCATCAACCACTCATCGCAACGAGCTTCCTTTATGTGGGATACGAATCCTTGTAGAGTGTCCACATTGCGCCAGTAATTTGTCATGTTATAGTAGAAGACTAATTTCTGTTCATCTCTAATTTCTTGTAAGTCTGCAATTTTGTCAAAGTAAATCGTTTGATTTTTCGTCAGTCGGGTAAGTTTCATATCTTGCTGGACAGTGGGTGCTATTAATGTCATAATCAACATCAACGTGGAGCACACCAAGCTGCTCCAGGTGAGCTTTTTGGATCGGTTTCGGTTGTTTTTCGGTAGTTTTTCAGTGTTAGTTTGGCTTTGTTTGTCAGCTTCAACTAGTGGTACCAATCTTGTAATAGGTCGTTTAGTTACGCCTTTTGCAGTTTGTAGTGTCACAACTGTGGCCATCCTTTCCCGGGTGTAGCTCCGCTACTCGACCTAATGCCCTATCTGCAGGTAATTTTTCATGCTTAATGCATACAATGTCATTTATTTGTGCGTCCGTATTTTGTCGTTTCCATTTTTGTTTTGGTTGTAGTTGTTGCAGGTGTTCTTGCGACCATTTCTTCCAGAAATCCTTGCCAAGTTTTTGCTTGGATGGTAGGTATTGTCAATGTCTGGTTCTGGGATTGTCATAAGTGAGGTGCCAGTTAAGAAATGTCCTGGAGTTAGGCAGTTAATTTCTTCGGCATTCTCTGTAACGGTGCATAATGGTTGTGAGTTCAGACAAGCTTCAATCTTACATAGTAGAGTAGTAAATTCTTCGTAGGTTAGGCGTTGATCTCCGATAACCCGTTTGAGATGATATTTCATGCTCTTCACAGCAGCTTCCCACAGTCCACCTGCGCTTGGCCAAACGGAAGTATTGAAGTGCCACGTGACTCCCATCTCTGATATTTTTCTCAAAAAGAAGTTGTCATATTTGCAATAGCTGTGTTATAATGAATCGCTTCTACGTACAAATCCATAAATGTAGGCCATAATGCATAATTACCGTTAAACGTGGGAATGTCAATTTTAGGCTATGCTTGTTGTTGATGTACAGAGGCGTTTAATTTTGTATTCAATGCCCGTTTTACTTTTATAAATGCATCTTCATAACGGCTAAAATCGTCATAATAATCATGAGGTTTCCCCTCTAATATGCCGTCAATTTGTAAGTGTAATTTGTCAATTGTAGTCCACCGAAATTCTACAGACTTGAGCATATCCTCAATCTCCCATTTTTCCTTAACCTTATTTAAGCTTCGATTTTCTAACCTTGTGAATGCACGAAAGTTAGTTTGTTGCAACTGCTGTAACTCGAGTAGCTTGTCCTCTACTCCTGAAAATGTCTCGAACAGGGTCTTATCAAACTCAACATTTGACTTACTATGGCCGGCGTTACTGGGTCCAGCAAGTCTTTATCTCGAACGCTGCAATTTCCTGACGCGCTCCGTGGTACCAGCTCTTCATGACCTCATAAATATTGCTGGTGAAATACTGATGATCTTTCTCTTCTACTGCGCTCAGCTCCCGGTTCTTCTCTTCACATTCCTTCCATTGCAAATCTAACAGTTCAAGCCTATTACGAATGTACTCGGCGGTCTTCCTGCTCGCTGAGTCCTTCTTGAAATTAGAATGGATTTTCTTCACCTCCTCAAGGATCTCAGCTTGACGCACGATTAACCCCTCCATTGTAAAGCCGTAAGATAAAAAATGAACGATCTTACTTGAAAGTCAGGAACTCTCCCTGTATGCTGCTGACGCTCTGGAACCTGGATCGCTGCTACCTCCCCGAATGCTCCAGCACGGCTACACACGTGGTACGGTATGACGCGACACGACACAGATCCCGCGCGATGAACGACCGATGTATCGGACTGTATGATACTTGCAAAGGTTACGAAGGACCAAAAAATTATTATGTAGGGTGCAATCCTAACATAAATATGATGTCAATGCAATGCGAATGCAAGTGTAATACATGCAGAAATGCCACTGAGTGCCTAACGGGAAGAGTCTAAATAAAAATGCAAGTAGTCCGACTCAAACCACGTCTAATTGAACACTAAAGTAAAAATAATTTACATAAATGCATGCAATCGTTGCTAAGTCTATGTCAATGCATCTCCGAATGTAGGTCGCGTTGAAAGTGCACTTACATGAGCCTACATTCGGCTAATTTAACTAATTTAATAATCAAGTTATTTTTCCATGTACGTACACCGTACACTATCTAAGCCAAAATAAAAAATAATCGAGAGTAACTGTCAAGTTGTCAACTCAATGACATTTTATTCAGTTGATAAGTCGTAGTCGCCGTTGTGAGAAATAATACGAAAATAATCATGCTACTATTAATATGAACGCGAAAGTTTAATGTATGGATGTTTGTTACTCTTTCAAGCAAACACTACTAAAGTCATTCCATATTTAAAGAACCATGTAAAATATGAACTAATAATATTATTTATAGCTATTGTGTATAAATGAAACCCTATTTCTCCTCTATTTCTCTATTTTTCCTGGTCACGCTATAACTTAAGAACTGTTGTACCAATTTCAATAATTCTTTTTTATTTTGTTCACCAGCATACAGGGAAGGCTGTAGGTAGGGTAGGTAGGGTAGGGTAGGTAACTAGGTAGGGTAGAGTAGAGTAGGTTAGGGTAGAGTAGGATAGAGTAGGGTAAAGTAGGGGGAGTAGGGTAGGGTAGAGTTGGGTAGAGCAGAATAGTGTACTCGGTTAACGGGAGCGAAGCCGCGGGCAAAAGCTAGTCACAAATAAAATCAAACCTTAACCAAAAACACAAGCACAAGGAACAGTCTCGATCAAGTTTCACTCAGTAAGTAAAAAGTTCACTGAAATCGAAAAAATTCGTAGCACTGACAAAAGCACGTTTATAGCTTGTCCCGTCTCCCTTGAAGTCCGAAATTAAAATTATTTTGATCTTTAGTGTTTTTTTTAGTGAAGTAGCTTATTTTTTTGTAAAAAGTTTTATTAATAAATAAAATTATTTCTGTGATTGATTATCCTAGTGGTGGTTTTTATTGAAGTGCTGTGTGTGTATCCGATATATTCGTAAAAATAGCATTGCAACATTTTTGACATGAAACGTCACGTCATACGTCACGTTTGTCGCTTACGCCAAGAGAAACGGGCATAAGGTGATTTTATAGGCAAAATAATATCCTGTTGTACCATCGATTTCAGACATCAGATGCCCTCAAAACTGTATCTGCGAAGCCGATAGACAATAATGTAAACGACATGAGGAGTGCTAGAGACGGCATAGGTCGGTGAGCGAAATGTCGATAGAGTACGTGCCGGTGAGTGAGGGGGAGCAGGACGAGCCCATCGAACTGCCAACCGAGGAGGACGGCTCACTGTTGCTGAGCACGGTCGCGGCGCAGTTCGCGGGCGCCAGTGGGCTTAAATACCGCGCCGCCGGGCGCCTCCGCGGCCTTCGGCTCGTGGACGAGCGCCTGTCACCGCCGGCTGAGGGCTGGGGCGCGCACCGCTACTGGTGCGCCTTTCCGCGCGCCTCGCCCGAGCCCACGCCGCGCCCGCGATGCTCTGACCTCATCGTGCTCGGCTTACCTTGGAAAACGGGTGAGGATGCGGTGCGTGATTACTTTGCTGCCTTTGGCGAGCTTCTCATGGTGCAAGTGAAACGTGACGCCAAAACCGGATTGTCCAAAGGATTCGGATTTATCAAATTCGCGGAGTATGAGTCGCAGTTGCGTGCTCTGGGTCGGCGCCATATGATAGACGGCCGCTGGTGCGACGTGCGCATTCCCAACGGCAAAGACGGCGGCGCCAGTGCGCATCGCAAGGTGTTCGTGGGACGCTGTACCGAGAGCCTGACCGCAGAGGACCTGCGCGAGTACTTCGGGGCCTTCGGCCAGGTGACCGACGTGTTCGTACCGCGCCCGTTCCGTGCGTTCAGTTTCGTGACGTTCCTGGAGCCTGAGGTGGCGCAGTCGCTGTGCGGGCAGGACCATATCATCAAGGGCGTGTCGGTAAACATCTCGACGGCGTCGCCCAAGCGCGAGCGCGGCGCGCGAGGCTCGCAGCTGCTGGGCTGGGGCCTGGTGGAGGGCGGCGGGCGTGTGTTCAACTGGGCAGGAGACGCGTGGCCGCCGCAGGCCGCGCCCGCGCCTCCCGCGCCGCCACTCGACAAACCCTACCTCAAGTATGAGTGACATTGCTGTGTACATAACCTCTCCCTCGGACCTGGCTCATGCCTGCTATGCTCTTTGTTGATCACTGTCAAATTTTATATGAAATGTGTAAATAATATTATAATATAGTATGATGTTGTCCTGATGTTTCAATTACTAGTGATTTTTGATGTACACAATTATTTTTCTTTTCATTTAGATGTAGAAACTTCATAATATTATCTGATCTGAACCCACACATATGCATTTATTGTTGTATTGTATAAAAAGTTTAAATGTAATTCAGCTACTTTAAAACTATGAAGCAGGGTTGTTGTGAATATCAGCATCAGCAACCGCAGACTATCAGCATTGTTTTTTATATCAGCATCTGCATCAGCAACAATGCTGATTTACAATGCTGACATTCACGTCATGGCATGTTTGTTGAACTTAGCGCAATCCACATAGACTTTTAACCAATCATTGACAGTTATATGAAACGTGCTGTCATTTGGTACCACAGCCTCAGTTTGTTTTGTTAACATAAATTGGTTAGAGGCTGGAGTTGTAGGCATAACAAATAAGCAATAAACCATACTTGAATTGAACGCTTCCTAATGAAAAGTGCAATGTGGAAATATTTCCCATTGATAAACAAGGATAGTGCAGTGTAGTAGTTGTAAAAAAAACTTCTCACAAAGGATGCCTAAATACTTAATTAAAAATGCCTTGCCAGCTTTTATAAGTTGTGAAATTAAAACCCAGAAAGCTGCTACTAAATATCACATCTTCTAACAGTTTTATTGTAAGATATATTTTATTTGAGTAATTAAATAATATCAGCATCAGCATCTGATGAAACATTTAAAATCTGCATCAACAACCCTGCTATAATATAAAAAAGCAGCATTCAGTTTTGGGTGATCTGTTGTTGCACATATATTTTTGTTTTAATGTTAGGCTCGCGTTTGACCACCATCTCACCTGTTGGTAAGCAATGATGTGGTTGACAATGGAGTATCTAATAATATAGGTATAGGGCTCTCAACTTGAACATGTGTGCTATCCCATGGGGCCACTCAAGCGAGAATGAAAAAACTAGTGGCATTGCTTTGTTTGTTCAATGTACCTCACAAATTTACTGACAAAATCCAATGTACCTCAACTACTTTGATAGAAATTACAATTAATTGTATTGTCCATCCAGCGGGGCACTTGGTTCTATTACGCTTGGAATACATAAAAATAATACTAATCGCAACTTGTACCAAATTTATCTCTTGAATCATGTATTAACTCCAAGGGATCTTTAACAAAACAGGACAAATTCAGCCCGAAAAATTTGTCTATCCAGCAGGGCCTTTTGTAATTGGAGTTCATGTTTTTTTATTTTTTATTTAATTGATATAAACCAGTGCTTGACTGCGATCCTACCCGATGGTAAGCTGTGATGCAATCGTTGTTGGTGAGGCGCACTAGTTTATTAAGAGCCTATTCACTCTAGCCTTGAAGACAAATTATAATCGGATGGAAAGACTGCAGCAGGTAAATTGTTCCAGACCTTCGATGAACGCGTTATAAACGTCGAGGCAAAACGCTTTGTCCGGACCGTAGAGGTTTCAACAACATAAGAGTGGATACTCGCCGTACGTCAGGTTGTCCGATGGTAGAAATGAGATGGCAGAATCAAGACCTGCAAATCCCGCGCACACACTCCAAAATGCAACCTGTAAAACACCAAAAGGCTAGCTACCCTACTTTTGACTTTGAAGATTAGACTTAACCAAATCTGGAACACCAATTAGTTTCTTCGCACGCCTTTCCAGCGAGTCCAAAGCTGCCAGGAGGCAAATTTATTTTTTGTTTTTTGGCGGTGAACAGACACGCTTGTGTTTTGGCGGCGTTGAATGCCACCAGATTGACTTCACCACACTTGGAGACTGCCTGTATCTACCTCATATTTCAAGAGGGTCTTCTCTCTGGGGTCCTGACCGGGTGTTTGGACCACATTGGACTCAGTTCCGTATACTTACCCCTTTTTCTATATAGTTTTCACCCGACTGAAAGAAGGTTATGTGTTTCGCGCGTATCTTGTATGTATGTACAAAATATTCTTTAGTAGGTAGGTACCTCATATCTTTTAAACATGAAGATATCAATAGATTCGTCTCGATAACCTATCTTATTGAGGTTAAGGCTAAGGTGAGGTTAAAAACAAAACTGGGCAAGTGCGAGTCGGACTCGCGCACTGAGGGTTCCGTACAAACTTGAAAGGTAAATTGCGGTTTACGATTAATGACTTATTAAAAAAAAACTACTTACTATATCACGTTCAAACCAATTTTCGGTGGAAGTTTGCATGGTAATGTACATTATATATTTTTTTTACTTTTATCATTCTCTTATTTTAGAAGTACCAAGGGAAGGGGGGGACGGGACATATTTTACCACTTTAGAAGTGTCTCTCGGGCAAACTATTCAGTTTAGAAAAAAAATATATTAGAAACCTCAATAACATTTTTGAAGACCTATCCATAGATACCCCAAACGTATGGGTTTGAACCCCCAGAATTTATTGTTTTTTTTTTCTATTATTGTGTGACGATCTTAATGCTATTCTCAGAATACATCTACTTACTAAGTTTCAACAGTATAGTTCTTAGTTTCGGAAAAAAGTGCCTATGACTTACGGACGGACAGACATGACGAATCCATAAGGGTTCCGTTTTTTGCCATTTGGCTACGGAACTCTAAAAACCAACGTAACGACTGTGAGACGCTATAATTAAGAGTAAAAAATATTTTTTTATTCGATTCTTCAGTAAAGGGTATCAAATTATAGGGTTCCTCATGAGTATTTTAAATTGGTAGGTATATCATGACCATGATTATTAAAAAAACAATACGACGAGCAATGGATAGTTCGCCGCACAGGTGGGCTGAAAATCGACTTTCATAGACTTCTAATCTTTGACTGGCCTGTTGTTCTAGAGGCCCTGACTGCTATCCCGGAGGTCGTGGGTTCGATTCCCACCCAGGACAAATGTTTGTGTGATGAGCACGATCATTTGTTCTGTGTTTGAGTGTAATTTATCTATAATATGTATGTATTTAGAATATACTATAAGTATGTTTATCAGTTGTCTAGTACTCATTACGCAAGCTCTGCTAAGCTTGGGACTAGACGGCGTTTTGTAATAGTTGTAGAAAAAAAAATCTGATTCTTTTTTCCCAAATTTCGACTTTTATGCCTTGGAAATGTTATGGGAGACTAAATACATGCCTAAAAAAATCAACATTATGGAATAGCATCGCAAATAACGAAAACAGACTTTTTCTTTAAACATTTGTATAGATCTGGCATGAAAAAGTCATATCTCCGCCATCGCTCAATTGGCTCTAATACCCTCGCAGGTGATTAAACCTTGAATTATTTAGGATTTTTTGGCATATTCCCCGAAGTGACCAGTGGTTCGACTTTTTTAGGGTTCCGTAGCCAAAAGGAAAAAAAACGGATCCCTTATGGACTCGTCATGTCTATGTGTCTGTTCGTCCGTATGTCACAGCCACTTTTTTCCGAAACTGAACTGCATTAAGATAATAAAAGCAAAAAAAAAAATTGAGGGTTTTCCATACCTACTTAGAACTGACTCTAATTTTTTTTCATCAAACCCATACTTGTGAGGTTACTAATATTTTTTTTTTCTAAACTAGTTTGCGCAAGAGACACTTCCAAAGTGGTAAAATGTGACCCCCCCCTCCCCCTGTAACTTCTAGAATAAGAGAATGATAAAACTAAAAAAAAAATATATGATGAACATTACCATGCAAACTTCCACCGAAAATTGGTTTGAACGATATCTAGTACCGTAAAACGGGGTGAATAGAAACGCAGGGGTGAATAGAAACAAAACTGGTTTGGTTTTTCGCTTTGATACCATATTATCGGCTTCTAATAAAGCATCGACTTTTTAGAATAACAATTCATTAATAAATTGATATACTTAAATGCTGCAAAAAATGTTCAAATATCGTAAAAACCCTTTGAAGTTTTGTTTCTATTCACCCCTGAGTTTCTATTAACCCCATTTGACTGTAAGTAGTTTTTTTTAATACGTCATAAATCGTAAAGTTTGTACGGAACCCTCAGTGCGCGCGTCCGACTCGCACTTGCCCAGTTTCACCGGCCCACGCTGAAAACCAGCGCTGTGAGCTCATCGCATAATGCGTGAGGCCGCAGCTTTATGCTGAGCGTTCGGCCGTTTTGCGCGGATGTGACGCATATCTGCCCTATTCTATTGATAATGTTTGTTAGCTAGTTTTAAGATTCCGTCATTTCGCGCGAATAAACAGTTTTTCTTTCTTTCAGTTTAAAAAAAAAATCGTTTTCAATTTTATGTTTTCAAATTATTCTTTTTTTATTAATTGTTTAAATTAATTTAAGTTAAAATCTACACCGACTACTTAAACAATGAACCCGACCACTACTTTGTATAAATACGCCACATGATCATAAAAAAAGATTATTTTAAAACCAATTATTATTTATTGTTTTTAGTTATTGTCTTTATTTTATGAGTTTAAATAATATTTTTATTCAAAACTATTCTATGGGTTAACTAGAGTTACTTTAATTTACTCACTGCACAGTGAGTAAATTAAATTAAATAATTACATTTTGCTTTACGTATTGAAATTATTATACAAACAGTAATAACATCACCATAAACATGGAAAGCATCGTAACAAATCTGGATCTGTTCGTTCGATTACCAGAGACAGTATTATCTCGATCGAGATGTAGTATAACTGAGAAAGATCGTGTGGCGTTTAAGGAATTTTGCCGGAAATTTACGAGAGCAGTCCGGTATGATGCTCAGTGTAGCCAATTTAGAGGAGTTGGGTCGAAGTGGTGGTTCTAATGTATGCAGACCAGCCGGACCCGCGCTGGTATTGACTAGTCGCGGAGGGTAGCGGGATCCGAGGCACGGTGCACCGCTGGCCGACCACACATGAAAGGCTGCCCCGCCAACTGACGAAAAATCCTGGAATGCACCATCGTGCTGGTTGGCTACCAGATGAGAGGGCCCGATGGTCATTTCTGAGTGGGCTCGGGCGTCCCCGCAGTCTCCAGACTAGTATCCCAATGATGCTGTCCTGCCAGTGCGTGACTGAATGTTAGCAGCATGGGACTCCATTTCACTTCCTTCTCCTCTCCTACCTCACTCTTAATATTGCCAGGGTTGAAAACCAGAAGAGTTAGACAGCGGCTGCACTCCCTCCCACACACAGTCACCTCAGCAATATTAGAGGTCTGCACTCCAATCTCGCCAAGGGTGGATCCAGGGGGGGGGGGGGGGGTCATGGCGGTCATGACCCTCCCCTGGGTTGGGGCCAGGACCTAGGTGGTACTAGGTATTATTATTATTATTGATAGGCTCGCGTTTGACCACTATCTCACCTGATGGTAAGCGATGATGTGGCCGACGATGGAGCACGCTTGCCTAGAAGTAACCTATTCACTCTTGACTTAAAGACCCCTAGGTTGTAGCTATCAGGGAACACAGACTCCGGCAGTAAAATGGTTAAACATAATGTTTTTATGTAATAACTTTATTGATTTTAGAAAAATATTGTTTTTGACACCTTCCTATATTAATTGTTGAACACTCTCTTAGACAAGTTTATGTTTTTATGTAATTTTTTGTCACAATATAGATTTTATGTAAGCACCTTCAATATTTAATTAATTTAAGAGCGGCCAACCCGAGGTACATTTTCTTTCTCCAGATATTTTGGATATACAGATATCTGGTGGATATTATCTAGGCTTCTATAAAAATCAAAACATAAACTTGTGTTAAACTAATCTAGTAAATACCTCTGAAAATCTGCTATTTTACATGAACTTTGGCCCTCCATAATGTACTCATATATTAAAAATATAAAAAAAGTACATCTATAGAAGCCTTGCACATTTAATCAAGATTTGAATGACGACAATTTTTCTCAAAAACTTTTAGGGATTTTCACCAATGAAAAGGTGCTTTACCAGGTCACTCAGAAAACTTGCGAAAAAATCACTCAGAAATTTTTATGTATAAGGCACTGGTCATTTGCAATTATTTAGAAAAGTTATTTAAATGTAAAAATATTTTAATAATTTATTGTTCGAATTTTTAATTTTCATCCACATTTTTTCGAGAGTCATGTCAAATTATCGTGCCTCATTTAAAAATGGATCTGCAACATTTTCGTGCGATGATTTTCCATGTTTTTTAATGTGGTCTAAAACTTGATGAGTCATCGATCGACTTCAAATTGTTTTTATGGATAATACCTAGACCTTCAAAAGCAACCATCTACCGCTGGTATAGCGAGTTCAAGCGCGGTCGCCTTACTTTGGGGGAAGTAGTATATTATTGGGTTCTCTGGATCAACGGAAATCAATAAGTCCAGTTATATAGAACTAATACCATTCACCCACAATCTATTCAAATAGATGAAAACAGGGGTTATTGAAAAAGAGTAACATCGAATTAAAAATCTTCAGATTTTGAAAAGTAGATATACCTTCGCAGAGAAGCGCAGGTAAACTTTTCAAAATCTGAAGATTTTTAATTCGATGTTACTCTTTTTTCAATAACCCCTATTTTCATCTATTTGAATAGATTGTGGGTGAATGGTATTAGTTCTAAATAACTGGACTTATTGATTTCCGTTGATCCAGAGAACCCAATAATATACAGTTGAAAACTTAACGCACTATACTTCTTGTTACTAATTTAATGTCAGGCGGAGCATTTGATGACCTTACAGCCGATTTTTCAGGACCAGGATGTAGGTACTTTGCCAACTCGAACAAAAGTAAGGATCTCATTGTGACCATTCTTGAGTGTGAGATATCGTGTATTTTCGAAGGAGGATTTTTCTGAGTTTTGCTGTGTCTCGTTTGTATTGTCCTGAAGTTTTGATGAACTGGTGTTCATTATTTTCTGGTTAGTCAGGTCTTGAGTAAATATAATCTCGCCACTAGCATTCTTGAAAATAAATTTAGAATTGCCTTCCAAACCAAATTTCGATGAATGAAGCATTCTGTCAATTTTAATTTAATTTATTTAATACATTCTCTCTCTCTCTTGTTGAAGCAAGCATTGATTAAAATTGAACCATCACACTACAATGCTGAGAGTTTAATGCTGAGATGGAGATATGTGTATTTAATTATATATTCTTTTCCTTTCACAGCGTTCAAGTAAAAACACTCAGGATAATGTATAGCATGCTGCATCCAAGGATCATCATAAATCTCCCAATCTTTGATAACACCTCCACATGAGAAACATGCTGCAATATCATTTATACCATTTCCATAATAAAAGAATCCCGCGTCAGCCATTTCCCTCACTAATCTTTTCTTTTGATTAAACGTCCTCCAGTAATAATTAAATGAAAATTCACGCATTTTGAACATGTTATACATGTCATATCGAGGTTTGTATTCATTTTGAGACATGTTCTATTAACTTTCTAGTTCAATTATAAACGTTCAATGGTATCGTCCAGCGTTTGTCAATAACTTATAAAGACCGGACAGAGGTGGGCGGAGGGGAATAGAAAACTTTAAGATGCGTTTTACCTAACTATAGAAATAAAACAAGAAACTATTTATTTTAGAATTTTATTATCAAAGCACCACTTATTTAAACACAATACATTTTTTAAAGCACATACAGAGTCATGATAAATACAGTTATATAAATCTTGAGAATACTTATATAGATCGTATAAACTTATCAAACTAGAACATCCTTTATCTTCTAAATTGAATATATTAGAATTACTGTTTTCTAAAATATGCTTTAACCACAACACTTTTTCTGAACCTTTAACGTAGATACATTTATCTCTTAAAATATCTATAACTAAATTCTGATAATTAGGGTAGGGTACAAATCCTTCACGCCAATGTATCTTTCTGTTACGTTCAATCCAACAAACATGTTTTTTTTCATGTTTCGTTAATTTTGAAAATGGAAATGGTGGCTTAATTAAAAACACTTGTAATGTTTTATTATACAATATAGCGATTTCTTTTATTATAAATTCATTTGTTTCTGTTTTAAAGCCTTGAATATCCACAATAGCTATCATGACAATCTGCGCACAATGTTGCTGAGAGGTTTGTATTCTATGAGTCGATCGTTTATAATCAAACAATATGCAGTCGTCTTATCTGGTAATGCTGTGGAACATTCAATTTCCAACCTCACGTCCACTGGACCTGTTTTCAGGCTATCGTTTTGTCTTGAGCAGTCTAAGATAAAAAGAGGGGCTTTTTCTTTGAACTCCTTTAGGTCAAGCAACGGGTCTACTGGACAGTTGTAATACGACTGACGAAATTTCACAAACATTTCATATAATATACTATATTTGTTCTCAGAAAACTTTAAACCTAAAGGTTCATATGGATAATATTGTGAATTCAAAAAGAGTGTAACGTTTGTTACTTCACAATGATCGAATAGTGAACTGTCTTTAGTTTTATTATTTTTTCGATTTGTTTGTAAACAAAAAATTACATATCTGGGTTTTTCCAATTGTGAAGCAGTTTTAACTGACCAAGAATGCTTTGTGGTTTTAGGTAGTAACGGATATTCATATAAATCCCAATTTCTAAACGCCATCTGAATAGGTTTATCTCTTTCTAAATGTTTTAAAAGTGACAGTCTTTCTCGGTCTGATACTTTTATGTGTGGCACCCTCCACTGAACTCTTTGCACGTCTATTTGAAAATTAACAATATCATCAGAAAGGATAACGCTATTTAAGTTAGTATTGCTTCTGTTCAATATAAGTTCATGTTTACAATTTATCACTATTTTATTGTAATCCTCTGCAAAACCTAAAACCTTATTTAATGGGATAACAGCACTAAAATGCCCATCACTTTGAAATCCCTCTAAATTCCAACCCCATAGAGCAGCAACTTTATTTTCTGCTTCATTTAATGAGATGTATGATTTTATTGTTGATGTTATTCCAGAATTTTTTATGCGGTCTATTTCAATACCATTCATTTCGTATCTGATGTCTTGAAACAAATACATAACAGGGTTATTAGTGAATGAAAAAGTTTTCTTGATTGGATTCCCATCTTTACCGAAGAGCTTCGCTTGTCCTTCGATGTAAATTGAACTGGCTGATGGTAGCACGTATATGTCTTGCTGGTGGATGGGAATTCTGATTTCATCGTTTTCTCTAAAGCTGCTATTGTAGGGATTGTATGAATGGACTTCATAACTTTCGATCGAAGTGTCGAAGTGCGGTAATTCAGTAATCTGTAGTATATTCATACTTTGAACCCTAGGGCTTTAAGAAAATCTTTATTTGCTTTAGTCAGTTCTTAACGTATTTCTTGCGTCTTTGCACTTTAGCAATCGCAGAAGGACTAAGACATTTTTCATTCGCTTGGGTGTTTTTATAATATACTATCATTTTGTTTTTCTTAAATGAAGACGTAACTGAACTTGTTCCTCTCCAAAGTTAATACAGTGACCAAATTGATCTACAATCTTAACAGATACCGATGAAATTATATTTTTGTTTACTGGAAAGTAAATAACATGTAGTGGTATTTCCATGCACTGATGACCTGGAGTAGTATCAGACACAAACTCATGAATAAAATGAGTTGGTAACCCGTTGCAGTACGAACCGTTAACAAGATCACATTCGATTCTGATTACAGACAGACCTCTGTTAATAATGGGAATATTTGGTCTTGATTTTAATACTGAAAAGTATACCAAACCGCACTCATATTGATCTGACAAATGCAATGGTGGTTGAAAGTATGAAACCAATTCCGATTTATTCCCAGAGATGGTAACCGTAGTAGACATGCTTCTATACTGACCTCTTTCGAAAGATCATGTTTATTTTATTCCTTCACTACACCAAAAATTCTTCAAAAAGTTTAAACAAAGATGTCCACAATTAAAAGGGTGATCACGCTGAATATTATCATAATTATAGTGAATTTTGGAGCCCAAGTATTTTATAAATTCCTTTGGAGGCTTAAGATTTCCGTAACTATCAAAATACTCAATATAATCGTTGTATTTTGCATAGGCTACCCAATGAGAACCAGGATTTTTAGAGCTATCTAAATTTATTACTCCACATTCTTTTTTAAAAGGGTGTTTAGGTAGCTTATCTCTCATAAAGACACCTCTGAAATAGGGAATATTATTTCCATGCTTCAAAATGTCTAAATTACTCAAGGCTCGTTTGGGTAGCCGATATCTTAGTTTTTTTCTTTCGATACAAAAATGCCGAGTCCATCTTTATGTGGTTTAAGGTGTAGTCCTTTTCCGATGCAGAGAGCTTCCATCTTTTCATTGTGTCTCTTCGATTCAGTCAATAACTTTTTCGCAATCTTGAATTCATTTATGGTTTTAGCAATACCAGCTGCACCGCCTGCTAAAGCTCCCACTGCAGATAATCCCGCAAAAATCGGAATCAAAGGCAATACTCCACCAGTTTTTGGTATAGGAATAACACGAGGAAGTTTAATGGATGAATCATCAGCTAATTCTCTGGCAGCGGCCATAGCTAATTCTATTGCCACTTTCTTGCATTTCGGTTTTAATTTTTTGATATGTCTCTTGGTTTTTCTAATAACATTTTTAAATTTATATTTTAATCATTTTCCAATAATTACTTATATGTATAAACAGTCAGTCAAACTTTAAAAAAATATCAAAGTTCTGTCTGTACCTTCCATTATTTAATGGCGATTCTTTATTAATAAGTAGAAAATTATAAGGTTTACTCCAAACAGTTTGACAAATATTTTTGAACATTTTCCATTGTAAATCAGAACTAACATGCTCTTCATAAATATGTTTTAAATTCACATCATCTTGTTTGAATATAATAAGAAAATTAACATTGTCACGTAACAATTGCTTCGGAATTTTAGAATAGGTTTGAGATAAATAGAAACAATCGATTTGTTTATGCCTGCCCATGCAAAAATAATTGCGGATATTAACTTGATTTTCACACGCAACATCATCAAAAATAAATACAGAATTTATTAAAGCTTCACTCGGAGATATTACATCTTTATCATCACTGAACTCATAGAAATTAATCTGTGGCACTCTTTTTAATACTTCGTTTAAAAAACGGTATTTTGGTTGGAAATAAGTCTTAGAGTAAAGATAAAGATTTCTGAATTTGAGTCCATTTTCATGCAGCAGTAAACTAATCATAACATTCGTTTTGCCACAGCTTGATGGACCGCATATTATACAGCGAATGGTATTTGGCAATAAAGCGCTATGTCTGATGTGGTGAACAGAATCACTTAATCTTATATTATTAACATTGAGGGATATAGGTTGCTTGATCAACTTCATCTCACCGATTAATTAAAAAACTATTTAACGTGTATATATATATACTTCGTCGAATTAGGTCGAATCCTGTATTGAGTACAAGAAAGATGCTATTCTCATCTTTCATAATATTTAATCTAAGGTACAGCTGATTGTACTTATTATAATCACTTCTCTTCGATACTGTCTATTCCATAAGTAAATCGTTTCGTGTCGCATCATAAGTAAATTTTAATGCTTTCATAATTTGATCTAATAATAAATATATAATGCATACTCTTTTTACACCATTATAATATCAATATTCAGTAAAAAAAAACATAAATAAAACACCAAATATAATCTCGATATATTTATTTTGAATAAGTAAATTAAAATATCTTATCGATGGTACATCTAATCATTAAATGTATCATTTATTATCTAATTAACAGTCTAGTTACAATTATTATACAAGTATTGTAATTTATCATATAGGTGCTCGTACATTCAAAATATTGTATCACAATGTCCCCAAGGTAACGTATGAGAATTATCGGGAAGAATTTGTCTTTTATCATCGTTTCTGTTCAAGACTAGTTTGTAGACTTCCTGAGTATATATAGTATGCTTTATGGATTTTAGCATATTCATTTTGAACCGCAAATTCTTATTTGTTATGAGAGTCTGATAATAGTCAGATAAGTTTAGTTGTTTAGTGACAGTCTTAGATATACCTTTTGCTTTTTTTATTTGCACCTTTACGCTTTTTATACAGTACAATTTAGCTCTGAGTCCTACAAATTCGGCAATCACATCGCCACCTAACTCGTCCTTGAATAACCCGGGCACTTTATCATTTGTTATTGGCATATTAAACGGATTATTCAAATGAAAATTACTAGTATCAAACAAAGATATATTCTCCTTCATATCTCTATAAAAATCGTCAGTGTATATCAAATAAAGTAAGCTGTCTGTGTCAGTATAACATAGTTCTACGTTTTCATTATACTTCTTTTTAATAAAGTCATAGTGAAACTGATAGAGATGAGTTTTAGCATATTCTAGCACGCTGAACCCTATGTATATAGGTCTGTCCAGCTTGATTTTTTCGGGATTTAGCTGGATTGCTACTAAGTTTTCAGAAAATATAGTAGCACTATGAAAATTTGGTTTTGCAATTAGTTTTTTGGCCTCCAAAACTTTTTTAGTTTTATTTTTAGTATCGCTCCATTTAGAGACTAGTTTAACATTGACATGTTTCCTTTTATTCTCTATCGTTTTCCCGAAAATAGCATTGTTAAGTAATTTAAAAAAATCTTTTTCAAAAACTGATGAAGACTTTTGACGTAACTGAGTATTCAAATCAATATATTTTTTGAGGTAGCTACCTTGTCGAAAACACAGAATCTTATGGATTTTTTTAAGACGTAACCCATGTTTTAGGCATTCTTTCAAGTGAACATAATGTATGACATAATGATATTTGTCATAAAGGTTTGCAATAAGTTTTGGGTTTTTACCACCAGGAGGAATGAATTTCTCGCTTGCGAATGGTAAATCACTATGAGTATTATGTAAATAATCCCTGTATTCCAAATCAACTGCCAGAATATAACCGTAATCACCATTTTCATCAGTATTTATGATATCGAAATTACAAATTTCTGTGTCTGTTAAAAACCTAAACTCGGAAATTGGCATTGGTTTTGTCATAGCATGAGAGTAGAGTGCGTTACAGTCAAGATATATAAGAAACGATGTTTCTTTTTGATCATCGTAATTGGGGAGATATTGATTGTTTGCTTTAGCATGTCTCAGGGAACATTGAGCTAAACCTCCACGAATACCTTTTTCCAATAACTGATAGATCTCTACATCATTAATTAATTCTAATTGCACACCCGTACATAGTAACATTGCATCCCAGCTGAGTCCGGGCGAGGTGACATAATAAGCCGGATCTAACTTATAGTATTGAAGGCATGTATTTCGAAACTTTTCAAATATATCACTAAGAATCAAAACATCACTTTTCAAATACAAGTCTGTGTATTCTCCAAGCGATTGAATGTCAAAAACATCCCACACTCTTAGCGCTCTGAGGTATTCTTCGTCTGATAAATGCTCTTGTTTTAAATTATTAAAAAAGTATTCTTTTTTCGGCAGTGTCGTATCACTGTACTTAGACCATGTATCTACGTAGTCATATGGATAAATGCCCTTAAGTTGCATAAGCTCAAACTGTTCATGATTTTGGAACTCATGAGATAAATTAATAAAATCTTTCTCACATAAAGTTTTACATAAATTATCTAAGCTCGAGCTAAGAAATTGAAAAGAGTCTAAAAATTTTATTTGAATTGATTTTGATGAGTCTTTTGATGGCAAATATTTAGTAATGGATAGGTACTTTTCCTTAGTTTGCGGTATAATTTTCAAATCACCCTCATACTTCGCTAATTCTTTTATAAACAGATGACTATCATAGCCAGATAAGTTATGAAATATCACAGGCACAAAAGGGCAAACTCTATATAAAAGATTACATTGATTATGCGCTGCTCCCCTAAATTCAGAAGTCACGTGGTCATGGTCCATTACTTTATCATCAAAAAGTAAATTATTACAGATATGGCAAGTAGTTTCTCTTTGATATTTGTCCTGCTGATGTTTAGACAATTTCATTATGGGCTTTTTACATTGCAACATATCGTGTATTTGTGACACATCTCTGATTAAATACTCAATGAATACTTTAGCACAATCTGGACCTCTATAAGTTACATATTTATTTAAGCCTGAATCATGTGAACAGCATATATAATAGCCGAAACAAGAAGGCTCGTGTTTTTGAATAAGTTTAGTGTTTTCAGTTGATTGGTTTTCTGTACAATCTGTCAAAATGCTTTCAAAATCTGCATAAATCACAAAGTTGATTTTCTGCTGTCTCTCGTAGTGTTCAAATTTCAATACACTGTTTTTTGGAGGCAACACCGATAATATTTCTGAACAAGAATGCGCAGTATACTTAGACACACTTGAAAAAAATTGTAGACAATTTTCACATAAATACATTTTACCTTTATGTTCAGAAATTTGCCTGCGTACTAATTTGAGAAGATCTTTAATCAGACAATAATGAAACTTACCATTTTTTTCAATGTAAAGTAGGTTCACGTGATTTGTTTTCCTTGAATCTGACTTATATAGAGGTCCAGTTACATAAAATTTGTTATCTAATCCGTAGATGTTTACACTCAAGTCTGGATTATTTTTTTCTAAGACCTTTACATCGCTTATTGTAGGGGGAAAAGTCATATCCTGAACGTTCAGTACGTTACTGTAGTGTGGATAAGAGTTTACTCTGCACGCGTTACGTTCGCGTGGGTGTAAAGCTGCTACTATAGACCATAACAAGCAGTGGTTATCATTATTCTGTATATTAATACAGCTTTTAGTATTTTTCACTATGGGTGGTAAATCAATATAGGAGCCACCTCTCATAGGACAGTATTTATTAAGATTTATTTCTAAATGACTTATTGAGAGAAAAGACCAGCCTGACTCACAAAATTGGAACTCGCTCATTTTTTTATTAATTGTATTCACTGCCTCCATATACTTTTCTTTTATACATGTATCTTTAAGAATAATTGTATTTTTAGTGTTAAACGACTTTAGATTTTGTGAGTCTGAATGTGGTAATATAAAGTTTGCAAATAGCTCAAAATTTACTTTTAAGCAAGTACTTTTTTCCAGAGCCATAGTAATTAGTTTTATGATATATTTCATACTATCATGCAAGAAAGTTTCAGGGGTCTCAAAGCATTCTTCATATGGATTTAATCGATAAGTAAGGATCCTGTCTTTAAATGCAGTTGCAATGATTTCAACATTTTCAAATTCAGTTTTCAATAAACAATTTGATTTATGTACATTACTTCTTACATGGTATCTATAATCAGGTTTTCGTAAAATTACTTTGCATTCATGGCATATCATAGTATCATGACTTTGAAAATGAGATCCGTTATCGGCGGTAGCGGTAGCTGTAATAAAAAAAAAACAAGACATCATTAGGATAAAATAATGTTATATTAATTTATTTAACTTTTTCAACTTAACCTATGGATACATTTTGATTATATGCTTATGATCTACGCTTTTATATGATATAGGCTTATATGTGAAAAGCAAATATTAGCTAAATTCATATTTTGAAAAGATCATCTTGATTATGATATGTTCAAAAATATGGTTTGTTCGTATTCAATAATAGTTTGAAATAAATGTCGGTGGGATATCCTTAAATTCCTTCCTACTTGAAGTTATAAATTTTGCTAAATATCCCCAAGCTTCAGTATTATCGTCTGTTTTATTTTTTAAACTGATCACTGCCTGACGCCATCTATTCATTGCAGAAACATTTTCAATATCCGAAACTTTATAGACTTTTAAGTCAATGTAGTGCGATCCCTCTTTAGAAGGATGACCTTGTCGAGAAATACCGTTAGCTAATCTTCTCGTGATAGAAGATACTAAAGTTGATATTTTTTTAGAAGAGGAAGAAGAGGCACAGGCCGCTTCCTGTGCTTCATCTTCACTGTCCGTACCAAAAAGTTCCCTAGCCGTAGGTCTTGTAACTGGGCGAATCTTCGGCTTTTTCAATGATGATCGTATATGTTCAGTGCTCACTGCTGGCTCAGCTCGACGTGTTGACGAATGTTTTTCGCGTTTAGTTCGCTTTCTCCCCAGCTCTTCCCCCTCGTCATCCAAGATTGGCATGCTGCTAGATGGACGAGACTCTTCTCTACTCCGTTTCGTTTTCTTTTGAGGACAAATTTCTTCAACCTCTTCTTCAGAGGATGTGGGAAAAAGTTCGTCAGCTTTTGACCTGAAAATAAAAATAAATAAATAATTACATATATACGTTTTACTTATCTACCTCTCTCTGCTAACAGCTCTGTTGTATTAGAAAATAAAAATTAATAAATTCAATACTTTTTACAAAACTTGCAGATGTTGATAATATTAGAAGTACTATAATAAAACAACGTTTTCGTGACAATTACAAAGGTTAAGGTTAAAAGGTATTTTTTATATTAATAATAATTATAATATTCCACAACTATCACACAACGCCGTCTAGTCTCAAGCTAAGCAGAGCTTGTGTTATGAGTACTAGACAACTGATAAACATACATATATATTTCTAAATACATACATATTATAGATAAATTACACCCAGACACAGAACAAATGATCGTGCTCATCACACAAACATTCGTCCTGGGTGGGAATCGAACCCACGACCTCCGGCATTGCAGTCAGGTCCACTAACCACTAGACCAACAGGCCAGTCTGATAATAATCTATAATGATACTTACATTTTGTTTAATTTGATTGAAGATTTTGTAAGATGACGATGATGAAGATTTTGAAAACTTGTTGACTTGACTTGTACAGTGGAGTTGTAGATCTGAAAACAAAAATAGAATAAACTGATTAATTTAAATTATCGAAATCATATTTAATTATTTTAAGTTTTCGTATCAGATAAGGTAAGTTACACCTTCGAATACACTGTCGCTATTAACATCAGGTTACCTGGTGCCAAGCTGACTTGTTAATTCAGGAATGTTTTCAGAATACCAATGCAAATATTTGTATTGAGCTCATGTTGAATCATTCATAAAAATAATACACCCGAAATCTAAAAGTGATTTTAACGCTTGTATTCATAAATAGGTACGGGTTGAATTAAGAACCTTCCGCCTTTTTGTGAAGTCGGTTTATGTTGTTCTTACAAATTGGATAAACAGATTTAATTAATCGAATAATTACTTATTCATCACATAATATTTGTTAGAACATAAATAACAAATTTTGAAACTGATGAAAAAGATAAACTATTCTGAAAAGTTATTACATTTGAAAAGCTTGATACTCACTTTGTATTGTTAAGAAGACTAGTTGTCCGAAACCTGCATATGGGACACGCACTACACACACTTATAAACACTTTTATCACTTGTAGCACCTCAGAAAGAAAATTTTGTAGTGGCTCATTGTTTCACGGTCATTTAAATAAATATGAAAAACATCAATGTGTGCATGCAGATTTTACACTAGTGTTATGCAGAAAACAGTTTGTCAGCAAATTAAATACACTAGCTGTATCCAACGGCTTCACTTCTTTTAATTTACTCCTCAGGTAACCAATCAGTCTTAATAAAGGTACTATAAGTGTGAATTAGTCTAAAATAAACAGACAAACTTCTTCATTTTTATTATATGTTTATAAGGGTACAATATAGTAACATAACATATTCCGTAACCAAAATACGACGTTACTGCTGCGTATTATGAGATAAAATAGTAGGCGTCAACATTGACGCCTAGGATATTATTATATTTCTCACTGTAAACATAGACAGATCATCTGTCTCCAGGCGCCAGTCTTATTGTACTCATTTCCATTTAAGGAAACGTGGCATGTGTTCAAATTAATTAACGATTTTAAACCTTAATAGCATACTAAAATCACATATAAAGAATCATTTACTTAAATTTCCAACATCATTATTTCTCTGATTTTTATCAACACCGGAGCAGCTTTGAACATCTAACATGTCGGTAAGTTATTGAAAAACATTTTTATTTTTATTTAAAAAAAATATTTATTTTTTTCGTTGATCGAATAATGGATTAAGTATATAAACAATGTTTTCAAGATGAATACTTAACGGGTTCGACGTCAACAGTTTTGTCATAGTTCAATTTTTTTTTAAATAGAATAAACAATGTAAATACATAAATTAAATATAAAATATGCGTTGACTTGAGAACTTTCCTTCTTCATTGAAGTCGGTTGATTAACTCGATGTTTGTTTCAGGAATCTGGTGAGGATCTATTCAACTTCTTGCCGAACAATCAAGACAAATCAAAAAAGAGAGCATATCAAGACAAAGAGACTTATATCTGTATAAAAAAACCATCAAGGGGAACGAAAATGATACGAATTGAGTTATATGATGTGGAAAATCTACCTGCAGAATTGTTAAATTGCAAGTGTCATTCCGAATTATGTGTGCAATATATTGTCAAAAACATGTTTATGGACGATGTTTATAAATCATATAGAGACATAGTGTTATTAATAAAAGACAAAATTAATGATTAGCAATTGTTGTTTTTTTTTTCCCCCTTTTTAGAGATAAGAAGTAATTAAGTTTTCAACTGTATATTATTGGGTTCTCTGGATCAACGGAAATCAATAAGTCCAGTTATTTAGAACTAATACCATTCACCCACAATCTATTTAAATAGATGAAAACAGGGGTTATTGAAAAAAGAGTAACATCGAATTAAAAATCTTCAGATTTTGAAAAGTTTACCTGCGCTTCTCTGCGAAGGTATATCTACTTTTCAAAATCTGAAGATTTTTAATTCGATGTTACTCTTTTTTCAATAACCCCTGTTTTCATCTATTTGAATAGATTGTGGGTGAATGGTATTAGTTCTATATAACTGGACTTATTGATTTCCGTTGATCCAGAGAACCCAATAATATACTACTGGGGGATGAACAAAGAAATGGTCGTCCTACGACGGCTGTCACGGAAGAAAGTGTGCCTACCGGTAAAATTTTTTTTTCAAGAAAACAGGCGAATTACATACAAAGAGATTCAGCATACACTGCAGATTGGTTCGGGAAGCGTTCACAAGATTCTACACGCCTTCGCGTGAGGAGGACAGTTTGCCACTGGGTGCCGCACAACCTCACCGAAGCTTAGAAGCAGGCCCGTGTGGAGTGGTACCGTGATATGATTCAAAAATTTGAAGCAGGCTCGTCTCGGCGCGTTTACGACTTTGTGACAGAGGTGACAAATCCTGGATTTATCAATACGATCCAGAAACAAAGCGTCAGTTGACAGTTTGGCTGTTTTAAAATGAAACAACGCCTACGAAAGTGAAGCGATCGAGTAGTGCAGAGAAAATTTTGATCACTAGTTTCTTCACTTTGACGGGGTATCTGATTTCAATTCCATTACGAGACAAAAGCAGCTTCAACGCCGAATAGTATATCACAAAATGCCTGCCAGAAGTTTTGTCGGCAATAATCAACAAGCGACCGAACATAGGGCTCCGCGGGGTACTGCTTCACCATGACAACGCGCCCGCGCTCACACCGCACCGGTCAGAGTCTTGGGGCACCCTCCATACAGTTCTGATCTGGCAACGTGTGACTTCTTTTTATTCCCTAAAAATAAAAATAAGCCGAAAAGGATACAGTTTTCATCGCCGGAAGACGCGCTAGCAGCGTTCAAGAAGGCCGTGGAAGAGTTGTCTGCAGCGGACTGTAAAAAAAATTACGAAAATTGTTTTAGACGCATGAAACTTTATATAGAGGCTGGTGGAGAGTTCTTTGAAAAGATTTAATAAAAATATTTTATCAATAGATGTTAGTTTTTTAGTTTCTCAAAACTTTCTGAGTGTCCCACGTATTCCTGAATGACATAGGCTATATTTTATGTACGCAGGATAAAGCTGCGGGCAAAAGCTAGTAGTTATTAACTACTAGCTTAAGTACCTACTCCAGTTTCTGTCGTTGTAAACGATTATCTACTGCGGTTGGTGAAGTGGCAGCGAAGTCAGAATATACCACAGTCGATTTCTGACCTTATTTTAAATTGTGATTTTGAGACATATCCTAATATAAGATTTTTTTGTAGCGACAGCGGGAACATCTCTCTCGTTACGAAAAATCAAATTATGGCTAAGAGCTTCAATGGTCGAGTGTCTAACCGGACTGGCACTTCTCAATGTCCATAAAAACGTAGCGCGTCGTACGTTATTAGCGTGTCGATGGTAAAACTAATTAAATTCCTTGCCTGGCCCACTATTCGGCCACGGCAATGCCGTCCACTGATACTGTCATAAGATCACTACATGAACAAGTAACAGGGCACGTCATGTAGGATGGAAGGTGGGATATGGTCTGTGGAGAGACACTGCACAAACACTGAAGGTCGGAACCGTTCAGGAACCTCTATAGAGTTTGTCTTTGCTGCGCCCAACCTGCGTGCGGAGTCTGTTAGGAGTTTTCCAGTTTGGTCATGGCAATTCGTGTCGTGTCGTTGGCTACTCCTGGAGAGAGCATCACTAACCTGCATGGTTTAACCATATATTATGACTTTACTTTGAGATGGACTCACGTTTACAACAAAACTTTTATGACTTTTAAGTCTCAGGGGCACCGAGCGGTAGTGCATTGCGACTAGCCACAGTCCTGCCAATTTCTGGGGGTGCAATGCCGATTAGTGGATTCAGCATTCGTACCGGAGTCGGCATAAGGCTACCAGTGGCAATTCGGCTCGTCTCATTAAGTGCCGTATCCACTATGTTAGAGTAGGCGGAGCGGCTCCATACAGGAAAGGCATATTCACCAGCGGAGAAGCGGAGTGCCGTTCCAGTTGTTCGCAGAACTTGGGGAGACGCACCCCATCTAGTGGATGTTAGGCGACGTAGCAGGTTGTTTCTCGTATGCACCTTCCGTTTAACGTTCTCGCATTTTTTTCTGTAGTTGAGAGACCTATCCAGAGTGATGAAGAGATATCTTGGATGGGGGCTATGAAATGACTGGCACCTCCTGCCATAAGATATTGAGCATTCGACCCGCTTGTCTGTTACAAAGGTGAAAGACGCACATTTTTGAGGAATTTGCTTTAAATGTATTATAATACTGGCTAAGATCTGAGTGAACTGTGGTAAGTTTGGCCTTAACTCCTCAAAATCAGTGGCTTTGGCAACTTAATGCCAGTTCGTATGCATACAGAAAGCGGGTTGTGTTAGGGCTCACCGGTTGGTCATTGGTGTAAACGTTAAACAGCAAGGGGGCTAGAACACTACCTTGTGGCAGTCCATTTTTTTGAGTTCGCCACTTGCTTTTCTCGTTACCATTGAAGTAGATGGAGTGATAACGCGTAGAAGACGTAAAAGAAAAATTGATTTTGTTATTTAAATATAGGTATTTTTTAAGTATAGTACATACATCGATAAAATAGTAGGTATTTTATTGATGTATGTATTTTTACCCGTATCTATTATTATCAAAATTAAACCATAACTTCTTATGACTTGACCATGACTATGTGACCCCCCCTGGCGCCAAAGCTGGATCCGCCCTTGAATCTCGCAACAGTCCATCGTCACCTGGAGACTGAAAAACCTACCCTCTTTTTTCTTTCGGAGACGCAGATAAGAAGTCCGTCAGACGTGTCGTACCTGTATTACCCAGGTTTACCCTGGAGCACAATTTAAACCACACGCCGGTGTGTGTTTGTACGCCAGGGACGACTTCTGCTATCGGCGTCTCCGCAACCTTGAAGATTCCAGGTTCTCAACGCTTTGGGCTCTGGTGGATACAGGCATGGATAAAATTATCTATGCTTATGTCTACCGTTCGCACAGTGGTGACCAGGAGACGTCCTGGCTCACACAGTACCTTATTGAGACAGCGCGGCGCATGCAGCTCAGCAGAGGTACCCTTCCGCACAATTGGTGTTACTGGGGAATTTTAATGCCCAGCATCAGGAGTGGCTTTTCCCGTACCAGTGCACAGACCATGCTGGTCGAGAGACGCGAACTGTATCAGTCTACTCTCCGCCCGATCCCTGCCAGGTACCAGATAGGTCAGCAGATTGGGATGGCATGCGATCTTTCTTCGCATGTTATCCTTGGCAGCCTACTCGCTTTTCGTCGGATGATCCATCGTCGTGCGCAGATGCTGTAACAGATGTGTTGCGGCGGGGGATGGAGTACTACATTCCATTCTCTGTCGTAACAATGTCTGGGCAAGCTTGCCCGTGGTTTGGTGCTGATCGCGCTAACGCGCTTAAGCACACGGCATACCAGGCATGGGCCGACGCTCGTATGCACAAGGCGAATGACGTAAGTCAGAAGAAGAGAGCCTTAAACAGAGCTGCCAAGTCTTGCAAGAAGGTGATGCGGAGGTCTCGGTACGACCACATTAGCCGCACCGGGAACAAACTAGCTTCATACCCTACTGGTAGTTTTTGGGTATATATATAGAATTGCAGTTATATGTATATATAGAGTACCAAATTCAACTAATTTTGATGAATTCATGAGTAGATTAGAGATGTTATTACGTATTCTGATAAAAAAAAAACATTTAAAAATGTTGTACTGGCGGGTGATTTTAATATAGATATATTGAAAAAAAACAAACAGACTAGAATTTGAAAGTTTATTATTAAGTTTTAATTTAAAATTGTCTATACGTCAACCTACTCGTTTAAAGAGCAAGACATGCATCGATAATTTTGCGCATAATTTTAATTTGTCTCGTAAAGCTATTGTTCTGGAATTGGCTTTGTCTGACCACACGGCACAACTACTCAATTGTCCGATTAGTACTGCAAACACTAGAAATCGTTGGCGGACCACTAGACGGGACTATAGTAAAGAGAATGTGGACAAATTTAAGTCTCACCTCAATAGCCTAACATTTAGTGAGGTATATGAAGCGAAAGACCCAAACAGTGCTTACAATGCCTTCACAGAAATATTTTCTTTCTTATACACTCAGTGCTTTCCTGAAACTCTTATCTCTGTAAACGTGAAAAGAAGGCTTAGTTGGGTCTCTCGTGGTATTAAAATGTGTAGCAAAAGGAAACGTCAATTATTATGGCAATATAGACAAAAACCTACCGATATTAATAAAAATAAATTTAAAAGTTATTCAAAATTACTTAAAAAAATAATTTATTTAACTCAACGAGCACAAAATATACATAAAATTATAACATCAAATAATAGATCTAAGACTACTTGGGAAATAATTAATCAAACAAAACTAAACATACCAAAAAACACAATAGACAAAATTCGATATAATAGAATAGAATAGAATAGAATAGAATATAGAATATTGTTTATTTAATAAAAGTGGCACATTTATATTATGATACATAAAAACAATTATAAAGCATACAATGCATTTTTGCCTGAACTAGGTTGGACCTGTGTGTCAGGCTAAAAAGTACTAAGAATCTAAGAAATAATAAATTAACAATCATTAAAATTCACTATATTAAATAACCTACATTTAATTAACTAAAAGCAAAGCATGTTTTATTTACAAACTAAAAGGAGATCTTCTGTCTCTTCGTACGAGATGCTGAGTAAGAATTGCACAATAATCTTTTTACAGCTATAATAATTTAGTTTATACAAACCTAATTTTCTATTTAATCTATTGTACAAAAATGGGCCTAAAAATGTGAAATATCTTTTAACAAAGACATATTTTGAAAAAGTATTTGTATTGCATACAATATCATTCCGTCTCTTATAAGTAATTTCAGGGTACAAGGGAAGCATGGTGTGCTGTTTTAATACCAGACGCATGATGAAAAGCTGGCGAACAGTCAGTACGTTGCAGGACTTGTATAGCAAAACTGTGGGATAGAGGAACGGATGGAAATTGGCTACTTTTAAAATGGCTCTCTGAGCTCTTTCGAGAGGTAACAAATAAGTTTTTGGTGCTCCACCCCACGAGGTAATACAGTATTGAATTACAGATTGTCCGAGTGCCAGATAAACTTGGGTAATCAATTTTGAGTCTGCAATTGCTCGCAATTTTTTAAAAATAAAGATTAATTTTCGTACTCTTTTAACTAAACTTTCAATATGTGGTCTAAAGGAGAGTGTTTTATCAATTATAACCCCGAGATATTTAATGTCGCATGTTTTAAGGATAAAAGGACAATTACATGTACTGACTGAGTGGAATTCACATTTGTGGGCATAAAGATGAGAATTAGTAGTGTTAGATTGAAGGTCGCGCATGGAGAAGTGAATATATTTAGTCTTGTCAGCATTTAATGTTAGTAAATTGCTTTGAAGCCAATTAGTCACATTGTTCAAACCTACTTGAGCGTATTCGTATAATTCATTGCTGGTTTTAGCGGAAAAGATTAAGGCTGTGTCGTCAGCATATGAAATTATTTTGCCTTGTTTAATATTTAAATTACACAAATCATTAATATAAATCAAGAATAGGGTTGGGCCCAGAATAAAACTGTAACTGACCCCAAAATTATTGCAGATGTATTTAATGACTATTTTATAGATAAAATCAAACCTATAACTAGTTCGGGAAACACAGTCACTAAACATATTTTAACTAGAAAAGACTCAATGTTCATGGCCCCAAGTTTGGCACTTGATGTATTAAAAATTATAGCGGCCTTAAAAAATACAAACAGTGTTGGATACGATGGTATATGTACAAAAATTATTAAGTCAGTAGCACATGAAATCAGTAGCCCCATAAGCTACATTATTAATTTATGTATTAGTGAAGGTATATTTCCGAATGCGCTAAAAAAATCTATTATAAAACCACTGTTTAAGAAACATGATAGGGAGCGGTTAGGTTAGGTTAGGTTAGGGCTGACGTGCTACGCAGACGACACGCTGGTCACGGCCCGGGGGAGCTCGTACAGGGAGGCAGCGTTGCTGGCGACGGCAGCGGTTTCACGGGTGGTGAGCCGCATACGGCGCCTGGGCCTAGAGGTGGCTCTCAACAAGTCGGAGGCAATGGCCTTTCATGGCCCCCGATGGGCGCCACCGCCGGGATCACACATCGTGGTCGGGGGGGTCCAAATCGCTGTCGAGTCTACCATGAAGTACCTAGGATTGGTTCTCGACAGCCGGTGGGACTTTGGCCCTCACTTTCGGCAGCTGACGCCCAAGTTGATGGGCGCAGCAGGCGCGCTCGCAACGCTACTTCCCAATCTAGGGAGCCCGAGCACTGCCTGTAGACGGCTGTATTTGGGGATCGTGCGATCCATGGCCCTGTATGGGGCCCCGGTATGGGCTTCTGACCTGACGGCCGGCAGCATCGCAATCCTGCGAAGACCGCAGAGGGCGATGGCCGTCAGGGCTATCAGGGGATATCGTACGATCTCCTACGAGGCGGGTTGTGCACTGGCTGGATCTCCGCCCTGGGAACTGCAGGCGAGAGTCCTCGCCTCACTGTACCGGTGGCGCGAGGAGATGAGGACGCGGGGTGTTGAACCGATGCAGCGCGAGGTCGAGCTGCGTCGGTCTCAGCTCCAAGAGGTCATGGTGGCGGAATGGCGGGACAGGTTTCTGCGCCCTACCGCTGGCCTCGCCACCGTCGATGCGATCCGACCAGTACTCGACGAATGGCTCGGGAGGAAGCACGGCTCCCTGTCATTTAGGGCGACGCAGATGCTCTCGGGGCATGGCTGCTTCGGGAAGTACTTGTGTCGCATAAACAGGGAGCCAGACGCACGGTGCCATCACTGCACCGACTGTCGGGAGGACACGGCGCAACACACACTGGCAGAGTGTGCCGCATGGGAGGAGCAGCGCCGTGTCCCTGTATCTGAAGTGGGCCCCGACTTGTCGCTGCCGGCCGTCGTTCGTTCGATGGTCGGAGGCGTCAAGTCCTGGGATGCGGTGATCTCCTTCTGTGAAGCCGTAATTTCGCAGAAGGAGGCTGCGGAGAGGGAGAGAGAGGCCGTGGCCACTCTTCCGTGCCGCAGCAGGCGAACCGGGCGTCGGCGGAGGGCAGACAACGCCCTCTTCCAGCCCCCATAAAGAGGTCCGGAGGGATGGTGGACTCGGGGTCGTCCGCCGTCCCCCATCCAGCAAGACCCGAGGCGGCGGCGCGTAGTGTTCCACGCGCGCCCCTATTGGACGTCGCGGGGGGAGGACACCTCACACTCCCCGCGGGCTTGAGGTGGCCCGCGTAGGCGGGCCGGCACTAGCCGGGGATCATGGATGGTGCATCAGCTCCCACAATCCCTGGTCCAAGTGTGGGAGGGAACACCGAGGGAACCCTAGGCGAAGGACATCCATGAGGATTTTCCACCCCGGCAAAAAAAAAAAAAAAAAGGTTAGGTTAGGTTAGGTTAGGTTAGGTTTTTTTTTTTTTTTTTTTTTTTTTATTTTTTTTTTTTTATTGCTTCTACCTCCGACATGTATCGGAGTCTATGCTTGCCACTATAGTTCTCATTCATTCTAGTTCCCGCTTCTATGCCTCTCGTACTTTCATTCTTCATACTGTATCTTTCTAGCATTCATCCTCTCTTTTCCTTTTGTGGGTGGGATTCCCAACTACTGCTATTTCCTCTATTCTGTTCAATTCTTTATAATCTTTCTTTATTTACATATATTTATTTTTGTTGGGTATAAGGGTTTGATTAAAGAAGCGGGAGACTGTTTTTTATTCTTTTTTTTACGTTTTACACTTTCTCTTTCTCTACATTCAATAGTTTCTTATTACAATTTTAATTCTATTGTTTACATATTTCAAATTATTATTTTCTTTTTGTTGGTTGTTACCTGGCTGTAGGCTTTCGATTTTAGTTATTGTATTTGTAGTTTATTATATTTACATTGTAAAATAAGGATAATAAATAATTCTTAAATAGTAGTTAAAATTCCAATTATAATATTAAGTCATTATTAAATTGTCATAAACTTATATAAAATCAATAAATAATAGTAATATACAATAACAAAATTTACTCATAATTATATCATGTCAATTATTTGTTCCGTCCATTGACAGATTGTACAATTTTTATTATGTATTTCAGAAAATATTTTCTTATCTTTCGGTCGCTTATTAAAAGACTTAGATTGTTTCGGTTCACTGGCATATCGACTCTCATCTCAAAGTTGTGTCTGTGGGAGGAATACACAGGGCACTCCGTCAGGAGATGGAGGACTGTCTCCTGCTTGTCAGGATCGCAAGCGCACGCTGGGTTCTCTTTGCATTTGAAACGAGTCAGGTATTCGGAGAACCCACCGTGCCCCGTTAGGGCCTGGGTCAGCTCCTGGGTCATCTCTATCTTCCGCACCGTCCTGTATGCACCGACCGCGCACGGGAAGAATAATTTCGTTGTGGCCGCCGTTTCTCCAGCACAATACCTCCGGTTCCATTTGCTCAGCGTATCCATTCGGATCATACGCTTAACGAATGAAACCGGGCATTTATCGTAGTGGGGTTGCCGCTTACACCTTAGAGCAGCCTCCTTTGCGAGTGAGTCGGCTCTCTCATTACCCTCCAGCCCCACATGAGCTTTGATCCAGAACAAGGAGACACTCTTGTTCTGGATACTGCTGCGGTGGATGGCGTCCCTCGTTTCCACTGCAAGGGCGTGGAGGGCTTCGGGGTTCACGACGGTTTGGAGAGCTGCCATGGAGTCACTGTAGATAGCGAACGCCGTCTCTGTCCTTCGGAGGACTTCCTTCATTGCTTCACAGAAGGCGAGGAGCTCAGCCTGATAGACGGTACTATAAGACGGCAAAGCAAGCTTGAGGGCCTTGACCTCAGCCTGGTCGATCCACACGGACAGTGCTGCACCGACCTTGCCCTCAATCTTGCTGCCGTCTGTAAAGATCCTCACCGCGTAGTCACGGTGGTTATTGTATTGCTCCTCGTCTACCAGGCAACGCAGTTCAATGGTCCTCTGGTCGGCCGGATGTGGCATCTGTAGTGCCGATGCCACTCGCTCAATCTCCCTGTCTCCCAGTGCCGGATGGGGTAACCCCCTCTTGGCCTCATAGAGTGAAGCTGCCTCACGAATTCGGAGGTCGAGAGGGAGTATTCCAGCCAGCACCAGTGCCGAGTGTAAGGAGACCGTGCGATAGGCTCGGCACAGCTTCTGCGCGAAGCTCCTCTGGACGGCGTTCAATTTCTTCTGGTTACGGCCGGAGACCATGCACTCGCCGCGTACAGGACGATGGGTTCCACTGCAGCTGTGTAAATACAGCGGATGACCTCAGGATGCAGACCCCAACTGGCCCTTGCGGCCCTCGATAGCTGCTTATAAATACCGATGGCTCGGGAGCATACGTTCGCGACGTGGGTGTTAAAAGTCAACTTGTGGTCGATGGTGAGACCCAGCAGTTTGATTTCCTCAGACATGCCAATGTCCACCCCGCCCATTCTGAGACATGGGGTGTCATGCTTCAATTTGCGCGTTATCAGCATAGCTTTGGTTTTATGCGGCGCAAACTTAAGCTTGTTTGCGACACCCCATGCGCGCACGTACTCAAGGGCGACATTGGCATCCCTTTGGACCTCAAGCGCCGTCTCCCCATCGAACACAAGGACGACATCATCCGCAAACGCCTGACAGAAGACCCCCATACTCTCTAGCTCCTTAATCAGCGGGTCCAGTACCACGTTCCATAATATGGGACCACTGATGGACCCCTGGACGCATCCCTTCTCCGTCCTGGATATATGCTCCGCTCCCGCGTACCTGATTTTCACCACTCTCTCGGACAAGTAACTATCAAAGACCCTTCTCAAGTTCACAGGACACTTTTCCTCAGCCAGACGCACTCGTATGGTCGGCCACCAAGCGCTGTCGAAGGCTCCCTCTATGTCCAAGGACACGATCGTGACAAGCCTCTTTGCTTTGAGTCTGCCACGAATGTGGCCCATGAGTGTGTAGAGGGAGTCCTCAGTGCTTTTTTGGGGCATGAAGCCGTACTGGCGAGTACTCATCCTAGGTAGCAAATGGAACTTGAGTCGGGCCACGAGCATCTTCTCGTATATCTTGCCGAGTACAGGCAAAAGACCAATCGGCCTGTATGATTTCGGAGTGGTGTAGTCTTCTTTCGCGGGCTTGCGGAGCACAACAACTGTTGCCTCTTTCCAGGGCCGTGGAAAGTATCCATGCGCCAGGCACTTGTTCATCAAGCGCAAAGCTAGGTCTGGATCTAGCTGGATCGCGTGGCCCCATATGTCCGCCGTCAGACCGTCGGAACCGGGGGCTTTTTTGGGGTTGAACGAGGAGACTGCTCGCCTTAGCTCATCAAGAGTGAACGGAGGATCCAAGGGTTCAACTTGGTTCCCGCCGTTCACTTCTTCCGCTCTTTGCCGCATCTTTTTGTGCTCCTCATTATCCCCCTCCGGACGGTCTTCAGGGTAGAACGCTTGTGCTAGGTACCTCGCTGACTCTTCGGGGTCCAATGTCTTAGCATCCCTCACCATCGGTATGTCCTCCTCTCTTTTCTCTGTTCTCCGGATCACTCTGTATATTCCCTCCCACAGACCTTCTCGGTCTTGTATCTCACAGAAACCCTTCCAACTCTCGACCTGTGCTTTGACTATTGCTTTTTCGTACTCTTCTTTCTGTTTCAGGTACTCCTCAACAACCTTTGGTCTACGAACCGGCGCTGCACATCGGATCCTCCGCTTCTTGGTGACCACCTGCCTCTTCAGGCTGGCGAGTTCGTCTGACCACCACGGCACGGTTAGCTTCTCTACTGTCTTCTTTTTGGACATCACTTTGGTACAGGCGTCTTGTACCGCCGTCGTCAGTTCCTCGACTACCAGGTCTAACTTGTGCACGCTGTCGATTTCATCGAGCAGGCTTGCAGTCAAATTGTTGTTTTGCATAATTTGGACCAGTTTCTTACGAAACTGGCCCCAATTTGCCTTCTTTGTATTATAGATCCTGGTAGTCCGGTGCACCGTGATGCCCATAGACTTTTCGAGGTTTATAAAGAACTCTATGCCGTTGTGGTCCGACCCCGTCAGGTCATCGACGACTCGCCAGCCGTCGGTCACCGACAGCATATCCTCTGTGCAGGCTGTGACGTCGACGCAGCTTGTGTAACGCCTGTTACCACGAACTACGTCGAAGGTTGGAGTTTCCCCTGTGTTGAGTATTTGCAGTCCAAGCTGGTCGAGAGCTCCCAGCATATCGTCGCCTCTGCTATTGGTCTCACTACTGCCCCACCAAACACTCCAGGCGTTAGTGTCTCCTCCTATAATGAGCTTATGCGGGCCGGTCTCGCTTTCCACCTTCCTAAGGCTGTCCAGGTATGGCCCCAAGGGCTGGTCTGGCTCAAAATAGAACGAGACCAGAGTTAGTTTCCAGGCACCAGTTTGGATCCCCACCACGACAATGTTTTCCGTGGTGAGTTCTGGGTACTGCTTTACGGTAACTTTTGGATCAAAGACGGCTATGGCCGCTTTGACAGTCCCTTCTCCTTGCCTGGTGCACTGAAAGATTCGGACGCCTCTGGTCCCACTCATCCTTTTAGCGTTGCCTACATAGGGCTCTTGGATCAGCGCTGCAGTCGCTTTGCGCTGCTCGGCCTCGATCATAAGCTCATGGGTCGCCAGTCTCTTCCTTTGAAGATTCACCTGGAGTATTTTGTGCGGCAGTGTGTCTACTGGGACCACCTTAGCAATAGGCGACGGTCGCACGTGCTAGCCTGTCCCATCTGACTCGAATAGGACACTCGGGGTTGAACGCATTGTGGTCCGTCTTCTCCATCTTCGCCTTGACGCAGTTATGGCATTTTGGGCAGTCCGCCTTTAGCCACTGGGCACACTCTGCACGCAGGTGTGGGCCTCCACAATGGCTGCATAAATCGGCCGGTTCTTTACAGAGTCGTCGACTATGCCCGTACCCAAGGCACCTCGTGCACTGCACCAGTGGCGACTGATCATCGACGAAGACGGTTTGAAGATCAATACGCGCTCTTCCCTTATCGAGCATCCTGTTGTAGATTGTCGGGGACGTGCTGACTATCACGTTCTGGGTCTGGGGGTTCCTGGAGTTCTTCTTTTATTTTATAAGGAGTCGGTCTTCCTCGCTGTCAAGGTCGCGAAAGACATCCCGGTTTTGATTACGTAGCGCCCCCAGCACTTCCTCATCCGAGTAGATGCGAAGGACGCCCCGGAAAACCAACAAAGGATCTTTATTTTTCACCTCCTCGACAACGAGATGCTCTCCTGCCTTCTCTAGTCTTTCCCTTACTTTATCCCTTTCTTCTACCGACCTACATCCCATAACAATCTTCCTATCCTTTGCCTTTCGCACGCGTTCTATCTCAACTCCTCCATCTTTGGCTTTGACAGCCTCTCTAATTTTGTTGATAATTTCCTCTCCTGTGTCCCCTTCGTCCTTGGACGTCACCACTATCGAGTGCAGTGCGGTCCTTCCTGGGGTCTGCCTTTTCGGTGGACCCGCCGCTACACTCGCGTAGGTGGCCGTCTTCTCCAACAGTTCCCCCTGCCTCTCCATCACCTGCTGCAGCTTTTCCATCTTCTCGCTGCTCTCCTTCACCAGTGCGCTGTGCTCCGCTAGTGAAGCGAGCAACGAGATAACCTCCGGGAGGTTTTTGGGTGCTTCTGGCGGAGGTGTGACCTCCTCTCTTGCCAGCTCAAATCCCTTCACTTGTGCAGCAGCCGCCGCCTCTTCTTTCACAAGCTGGTACAGCCGTTCCACCGATTGGGTGATCCCGGCTCTCAGATCTGCCCTCAAATTGCGCGAATCGCCAAGGTGCGACTTCGCGCGCAGAAGGCAGTTGCGAGCCTCGGTCACCCGATCGGTGGGTTTGTTCGGCTGCAGCTGGCTCGTCCCCGGCGACATTCCCAGCGTCTCAGTGGAAGTACGGCGCGCCACAGCCCTGCCATCAGATGGGGTGCGCTTTATGGACTTCTGGAAAGCCGCCACGGTCTGGGCAGCTCTCTTAGATGACTGCGCAGTGGTCAACGGAAGAGGCTGAGACGCCGCCATTCTCCCATCCTCCCACTCACCAATGCTTCGCCTCACGCTTGAGGCTTGAATTGAAGCAATGGGAGGAGAGACCTCCCCCTCGAAGGTGATGGATAGTGCCGCATTCGATGGAGAGACTTGGGGATCTACGGAAGATTTTTTGGCTGGGGTCCTGGAGAGGAACATGGTGAGGGAAAACAAAAATTTAATAGAAAAAGCAATAACTGATATGATAAAATAATAATTATAATAATTGAATTAAAATTTTTCTTAGCCTAATTTACTGATCCCTGTAAAGAGGGGATCAGTATGTCCAATTAATTGAAAGTCCTTGTTCCTCAATAGAGGTGTCAAAGTACAATATGTCCTCAATAGAGATGTCTGGCTCTATATCAATTTAAATATTTTGATAGGGTATGTATCTAGTCAGTAAATTTGTATAGGTAAAATATAATATAAAAACGGCACAATGAATAAACACTTAACAACTAAACAAAACTCTGTTTTATATTTAACAGCGTCTTAGACACTAAGGAGTGGTCCAATCTCGCCTCTACCAGACCCGGTAGGGTTCCTGGTGTCAAAATTCAGGAGTCGCTACTTTTTCATTTTTCGACTCTACATAGAGTCAGTTTGATTAATTGGACAGAGCTCGCCGAGCCCGCTCCAACGACCCCAAACTCGGGGTACCTAGCCCCAGGGGTTCCGGAGCAATCGAAGTGCAAAAATAATAGTTTCTGACCAAGATGGCCGCTCAAATATGGTTACACTGTGACTACTCCGCAACCACTGAACCGAATTCCAACGTGTTTGGGTCCGCCTACACGTGCTCGACGTGATCTGGCCGGCTACGATGGTTTCAGGCCGAAAAATCTTCAGGCGCTGAAAATGCCTGAAAACAACTGGGGCGGGTAGAGAGCGATCCGACGATGACCACTAAGAAAACCCGAGGTTTCTACGACCTCTAGTTTGGGAGATATCCGATTCCGAAAACCGATCTGACAGTTCAAGAACTGTCAAATCCGAATTTCAACACGGTATAACTTTCCTTACAGTTGAGGTAGAACACTCGAGTTTGGGTTCTTTCGCCTTGGCTCGCTCCGCTCCGTCGCGCAAAATGATTTTCAGGTTCCTGAAACTTCTTGACGCCGATTCGCCTGAAAACGGGTTTGCCCGACAGAGGCGGTCCCCCTAATCACCAATGCGAAAACCGCAGCTCCCTGCGGCCACCGGTCCCGGAGATACGTCGGCTCAAAGTTTGCCAAGATGGCCGCCGATCTGTCAAATGCCAACTTTGGATGGCTGTAACTCCGCAACCGTCTGTCCCAGAGAGATGCGGCCTCGAATGTTGTGGCCGGCTTGACCCCGTCTATCTCACAAATAAGGTTTCAGCGCAAAAAAATTTCAGGCTCTGAAAACGCCTGAAAACCCATTCGGCCCAAAGACAAGATCAGGCCACACAGTTATAAAAAAGTCTGAGGTTTCTGCGACAAACGGTTCGCCTGCTATAATAATTTAAAACTTAGAACCAATAAAACCAAAATGGTGGACTTGGGCCAAAATCCGCAGTTTTTAGTATTTTTGCCCCAGCTTTTGGCTTAATTGAGGTGAAATATAGTATTTAGACCCAAATCCGTCGCAAAATTATAATATTAGCTATTATTTTCCTATTTATTAAGGAAAAACACAAAAAATTCAACAACTTCGCGACCGTTGGTCGCAAAAATCTGAAAAATTTACAGAATATATAATAAAATAAGGTCTATCGAATATAATAAAAATAATAAATTACTGAAAAAGATTTTAAAGAAATTTTTTAATTTTCGAAAAATTTTCAATCTTTGCTTACAGTCTAAAAACTATTAGGGCTAAAAATCAACCAACCAGTCGGTATCTTCTCTCCGCAAGCGCGCCAAAGATAGCAGTTGCAAAATTTTGATATTCGTCCTCGTTCCGCCGCAATTTGCAGTTGAAGTTCAAATCTTCAAATTGCCGCCAAAAACCAAACGGTGGCTGAAAAATTCGGCTGGTTGCTGAAATATGTCTTTGGTGCACTGTTCTTCTTGCGACCAAAAACTGGTTGCGCTCGCCCTTCTAGATTGGGTTTTAAGCACCACGTGGTTTCTGGTTTTTCATCAATTTCCTGAGAACCGAATGGATTTCAGGGTCGGTGGTGATGACATAGGCTGCTGGATCTTATTCCTCTCCAATTCCGCTCCCAAAAATGGCTGTAGTAAGACTCCTGCTCCTCTGGTATGCGTTGAGAGGTTCTTATTTCGAAAACTAACCTCAAATGAGACAGTTTTCGTCTTCCAGAGCTGGTAACACTGCAATCCAGAGTGCACTCTTACTGACACTGCTCGGGGAACACTTTTCCACGCACGACAAGACCAAATTTGTTGAAATCGGTGCACTTTTTACCACTTTTTCGGAATTTAAAGTGCGGAGCAACTTGGAAAACGATACGACCGCCACGAGAGCTGGGGGGGAACTCTGGGTTAGGTTAGGTTAGGTTAGGTTAGGTTAGGTTAGGTTAGGTTAGGTTAGGTTAGGTTAGGTTAGGTTAGGTTTTTTTTTTTTTTTTTTTTTTTTTTTTTTTTTTTTTTTTTTTTTTAAATACTTTCTACCTCCGACGTTATCGGAGTCTATGTACGCCTGATCCTCTTTGTCATACCAGTTCTCGCTTTTGTTCTTCTCGCACGTTCATGCTGCATACTTTATCTTTCTTCATTCATCATCTTTCATTCTTTGTTCTGGGTGGGATTCCCATTACGAACCTATTCTGACTACCTTTTTATATTCATTTTTATTCCTTTTTTAATTTATTACAATGTGGGGGGAAATAACGGTCAATGTGGGTCTTTTATTTCTTTTACATATATCTTAATCTATCCAATTTTTCTTCATTTTCTTATGTTAACAATATCTTTCTATTTCTATTTCTACTTATACTGCTTACTCTAATGACATTTTATACTTATTTCTATGCTTAATATATATATTACTATAATATACTACCAGCATACTTGCTTAAGCTGTTTTGTTTCTCTCTATTGCTTTCTGTGCAATCTTTGTGCAGTAGTCTAGAAATTTCTCCCTATCTTTTCCTCGCATCACTTCCCCCACAATATCTTTGTCTAATTTTATTTCCAGAGCCTGTTCCAGTTCATATCTGTCCACAGCGTGTGCAGGGCATTCCAGAAGCAGGTGTGGTACGGTTTCGTCCTTGTTTGGGTCGCAGATGCACGATGGGCTCTCCCTGCACCTGAAGCGATTCAGGTACTCGGAGAATCCACCGTGCCCCGTCATTATTTGTACCCTAATGTTGGTAAGATCCATTTTTCTTATTGTTCTATACGCTGCCACCGCATCTGGGAAAAAGATCTTCGTAACGTTGGCAGTTTGGCCGGACTTGTATCTCCGATTCCATTCGTCGAGCGTCGCCATACGTATGTGGCGCTTGACGAATGAAATCGGGCATAGATCATAGTCTGGTCTTTTCTTAAGGTTCATGGCGGCCTCTTTCGCCAGCTGATCCGCTCTTTCGTTGCCCTCTAACCCTGCGTGGGCCTTTATCCAGAACAAGGATACTACCTTGTTCTGGAGAGACGCAGCTGTTATATTCTCTCTGGCCTCTACCGCCAGGGGATGAAGGCAACTGGGGTTTTTCACGGTCAAAAGAGCCGCCATGGAGTCGCTGAAGACCCCGAAGGTAGGCGCCGTGCTGTTCCTAATTTCCCGCGTTGCCCGGCATATCGCGAGTAGCTCAGCCTGGTAAACGGTACAGTAACCTGGGAGCGCCAACTTCAGGGCGCGCGTCTCGGACTCTCTGTTCCATATGGACAGCGCCGCACCAACACGCCCCCCAATCTTACTACCATCAGTGAAGATTTTCACCTCTTGGTCAGAATTGGCGTCAACATCCTCCCGGTTTACCAGGCCGACGATCTTCAGGTCGCTTCGGTTCGCGGGATGCGGGGATTCCAGTGCAGAAGTCATCCGTTCCACCTCCCTGTCCCCCAATATGGCCTGTGGTACCCCTTTCTTGGCTCTATACAGTGATGCCACCTCGTGGATTCTAAGATCCAGGGGGAGTATCCCGGCTAGTAGGAGCACCGAGTTCAGTGAGACGGTTCGGTACGCCCTGCACATTTTCTGTGCTATTCCCCGCTGCACGACGCCTAACTGTTTGATCATTCCCAGTTTGTTAGCGGCATCCGCCCATGCACTGGCAGCGTACAGAACTATTGGTTCCACCGTAGCAACGTATATAATTTTAACAACCTCCGGATTTAGGCCCCAGTTTACTTTTGCCGCCCTGCTCAGCTGTTTGTGGACTGCGATCGCTTTGCGGCATACTTCCGAAACGTGCTCGTTAAACGTGAGCCTGTCGTCGATGGTGACACCCAGTATTTTAATTTTTCTGGACATAGCGATGTCGACCCCGCCCATGCTTAGGCGTGGGACGTCATATTTTAACTTCTTTGTAATGACCATCGCACTGGTCTTGTGCGGTGCGAAGTTTAGCTTGTTTTCCACGCCCCACGCCCGAACACGTTCGAGGGCGGCATTCGCCTGCCTCTCTATTTCCAATGCCGTGTCACCATCGAAGACCAGGATCACGTCGTCAGCGAAAGCTTGCGCGTAAATTCCTCTTCTCTCGAGTTCTTTGAGGAGGGGATCCAGTATGAGGTTCCAGAGAATGGGGCCTCCAATTGAGCCTTGCACGCAACCCTTCTCCGTGCTTCTCTGATGCTCAGCGCTGGCGTACCTTACCCTTACTTTCCTGTCGCGCAGATAGCTGTCGATGACCCTTCTCAGGTTGACCGGACACCTTTCCTCAGCCAGTCGGACTCTTATAATTGGCCACCAGGCGTTGTCGAAGGCTCCCTCTATGTCCAGCGATATTAATGTTATTATTTTCTTTTGCTTCAGCTTGTTGCGTATTCTTTGCATAAGGGTATAGAGGGAGTCTTCGGTACTCCTTTGTGGCATGAATCCGTACTGGCGAGTACTCATCCTCGGTGCTAAGTAGAACCTGAGTCGGGCCACCAACATCTTCTCATAGATTTTTCCAAGTACCGGCAGCAGGCCGATTGGGCGGTACGCCTTTGGTGTTGTATAATCGGTTTTCCCTGGCTTCCGTAACATAACCACTGTTGCCTCTTTCCATATTTTGGGGAAGTGGTTAAAAGCGAGACATCTGTTGAGTATTGCCAGGAAAATTTCAGGGTCTTTGCTGATAGCACGGTTGCAAATATCGGCTGTGAGGCCATCCATTCCCGGAGCCTTCTTTGGATTGAAGGACTCGCTCGACGCCTTCAATTCGGCTATGGTGAATTGAGGGTCGTATGTCTCACCATTTTCACCTTCATTCACCTTTTCCGCCTCAATTCTGACCCGGTTGTGGTGAGGGTCGTCTGCAGCTGGGTGGTCCTCTGGATACAGGGTCTCCGCCATGTATCGGGCGGACCCTTCCGCGTCCAGCACTTTACCATCTCTCACCAGCGGTGGGTCCTCCACCCTACTCGCTGTCCTGCCTATAACCCGATAAATCCCCTCCCACACCCCCTCCCTATCCTGTTTGCAGCAGAACTCCTTCCAGCTCTCTGTTTGGGCTCTGGCTGCCTCTGACTCATACTCATTTTTCCGTTGCAGGTACCTTTCGACAACCATGGATCTACGGACTGAAGCAGCACACCTGATTCTCCTCTTTTGGGTAGCTACCGCTTTTTTCAGATGTTCAAGCCTCTCCGACCACCACGGCAAGGTAAGTTTTTCTACTTGTTTTTTAATTGGCATGGATGCTTTGCATGCTTTTGTAACAATATCTGTGTAATTATTTACTATTTTATCTAATTGCTCTATATTGATTGTTTTTTCTATTTCTTCCTTTGTGATTTTGTGTTCTTGGCTCAGCTGGGTGAGTTTCGCATGAAACTCAGGCCAGTTGGCCTTTTTTGTATTAAATATTCTAGTGGTTCTTTCTACCTTTAGCCCTTTTGATTTAGTTTGTAAAATTTTGAAGATAATCCCGTTGTGGTCGGAACTGCTTAGGCCCTCGACGACTTTCCAGTCTGCTACCTTGTCGAGGATATTTGCCGAACAAGTTGTTATGTCGACATAGCTGCTGTAGCGTTGTCCTCCCCTGACTGTGTCGAAGGTCGGGATATCTCCTTCGTTTAGTATATGCAGCCCAAGCTCCCCGAGAGTCCCACATACCTCCTCTCCCCTGCGGTCAACTGTTGGGCTGCCCCACCAGGTGCTTTTTGCGTTTGCGTCGCCTCCAACGATTATGGGCTTAGAGCCATTTGTGGCAACTATTTCTTTGAGGTGGTCTAAATAGGGCTCCACTGGTTTGTCCGGTTCAAAGTATATGGACGCCAGAGTGATCTCCCAGGCACTGGTCTGGATACCCACCACAACGATGTTATTTGTGGTGAGTTTTGGGTACTGCTTTATGTTGAGATTGCTATCTAAGACAGCGATTGCAGCCTTAACGGTCCCTTCTTCATTTCCAGTGTTCTGGAAGATCCTTACACCCTTGTGGCTCTTCATTGTCCTGCTCCCCCTATATATGGCTCTTGCAACAAGGCTACGGCTACCCCCCGTTTTTGTGCCTCGAGCAGCAGCTCGATTGTTGCAAGCCTTTTTCGTTGGAGGTTCGCTTGCATATAGCTATATGTGGTAGTGGCAACGTTGGCGTCAACAGTATGCAACGGTCGACCGGGCCAATTCGTCCCACCGGCGGCGCACAGGGCACCCGGAGCTGAAGGCATTGTGCTCTGTCTGCGTCAGTTTCGCCTTTTTGCAGTTTCTGCAAGCGGGTGGTTCCTCAGCTAGCCAGTCCGCGCACTCTGTTCTCAGATGGGGACCACCACAGTGGCTGCAAGCGTCTGTAGTCTCTTGGCAGTGCTTTCTGCCGTGGCCATACCCCAGGCAGCGCGTGCACTGGACTAGTGGAGTCTGGTCTTCTGCTCTGACCCGCTGGAGATCAATGTAAACATAGCCCCTCTCCGTCATCCGCCTCCAGACATTGGGTGACACGCTTATAATTACGTGGCTGGCGTGAGGGTTTCTGGCTCTTCTTCTATATTTTACTGCTATCCTGTCCTCCCCCTCAACCAGGCCGCGGAAAACAGCCCCGTTCTGGTTCCTGAGAGCCTTGAGGATGTCCTCATCAGTATTTACTGACAGGACATCCCCAAGCCTGATCAGCGGGTCCTTGTTTTCCACGTCCTCGATGGTGAGGCTACCTCCTTCTTTCCCTATTCTTTCCTTCACCTTATCCCGTTCTTCCTTGGATCCAAACCCCATTATTACTTTCCTATTTTTAGCTTTTCTTACCCTCTCCACCTTTACCCATCCTTCCTTAGCATCTATGGCCTTTCTAACTCTTTCGAGCACCTCCTCTCCTGTTTCCGTCTCCACGGTCGAGGCGACCGCGACCGAGTGCAGCGTACGCTTTTGCAGCGTCCCATCACTCCGGGCCGCGGTCACCCCGGCGTAGGAAGGCGTTTCTGTCTTTTCTATCTTTTCAACGTGCCTTTCGATCGTATCCTTCAGCTCTTCTATTTTCCTGCCGCTTTCCCTTATCAGGTTGGTATGCTCCATCAAACATTCCATTAGTAGGCTTTCGCCGGGGGTAGGGGTGGGAGAAGGGGTGGAGTCAGAAGGTGAAGCAGCACATGCTGCCACTCCCTCCACCACCCGCCCTCCCCCCGTTGTACGTTGCTTCGTCTTGAGCTCCGACTCAGCTTCCTTGACCAGTTCGTGAAGCCGTGCGAGTGCCTTCTCGACCCCTTCTTTTATTTCCGTCTTTAGGTTTCTCGAGTTCCTTAAGTGGGCCTTTGCCTTATTTAGACATGCAGCCGCTTCCATCGCTCTACTGGCATAGCGTTTTGGGGGAGACTCCTCGTTTCCCACTGACGCCCTGTGCGTGGCGGTGGAGTTTCCATGTGTGAGTGCAATTCCTGTTGCGGAAGGCACAGGTTTTTCAGCCACCTTTGTTGTTGCTGCAGGGCCTGCCTGCATTGTCACATTGATCCTTGCTGCTTGGTTACCCGCTTTTGTAGTCGGCTCCTCACTTGGCATGGTGGCCTCCCACCTGTCGATGCTTTTGCGGACGGCCTCCTTTGGGGGTGACCTATTGCTCTCTGGTTTTTTGACAGGCGTGCGGTGCCCAAACATTTTGGGAATGTGATGCGGAGGGGGCAGATAATTTTGTAAAAGTTGTAAATAGTGGCCCCTTTGCTATAACCGCTAAAAGATTGCACAGGTAGAGTCAATGTATATATTGAGTATCTGACTCTTGTCAGTACATAAACACACAAACAAAGAAAACAAAATTAAAAACAAAATTGAGAGAAAAAAAAAAAAAAAAAAAACTCTATGTAGAGTCGTTTTTCTACACCAACATATGTCCTGAAGTTAGTAAAGTTAATGTTACTTCAGTGTAAAACCAAAGTAAACTTCTATTTAGTCACTCTTGGGTAGAGTCAACTCTACTATGATCACTGTGTGCCGTGTAGTAGTTTTAGTCTACTTAAATCTATTTGCAGGTGGAAATTTACAAAAATTTATATAAACACGTTTTGGCTCTATGTAGAGTCTCTAGACTAAATCCAAAAATTTCTTAAGACTATTTTCTATCACATACAAAAAACTCCATAGCTCTAGCTCTCTCCGTTCGCGAGATATAACAAGGATTAGTTTAGGGGTTTCCACCCCTAAAGTGCCCCAATAATACCTTTTCAATGTTAGTAATCGTATACAATTTAGGAATAAGCCAAATTAGTAATCGATATTTTTTAAATTTTTATTTTTAAATTTATATTCGTAATTTTTCTAAGTCCAGAAAACGAAAGCTTGTTTTTAGGGGTAGGGGGTTGGGAACCTAGGGGTTGGATGCAGGGGGAGGGGGAGTTTAAGGGTTAGGGTGTGCGAAGCAGAGGGGGTAGGTTAGGGAGGGGGGTGGAAAAATTTCGTTATTTTTGAGCTAGGACGCACGGTTTACGAGCTACAAGGTATGTTTTGAAAAAATTTTTGGCAAAAATACCTAAACAATTTTATCTCTTTGCCGTCGAACGGCTGAGAAGGGTATTTTTAAAAATTTGTCACACCTTCCCTTATAATTTAGTTTCACCGGAAACAGTCTTGGATTGCAGTGTTTTAGTAGGGCCGTACGTTCGCGTGGATCCCACGAGGGTGGGTCATTTAGTCAATTATTTATTTGCCCTCAAGCTTAGGGGTAGTTCTTCGTCAACTACGTTTGCATTGTTTTGACCTTAGGAACGAGATCTCGAAACGAGAAAAAATATTAGGGTGTAAGTCGCGGGCCAAATTTATTGACAAGCCCCTTATCTTCCCTCATGGATATCCAGAAACCCAAAATTTTTCCCGTTTTCCCAAAAAAGCTCTTTGGGGGTAGTTTTTGGGGGTGTCTACGTGAAAGTCGACCTTATGAGAGAGAACCGATTTGGTGTTAATTTTTCGATATCTCGCTCCCCTGAGGCTCCAGAGGGTGTACAAACTTATCCGGTAATGCCGTCCGGGACCCTTAGTCTGACTTAAATTCTATATTAAATCTAATCTTAATCCTACATACAGTTTAGAAATTTTGTTCCGCAGGGGATGAACCGGTCCTTAATGTCCCGCCAGTCCGGGGGTCCTCCGATGCCCGCACCGCCCTCGGGAGTCTGCCAAAGTTGGGGGTGGCTGACAACTTACTGCAAAAGGCTCCTAGCGCAGAAAATTTGCGTCCTAGGGGCTTGGTCCTGAAGAGTTTTCTTCTTTGGAGGTGTTCTTTCTCTGAATACTGCCGGGAGCAGGTCGTCACAGGTATTTTCGGTTCTGCGTGACGTCACAGGTTTCACCTTGTTTTGTAGTTTATTAGTAGCTCAAGAAGTACTTGTCGAAAAAATCTGAAATTTTGCACACGTATTGTACGGAGGGTGAATAATTTTTTGAAGTCCCGAAAAGGTGACGTCACCGATCTTGTTTCAGCTCTGGATGGGTTAAAAGTTCGTAGTACTTTTAAAGTCCTCTATTTTCCAGGGGGGTGCTCCGATTTCGACAATCGAGGTGTCGGCTGGCTGGTCTCAGTGTTGTACACGCTGCTCAGCAGATGGGAAATTCCCAGGCGTCCGGAATCGGGAGCACGTGGCCACGTGGTTTTTGGATTTTCCTTTGTAGCTCGGCGAGTTTTGCCCGGAAAAATCTAGGACTTCGTCTGATTGTAGCTGCCCCTGGTGCGCTTTGAACTGCAGTTCGAAAAATGTAGGTTACCGCTGAAAATCGGGCAGCGTCGCAACAGGAATGTCCAATTTGGAGGTTAAAATCCGTTTTTTGGGGCTAGTTTCGCACAAAATGGTCCGATCTCAGCACTAATTTCACGAATGGATAGTACTCGGGAACGCGCAACTTTTAATGTATAACACTTTGTATTTCGCGTAAAAAAACCCGTTCGAACGATTTTTTGAATCCGACCGCCACGAGAGCTGGGGGGGAACTGGTTAGGTTAGGTTAGGTTAGGTTAGGTTAGGTTAGGTTAGGTTAGGTTAGGTTAGGTTAGGTTAGGTTAGGTTAGGTTAGGTTAGGTTAGGTTAGGTTTTTTTTTTTTTTTTTTTTTTTTTTTTTTTTTTTTTTTTATTCTCTACCTCTGACATAATCAGAGCCTACTGGGAAACTAATTCTCTTTCATACCAGTTCTCGCTAGCTTGCCTCTCGCACTTTTATTCCACATACTATTTCTTTCTTTCATTCTTCCTCTTTTATTCTCGCTTATGGGTGGGACTCCCATTTTGCTCTATTCTAAAAAGTCTATCTATATATGTTTCAAACCACATGTCTATAATATACATTTCTATACTTTATTTCTTAGGGTTAATAATACACTGATGGCTTCTTTATTACCAACAAAATTACATTCTTACATTTTAACAGTTCTTTATAATTTCCTAGTTAGTGCTTACATATTAAGATACATTTTTACAATTTATCTTATAATATACTTAGTTTACCGTTTTTACATTCCAAATAGTATTTTTAGTTCTTACATAGTTTTCTAGTTTCACTTTAGAGGGTTTCTTAATACTTTTCTAAATTGCTTTTATTTACTCCTAACTTACATGCTAGGGGGTACAGTCTTACTTGTTATTTTACTTTTTCATATTTTTATTTTGTACTTTGTTCTACTGTTTACTATATGTATAATTTACTTTCTGTCATATTCTATATGCTCACTTGTATATATTTACTATATAGCGGTTGCATACTCTACCGATTGCTCTTGTTTCTTTTTATTACATTTTGCACGATTTTCACACAGTAGTTTAAGAACTTATTCCTATTTTTCCCCAGCATTATTTCTCCTATACTATCTCTGTTCAGATTAGTTCCTAATTCCTGTTCTATGTTACTTCTTTCATAAGCGTGCACAGGACAGCAAAGCAGCAGATGTGGTACCGATTCCTCAATATTTGGGTCACAGATACACGATGGACTCTCCTTACACTTGAAGCGATACAAGTATTCGGAGAATCCACCGTGCCCTGTCATGACCTGAGTCAGATACCCATTGATTTGTAGCTTCCTGATTACCCTGTACGCCGCCACCGCATCCGGGAAAAACATTTTGGTAACAGAAGCCGTAGCACCAGTCCTATATCTACTGTTCCATTCGTCAAGCGTTGCCGTACGAATGCAACGCTTGACGAATGAGACAGGACACAGGTCGTACTCCGGCCTCTTTTTGCTCAAAACGGCAGCCTCTTTTGCCAGCTGATCCACTCTCTCGTTACCTTCAATCCCTGCGTGAGCTTTTATCCAGAACAAGTTCACTACCTTGTTCTGGAGAGAAACTGCTGCTAGGTTTTCTCTTGTTTCCACTGCCAGGGGATGAAGGCAACTGTGATTTTTCACTGACATGAGAGCTGCCACTGAGTCACTATATATACCAAAGGTGGACGCCGCACTTTTCCGGATCTCCCCAGTTGCCCTGCATATCGCCAAGAGCTCCGCCTGGTAGACCGTGCAGTAATTTGGTAACGCCAACTTGAGGGTACGTGTTTCAGCCTCGCTGTTCCACAATGACAGCGCAGCGCCAACACGCCCCCCAATTTTGCTCCCATCGGTGAAAATTCTCACCTCTGGTTTGGCGCTGGCGTCAACCTGCTCTTGGTCTACCAGACTTTTGAACTCCAGGTCGACATGCCTGGCGGGGTGCGGAGACTTCAAAGCAGACACTGGCCGCTCCATCTCCCTGCCCCCCAATATTGGCAGTGATACTCCTCTCTTGGCCTCATACAGTGAAGCCATCTCGCGGGCTCGGAGATCCAGAGGAAGTATCCCTGCCAACAGGAGCACCGAGTTGAGGGAGACGGTGCGGTATGCTTTACACATTTTTTGTGTAATTCCGCGCTGTACGACGCCCAACTGTTTTCGGATGCCCAACTTGCCTGCCGCTGGCGCCCATACGCTAGCAGCGTACAGGATGATAGGTTCTATTGTCGCCACATATATAATCCTGATGATTTCAGGATTTAGTCCCCAGCTAATCCTCGCTGCCCTGCAGAGCTGCTTATGTACTCCGATCGCTTTTTTACAGACGTTTCTGACGTGCATGTTGAAGGTCAACTTGTCGTCGACGGTGACACCCAGGATCTTTATTTCCTTGGACATAGCTATTTCGATCCCTCCCATGCTCAGCCGTGGGGTGTCGTATTTTAGTTTTCTTGTTATTGTCATTGCTTTTGTCTTCTGCGGCGCAAATTTTAACTTGTTATCGACACCCCACGCCCGAACATGTTCGAGGGCGACATTTACCTTCTGTTCTATCTCCATTGCTGTGTCACCGTCGAAGACAAGGACCACATCGTCTGCAAACGCCTGTATGTGAAGATCTTTTGCCATCAAAGTTTTCAGGAGGGGATCCAGCAGCAAGTTCCAGAAATTTGGACCTCCGATAGAGCCCTGCACGCAGCCTTTGGTCGTGCCTTTGGAGAACTCTTCACCCGCATACCTGACCCTAACCCTTCTGTCCCTTAGGTAGCTGTCGATGACCCTCCTCAGGTTTAAGGGACACTTTTCCTCAGCCAGTCGGACCCTTATTGCTGGCCACCAGGCGCTGTCGAAGGCTCCCTCTATGTCTAAGGATACTAGCACCACTATCTTTTTTAAAGCAAGTTTTTCTTTTATGTGCTTCATTAGGTCATAGAGGGAGTCTTCGGTGCTCTTTTGGGGCATGAAGCCGTACTGACGAGTACTCATCCTCGGTGCAATATAGAACCTGAGGCGAGCCATCAACATCTTCTCAAATACCTTGCCCAAAACAGGTAGGAGGCCGATGGGCCTATATGATTTTGGGGTGGTGTAGTCTGTTTTCCCAGGTTTCTTTAGCACCACCACCGTGGCCTCCTTCCAAGACTTTGGAAAATATCCGTATTTTAGGCATTGGTTCAGAAGGGCCAGGAAGGCATCGGGTTCCCCTCCAATGGCTTGGCTGCAGATGTCTGCTGTGAGGCCGTCTATTCCTGGAGCCTTTTTAGGGTTAAAGGATTCATACGCACTTTTCAGTTCGATCCATGTAAAAGGTGGATCTTGGGAGTCAAATTCACCTCCATCATTGACCGTTTCCGCCTTTTCTCTAATTTTGCCGTGATGGGTATTGTCGTCACTTGTGAGGTCCTCTGGATAAAAGGTCTCAGCTATCAACTTTACGGAGTCTTTTGCATCAAGCACTTTCCCGTTCTCCATCATTGGCAAATCCTCCCCTCTTTGCGTAGTTCTCCCGATAACCCTGTAGATCCCCTCCCAAACCCCTTCCCTGTCCTGTTTGCTGCAAAATTCTTTCCAGCTCTCGGTTTGGGCCCGAGCTGCCTCCACCTCATACTCCTCCTTCAGTTTTAGGTATTCCTCGACTACCTTCTGTCTACGGACTGGAGCAGCGCATCGTATCCTCCTTTTTCTGGTAGCAACGCTCTTTTTCATCTCTGCGAGCTTCTCCGACCACCATGGCATAGCAAGTTTTTCTTTGGGCTTTTTAATGGGCATTGCAGCGCGACATGCTTCTTGTAAAATTTTAGTGTATTTATCAGTTGTGGTGTCTATTGAATCTATATTAACAATTTGCTCTATTTCAGATTTATGGAATTTGTAATCTATTCTTAATTGAGTAAATTTCTCATGGAATTTGGCCCAATTTGCCTTTTTGGTGTTAAACATGCGCGTAGTTCTTTCTACTTGAGCCCCTTTTGCTCTTTCTAGTCTAAGGCCAAAGAGTATGCCATTGTGGTCGGAGCTCGTGAGGCCTTCGTCGACTCTCCACTGTTCCACCAGTTCAAGAAGGTTGTCCGAACATGCTGTGAGGTCAACATGGCTGCTGATGCGCTGTCCTCCCCTAATGGTGTCAAAAGTTGGAGTCTCCCCTATGTTGAGGATATTCAGCCCGAGCCCGCCGAGAGTCCCACACACCTCCTCACCCCTGCGGTCAACCACCGTGCCCCCCCACCAGGTGCTCTTTGCGTTGGCGTCCCCTCCAACGAGAAACGGTTTTGAACCGTTAACCATACCTATTTGTCTTACCTGGTTTAGATAAGGCTCTATCGGCTTATCCGGCTCAAAATAAAATGAAGCGAGTGTGATCTCCCAAGCACTAGTTTGGATTCCCACCACGACTATGTTTGCCGTGGTGAGTTCCGGGTATTGTATCACTTTGATGTTTTTGTCAAAGACTACAATCGCCGCTTTTACAATCCCATCTCCATTACTAGTGTCTTGGAAGACCCGCACTCCCCTCTGGCTCTTCATGTCTTTTGAGCAGCCGACGTATGGCTCCTGTACGAGTGCCACAGCGATCCCCCGTTTCGCTGCCTCCAATAGCAGCTCGTTGGTTGCCAGCTTTTTTCGTTGGAGGTTGGCCTGTGCAAATTTATAGGCGATTTTTTCCCCTGGTGCGCCTTTAGCAATATGCGGTGGTTGACCGCGCTATTGCGTCCCATTTACGGCGGACAGAGCACTCGGAACTGAAGGCGTTATGCTCTTTATTGAGCATATTCGCTTTGTCGCAGTTTCTACAAACCGCCGTGCCCCCCGCCATCCAATCCGGGCATTCGGTTTTCATATGGGTACCGCCGCAGTGACTGCACATGTCTGCCTTCTCTGTACAGTGTTTCCGCCCGTGCCCGTAGCCAAGGCAGCGAGTGCATTGAATGAGTGGGGTTTGATCTTCTACCCGGATTCTCTGTAGGTCCACATGGACATACCCTCTCTTCGTCACCCGCTGCCATACCTCCGGGGACGTGCTCAACACTACATGGACCGAGTGAGGATTCCTAGTCTTCCTTCGGTACCTAATCTCTAATCTATCTTCCCCGTCGCAGAGGCCGCGAAAAACGTCCCGGTTTTGGTTCCTCAGGGCTTTCACAACATCTTCGTCGGTATTAATTGCCAGAACGTCCCTGAGTATGACCATAGGGTCCCTATTCTTCACGGCCTCTACGATGAGGTTGATACCACTCCCCTCTAGTCTCTCTTTCACTTTGTCCCTCTCGCCCTCCGTTTCAAACCCCATAACTACTTTACGATTTTTGGCCTTCCTAACCCTTTCTACTTTGACCCAGCCTTCTTTAGCTTCTACCGCTTTTCTCACCCTCTCTAGTACCTCTTCCCCGGTTTCTGTCTCATCCTTTGAGGTAACTACGACCGAGTGTAAAGTGTTGCGCTTATCCAACACCCCACCGATACTCCCGGCCGCAGCCACCTGCGCGTATGAGGGCGTCTCGATATAAGCTTTTTGCTCTGCTAGTGTCTTTTTTAATTCTTCCATTTGTCTGCTATTTTGTTCTAGCAGTTTGGAATGGGTCTCTATCTTTTCTATGAGGAGAAAAGCGTCTTCTCTCATAGTTTTCTCTACACTAGGTCCTATCTCTTTTTCCTGAAAGCCAGGGGTCTGTTTCAGGACTTCCATTTCTACCGCGGCGTCTTTTATTAATCTATACATTGATTCGACCGCCAGGGTGATTCCCGCCTTTATCTCTGACTTCAGATTGCGTGATTCTCCAAGTTGAGTTTTCGCTTTCTGAAGCCAGGTCCGGCCTTCCGTCACTCTGTCGGTCGAGACAATTAGTTTTTGTGACGCACTTGCGGCCTCGATGGAGCTTCGCCGCTTAGTCTCCTTTCCAGTTTGAGCCAGTGTGACTTTACGCGCAACTTTCGGAGGGGCCACCGGAATCTGCGCTTGCCTTCTCGGTGACACAATATACGTGACCGATGCTGCTGGCTTTGGGTCCCTATCCCTACTGTTCTCCCATTCGCCAATGCTCTTTCGAACATTGGCGGTGGGTGTCGTTGTTTTCGGAGACGGTCCTGCCGACTCTCTGTCAACTGGAGACTTTATCTCTGAGACTACTTGCTTACGGGGCGTGTGTGCGAGAAACATTCTGCTTTGTCACGAGGTAGATCGTCTTTTATAATTAGTAATATATTTCAGTTACTGGGATACTTATCCTATCCCTGTAGATGGGGGACAGTCCAAGTCAAACGATGCTATAATAAAAGTAAAAAAGAAAAACAAAATAAAAAGGCTAGTTATACCTTTTACTATCCCTGTAGAGAGGAGATAGTAAGTGGTCAAAATTTTACTTGTTACCCCTGTACAAGGGAAATAGCGTCTAATTCCGAGAGAATAAAAACAATCGGTAGAGCGTGCACCGCTCTGTCTTAATGATTTATACAAAGTCACAAATTATGTCTAATTAGGTGCATTTACACCAGAAACACCAGTTTGGGGAGGCTATACAGTTCAATAAAATGAAGTTACTCCAAAAAGGAAGGCTGAGTAGAGATTGCTGACTGTAAATAATTTTCGACTCTACGTAGAGCAGAACTCTACATCCGGTCAGGAAGCCCTCCACGAGCACATTAAAATGAACCCAAACACGGCAGCTCTAGTCTGAAGGGTCTCAAAGATATGACAGTTTGAATTTCCGGTTGTCAATCCAAGATGGCGACCGGGAAACGGTTAATTGAAGTTTTCTCCGAGACCATTCGTCCGAATACTGCCGTTCTTGGGCTCCCCGAACTCAGCTTAATGAGCTCTATCCTCCTGGCTAGGTTTTAGCGGGAAAGAATTTCCGCGCTGGAATTTGAGAAATTCCCCCCCAAACAGAAAGAGTATAACCTGCCGGTGCTCCAGAAGAAAACCCTAGCCTTCTACGACCCCCGGTTCAGGAGCTATCCAAGTCTGAAATCTCGATTGACAGTTCAAGAACTGTCAAAGTCAACTTCCGACCCAGTATAGCTTTCCTTCCAGTGGTCGCAGAACACCCGTGTTTGGACTTGACCGGCTCAGCTCGTTCCGCCCCGTCTGGCAAAGTGGCTTTCAGGATCCTGAAATTTTTCAGCGCCAAAGCGCCTGAAAACTAGCCAGTCCGACAGAAAATGACTTAATAAGCCCCCTTTTAAAAACCGCAGCTCTCTACGACCACTGGGACCGGAGCTATGCCTAATCAAAAAATTTAAAAATGGCTGCCCAACTGTCAAAAGTCAACTTAATATGGTCACAACTCCGTGACCGTTCGTCGGAGAGAGATGCGGTTTTTTCCAGAGTATGTAGCCCAGCCCTGTCAGTCTGGCCGTATAGGTTTCAGAGCTGAAAAACCCTAGGCCCCGAAAACGCCTGAAAGCCTAGAAATTAGAATCTCCAGAACACTCCAATGCCAAATATAAAAATCTGGTGTTCCTACGTTGCCCGGTTGTGAAGTTATGGAAGTTCAAAGTCTTCAACCAGAAAACCAAAATGGCCGAAAGTGGACTTTTTTCGCGTAGTTTGGTTCTTTTTCAACTTAGAAGCGCGAGATTTTGGCTATATAATGTGTTTATTAGTAGTTGTTTACTCCTACAGTAGTATAAATGTCCAAAAGTAATTATTTCACAATTAATTGGCTAAAATTCTTCAAAATTCCATATCTCCTGAACCCCTAAATGTATAATTATTCTAAAATATGGTAAAAATGTGTTAATTTAATCTCTACGTGGACATAAAAACAATTTTTTAAAAATTTTTAAAATGTAAGTGTTTTTTGTATAAAAACAGGTTTTTCACATAAAATTGAATATCTCAGAGTTCTGCAGTAATAAAATTATAATTAAACTTGATTTGTGCTAGGAATACTAGCGCGCAGCCAGATAAATTTTAAAATTCATACGTTTACGATGTTGTTACAAAGATATTTAAGGTCAAAGTTGAAATATTCAAATGCTTATATCTAATTAACTATATAACTTAAAATTATAATAACAGTACCGGATGTCTTCTTTTCTTGCAGGGCAGGCAGGTGTGAAGAAACGAAGTTCCTGTGATGTCTCCTTCCACTGCCTCGTGCGCACGTGGTTTGAAGTTTTTTCAAGTTTTCTCTTGAATTTTCCAGTGGAAAATTCCAGAAGAGATCTCAGCCTGTAGGTCTTCTGAGTCCACACGCCAGAGCGAAATAAAATTTTGGGGTTACCGCATTAGTTTTTGTGCCGTAAGCGTTTATGTGATTCAACACTTAGGAAAAAATAACCTAAAAGCGGTTTTTTCTTTTTCCTCACTTTTTCACCGCAATCCAAGGATTCCACTGACACTTTTCACGTGCCCCGTATCTTTACGCATCGATCGACACTATTTTCACGTAAATCGGTCGACTTTAAACCACTTTTTTGATTTTTTCCGTACGGAGCGTTATAAAAACGATGTGTTCTCGAGCGCGGTTGGACTCAGACTGGGGGGTTAGGTTAGGTTAGGTTAGGTTAGGTTAGGTTAGGTTAGGTTAGGTTAGGTTTTTTTTTTTTTTTTTTTTTTTTTTTTTTTTTTTTTTTTTTTTTTTAAATTTTCTCTACCCCTGACATAATCAGAGTCTACTATCTAGGCTAGTTTCCTTTCATACCAGTTCTCGCTAGCTTTCCTCTCGCACTTTTATTCAGCATTCTATTTCTTTCTTACGTTCTTCCTCTTTTATTCTCGTTTATGGGTGGGACTCCCATATTACTGACTGGTCTATTATAGCCTGACGTTTTACATAATCATGTTTTTATTTATCTCGAGGGTAAATAATACTCTAATTGCCTTTATTTTTCATAATTACAAGGATCTCTCTTTCTAGGGTACATTTGTTTCTTAATTATTTTAACTTACAGTTCTACATTTAAATTTACATTACTTAGACTAAATTTTATATTATTTATTACTACATATTTTCCATTTCATGTATACATACTTTAATGGTTTCTAGGGGTAAATAATACAGTTTTGACTATTTATTCTTATAAGTAATAGGTCTTATTCAAGTTACATTTTTAAGCTTATTTTATTTGTTTCTAGTATCTACGAGTCGTTCCGTTTCTAATTTTTATTTTGTTTTACTGCTCACAATATTTTTATTTACTTTACTATCTTATTTTATATGCCCTACTAATATATGCTACTATATTGTGGTTGCATACTTTACCGATCGGTTCTATTTCGTATAATTGCTTTTTTAGCGATTTGTACGCAGTACTCCAAAAAGACTTTTCTTTTCTTTCCCATCATTATTACCCCTATACTGTCCTCACTTAGATCTGTTTCAATTTCTTGTTCTATATCATTCCTTTCATAAGCGTATGCAGGGCAGCGAATCAGCAGGTGTGGTATTGACTCTGCGATATTTGGGTCACAGATGCATGATGGACTCTCCTTACACTTAAAACGGTGCAAGTATTCAGAGAATCCACCGTGCCCCGTCATGACCTGAGTCAAAATTCCACTTATTTGTAACTTCCTGACTATCCTGTACGCCTCCACGGCAGATGGGAAGAACATCCTTGTGACGGATGCCGTGGTGCCGGTTCTGTATCTGCTGTTCCATTCGTCAAGCGTTGCCGAACGAATGCAACGCTTGACGAATGAGACAGGACAAAGATCATAGTCTGGCTTCTTCTTGCTCAAGATGGCAGCCTCTTTTGCCAGCTGATCCACTCTCTCGTTACCCTCAATCCCTGCGTGTGCCTTTATCCAGAACAAGTCAACTACCTTGTTCTGGAGAGAAACGGCTGTCAAGTTTTCTCTAGCTTCCACTGCCAGGGGGTGAAGGCAACTGTGATTTTTCACTGCCATGAGGGCTGCCATTGAGTCACTGTAGACGCCAAATGTGGATGCCGTACTCTTCCGGATTTCCCCCGTTGCCTTGCATATCGCCAAGAGCTCCGCCTGGTAGACCGTGCAATATTTTGGTAGCGCCAGCTTGAGGGTACGTGTTTCGGCCTCGTTGTTCCACAAGGACAACGCAGCACCGACACGCCCCCCAATTTTGCTCCCGTCGGTAAAAATTCTTATCTCCGGTTTGGCGCTGGCCCCGACCTGCTCCCGGTCCACCAGACTTTTGAACTCCAGGTCGATACGCTTAGCGGGGTGTGGGGACCTCAACGCGGGCACTGGCCGCTCCATCTCCCTGTCCCCCAATATTGGCGGTAACACTCCTCTCTTGGCCTCATAGAGTGAGGCCATCTCACGAACTCGGAGATCCAGAGGAAGTATCCCCGCCAACAGGAGCACTGAGTTGAGAGAGACGGTGCGGTACGCCTTGCACATCTTTTGTGCTATCCCACGCTGCACGACGCCCAGCTGTTTTATAATTCCCAGCTTACCCGCCGCTGGAGCCCATACACTAGCGGCGTACAGGATAATCGGCTCTATCGTGGCTATATAAATAATTTTAACTATTTCGGGGTTTAGTCCCCAGCTAATTTTCGCTGCCCTGCACAACTGCTTATGAATGTTTATAGCCTTTCTACAGACGCTCCCCACGTGCGTGTTGAAAGTCAACTTGTCGTCGACGGTGACCCCCAGGATTTTAATTTCCTTAGACATATTTATTTCGACTCCGCCCATGCTCAGTCGTGGGGTGTCGTATTTCAGCTTCCTTGTAATCGTCATCGCGTTAGTTTTTTGCGGCGCAAACTTTAACTTGTTTTCGACACCCCACGCCTGAACATGCTCAAGGGCAGCGCTTGCCTTACGTTCTAATTCCATTGCTCGGTCACCGTCGAAGACAAGGACCACGTCATCCGCGAACGCCTGCACATAGACGTCTTTTTCTATCAGGCTTTTTAGGAGGGGATCCAATAGAAGGTTCCAGAAGTCTGGGCCTCCAATGGAGCCCTGTACGCAGCCTTTACTCGTGCCCTTGGAGAATTCTTCACCCGCATATCTAACCCTGACCCTTCTGTCCTTTAAGTAGCTGTCGATGACCCTCCTCAGGTTAAGAGGACACTTTTCCTCAGCCAGCCGGACTCTTATAGCTGGCCACCAGGCGCTATCGAAGGCTCCCTCTATGTCCAAGGATATTAGCACGACTATCTTTTTTCGGTCGAGTTTATCTCTGATGTGCTTTATAAGGTCATAGAGGGAGTCTTCCGTGCTCTTCTGGGGCATGAATCCGTACTGGCGAGTACTCATCCTTGGTATAATATAGAACCTGAGGCGAGCCATCAACATCTTCTCATATATCTTGCCCAGAACTGGTAGGAGGCCTATGGGCCTATATGATTTTGGGGTGGTGTAGTCTCTTTTTCCCGGTTTTCTTAGCACCACCACCGTGGCCTCCTTCCAGGGCTTCGGAAAATGTCCGAATTTAAGGCATTGATTCAGAAGGGCCAGGAAGGAATCAGGTTCCCCTCCAATGGCTTGGCTGCATATTTCAGCTGTGAGACCATCTATTCCCGGAGCCTTCTTTGGGTTAAAGGATTCACAGGCAATACGCAGTTCAGTTGGCGTGAAGGGTGGATCTTCGGAATCTTCTGCCGCTTTCTCGTTCACCGTTTCAGCTTTTGCCCGAGTATTTCCGTGATGGGTGTTATCGGTGCTTTTTAGGTCCTCCGGGTAAAAAGTTTCCGCAATCAATTTTACGGAGCCTTCCGCGTCGAGCACCTTACCGTTCTCCATCATCGGTAAGTCCACCCCTCTCTGCGTTGTCCTTCCAATAACCCTGTAAATCCCCTCCCATACCCCTTCCCTGTCCTGCTTGGTGCAGAACTCTTTCCAGCTCTCGGTCTGGGCTCGAGCTGCCTCTGCCTCATATTCCTTTTTCCGTTTAAGGTATTCCTCGACAACCATCGGTCTTCGGACTGGGGCAGCGCATCGCACTCTCCTTTTACTGGTGGCGACGCTCCTCTTCATCTCAGCGAGTTTCTCCGTCCACCACGGCATGGCAAGTTTCTCTTTGACTTTTTTAATAGGCATTGCCTCGTGGCATGCTTTCTGTATCATATCTGTATAGTTATTTGTATATTTGTCTAATGATTCGGTACTAAAGATTTGTTCTATTGCGGTTTTATTAAATTTTGAGTCTATTTTCAATTGCGCGAATTTCCCATGAAATTTTTGCCAATTTGCTTTTTTGGTATTGAAGATGCGTGTTGTTCTTTCTATTTGAACTCCTTTCGCTCTCTCCAGCCTAAAGTCAAAGAGTATGCCGTTATGGTCAGAGCTTGTGAGGCCCTCGTCTACTCTCCAGCGCTCCACCAGTCCTAGGATGTTGTCGAAGCATGCAGTTAGGTCGACATAGCTGCTGATGCGCTGACCTCCCCTAATGGTGTCGAAGGTCGGAATTTCCCCTGCATTGAGGATATTCAGCCCGAGCCCGCCAAAAGTCCCACACACGTCCTCTCCTCTGCGGTCAACCACCATGCCCCCCCACCAGGTGTTCTTCGCATTGGCGTCCCCTCCAACGAGAAACGGTTTTGAGCCGTTAGCCGTACATATCCGTCTTAGTTGATACAGGTAAGGCTCAACTGGCTTGTCCGGCTCGAAATAAAAAGAAGTGAGTGTGATCTCCCAAGCACTGGTTTGTATTCCCACAACGGCAATATTTTCCGTGGTGAATTCCGGGTATTGGATTACTTTTAAGTTTTTGTCAAAGACCGCAATTGCAGCCTTGACAACTCTATCTCCGGTACCAGTGTCTTGGAAGATCCGCACTCCCCTCTGGCTTTTCATCATTTTTGCACTTCCAACGTATGGCTCTTGCAGGAGCGCCACAGAGATACCCCGTTTCTCTGCCTCCAACAGCAGCTCGTTGGTTGCCAGCTTTTTGCGTTGGAGGTTGGCCTGTGCGAATTTAAGGGCGATTATTTGTCCTGGTGCGCCCTTAGCAATATGCAGTGGTTGACCGCGCTATTGCATCCCATTTTTGGCGGATGGGGCATTCGGCACTAAAGGCGTTGTGCTCCTTATTTATCATGTTAGCCCTTTCACAGTTGCTGCACACAGCCGTGCCCCCCGCTATCCAGTCTGGGCATTCGGTCTTCAGGTGAGGACCACCACAATGGCTACACAGGTCCACCTTCTCCGTACAGTGCCTTCGCCCATGCCCGTAGGCCAGGCAGCGAGTGCACTGCATTAGTGGGGTCTGGTCTTCAGCCCGGATCCTCTGCAGGTCCACGTGGACGTATCCCCTTTTTGTCACTCGCTGCCATAGCTCGGGAGACGTGCTCAGGACTATGTGTACGGAGTGCGGGTTCCTTGTCTTTCTCCTATATCGGACTTCTAGTCTGTCTTCTCCATCGTGGAGGCCGCGAAAAACGTCTTGATTCTGATTCCTCAGGGCTTTTTTGACATCTTCATCCGTATTTAACGCTAAGACGTCCCTGAGTATCAGCATCGGGTCTTTATTTTTCACAGCCTCCACGGTGAGGTTGGTGCTATTCCTCTCTAGTCTCTCCTTTACCTTATCCCTCTCACCCTCAGTCTCGAAGCCCATAACTACCTTTCTATTTTTAGCCTTCCTCACCCTTTCTACCTTAACCCAACCTTCCTTTGCTTCCACAGCCTTCCGCACCCTTTCCAGTACCTGCTCCCCAGTCTCTGTCTCGTCTTTTGAGGTGACTACGACTGAGTGCAGCGTGTTGCGTTTTCCTATAGTTGCGCCTACACTACGAGCCGCAGCCACCCTCGCGTAAGAGGGAGTCCCTATGTGCGATCTTTGCTCCTCCAATGCTGTTTTAAGATCCTCCATGCGCTTATTATTTTCTTCCAGCAGTTTGGAGTGCTTTTCTATTTTGCTCATGAGGAGAACTGTTTCTCCTGTGTCTTCCCTCTGGGTCGACAGTTCCTCTGCTTCTAAAGGACCAAGTTTTTGTCTATGGGCTTCAAGCTCCGCTGCCGCATCTTTAATGAGCTTGTACATTGAGTCGACCGCCAGAGTGATACCTGCCTTTATTTCCGACTTCAGATTACGTGATTCCCCCAATTGGGTTTTTGCCCTCTGAAGCCAGGTCCGGCCTTCGGTCACTCTGTCGGTCGAGGCAATTGTCTTTTGCGAACCTCCCGCAGCCTCCATAGAACTTCGTCGCTTCGTTTCTTTACCAATTTGAGGCAATGTAGACTTTAGCGCTACTCTTGGGAGAGCTGCTGGGATCTGAGCTTGCTTTTTTGGCGACACCAAAAATGTGGTTGATGCAGTTGCCCTTGGTTCCTTGGCCTTACTGTTTTCCCATTCTCCAATGCTCTTGCGAACATTAGGAGTGGGTGCCGTTTTTGGAGAAGGTCCTGCCTTCTCTTTGTCGACTGGGGAACTGGTTTCTGGGGTGGCCTGCTTTCGGGGCGTATGTGTGAGAGTCATGATATCGTCACTGGGTAGATCGTCTTTTATTAAAAATATGGTAATGTCCTACTAACTAGATTAGTTCTACTATCCCTGTATATAGGGGATAGTCAGAGTCAATATAGGAGCAATAATAAAAGGTCAGTGTAAATTCTACACTATCCTTGTAAAGGAGGATAGTCAATGGTCGAGGTTGGAATTGATATATAATATCCCTGTAAAAGGGGGATGCCGTCTGATGTCAATATAATAACCGCTGTCAGTAAAGTATGCAGCCTTTTTACAGTCACAAACTAAATTTAGTCTTAAAGCAATATTTAAAAAATTTTGTCTCTATGTAGAGGCAGACTCTACCCTTAGAATGAAAGCACTCCCCGAGCCCTCTCGTATGATTCCAAACTCGGCGGGTCTGCTGCAAAGGGTTCCGGAGATATGGCCGATTGAAGTTTTGGGTTAACTGCCCAAGATGGCTACCAAAATTAGGTTAACGGCGTTTTCTCCGGAACCGTTCGACCGAATACCGCCGTTCTTGGGTTCCCCAGACTTGGCTCGATGAGTGCTATCCTCACGGTCAGGTTTCAGGCTGAAAATTTATTTCAGCAGGAATTTCGATAAAATCACTCTAGGTAGAGAGAGTTGAGCCCGCCAATGTCTCCCGAAAAAACCCGGATCCTCTACGACCGCCGGTTTAGGAGTTATCCGAGCCTAAAGTTTCGTTTGACAGTTCTAGAACTGTCAAAGTCGACCTCCGACCCGGTATAACTTTCCCCCCCGCGGCCGCAAAACAGCCGTGTTTGGGTTTGTCTTACTTGGCTCGACGCGCTCGGTCGCGCAAGCTAGCTTTCAGGAACCTGAAAATTTTCAGCACCAAATCGCCTGAAAAACCTACTGATAGGGTAGAAATTGGTTTCCCAAGCGCGAATCCGCAATTCTCAGCTCTCTACGACCACTAGGACCGGAGATATGTCAAGTTAAAACTTTCCAAGATGGCCGCCCAGCTGTCAAATGCCAACTTTGTGTGACAATTACTCGGCGACCATTCGTCGCAGAGAGATGCGGTTTCGATATAAGTGGGTCCCCTGACCCCGTCTAACTACCAAAAGCTGTTTCAGCGCTGAAAAATTTCAAGTCCCGAAAGTGCCTGAAAGCTTAAAAATTGTGTTCTCTATAGTCCCTTAATAATAACTTTGAAAACCTGGTACTTCTATCCCTTCTGGTTCAGGAGCTACGAGGTTCCAAAGTTGTTAACCTTCAATCAAAAATGGCCGAAAACAAAATTAATTCGCGTAGATCTGTCTCTATACGTCCCAGGAAGTCTAGGTTTTGACTGTATGTGATGTTTTTGGTTAGTTAAGAACTATTATGGTGTCAAAAATATTAAAAAATGGATATTTCCTGCTAATTTCGTAAAAATTCTTTAAAAATTCGTATCTCCTGAACAAAAAGACCTAAAATTCAACTAAAATTTGTATAATAGAGGTAAATTAAGCCCCTAACTGCACATAAAACAAAATTTCAGGAAACATAAATATCAATTGGTTTTTTCAGCTAAAACAGGGTTTTTCAATTAAATTTAAATATCTCGGAAACGAAAAAAGATAAAAATAATAAATAAAATAATTCGGGCTAAGGGCTCTAGCGCGCAGCTAGTCCTTTTAAAAAACGAACAGGTTACCGATTTAGTTTCCGAGATAATCAGTGTCAAATTTGTAATTTTCTTAATTAAATAACAATAGAACTACTTATCATAAAAATTTTCAGTGGCACCAGGGGTCTTCTCCTCTGACGGGGCGAAGAGCTGTGAAGAAACGGGGTCTCTGCGACTGCTCCTTCTGCTACCTCGTGCACACGTGGTTTTCAGTTTTTCTAATTTTATATGAAAATTATCTTCTAGAAAATTCCAGAAAATTCCTGGTTTGTAGATATTCCCTGCCCACATAAAATGGCGAATTAAAAATGGGGGGTCACCGCTTTCGTTTCCGCCTCAATCGTCTTTTTCTGTTTCAACACTTTGAAGATTATAACCTATTAAAGGTTTTTCGGTTTTCCACAGTTTTCACCGCAATCCAGAGTCACAAATTTCACTTTGCGGCATGAGCCAACTTATTGCGCGTCGACTAACACTTATTTTACGCAAATCGGACTGGTTTTGACCACTTTTTAGTATTTTTAACTGCGGAGCGCCTCTAAAAACGATCCGACCGCCACGAGGGTTGGGGGGATACTGGGTTAGGTAAGGTTAGGTTAGGTTAGGTTAGGTTAGGTTTTTTTTTTTTTTTTTTTTTTTTTTTTTTCTCTCTACCTCCGACGGTTGCCTCTCGGAGACCTTGCTTATCTAATTCTCATTCATTCCAGTTCTCACAGTTATGCTTCTCGTACTGTCATGCTTCATTCTATATCTTTCTTTCTTGCTATCGTCATTCATTCCATGGGTGGGACTCCCATATTTGCTGAACTAAGTTTTTCTAACTATAAATTCTTAACTATTCTATCTATCTTTACTTTCTTAATTAATGTATCTAAACTTTCTTAACTGTTTAATCTATACTTTTTATTTATTTATTTCTTTTCTCTATTTTGTCTTTAAATATATTTCTTTTCTTTTTAAATATAATAAAAAGTATTATATTTCTTGTACACGGGGAAAATAATGGGTAGACTTGTTTTATTTTCTATTCTGAATAATTTTTCTTATTCTAATACAGTTTTCTTATTCTAATACAGTTTTCTTATCCTAATACAGTTTTCTTATTCTGGTTTCTATAATCTACTTCAATTTTTATTTTAGTCTTAGGTCTAATTACTGCTTACTCTATTACATTTATTCTTACAACTATTTCCTATGTTTAACAGAGATATATGTACAATATATTTGAAAACATAGTTTTATTTGCTTTTGTTTCTGTCAATGACCTTTCTGCAGATGCTTTTGCAGTAATTTAAAAACTTCAGTCTATTTTTGCTTGATTTAATTATTACCCCAATAGTTTCTTTGCTTAGTTTTATGTCTAGCTCTCTCTCCAAGTCGTATCTCTCCACGCCATAGACAGGGCAGTCTAACAAGATGTGTAAAACGGACTCACTGGCGTTTGGATCGCAGATGCACGACGAGCTCTCCTTACACTTGAAACGATTCAAGTACTCGGAGAACCCGCCGTGCCCCGTCATGATTTGCGTTGTAGTCGCGTCAATTTCCATTTTTCGGACTGTCCTGTACGCCGCCACTGCATCTGGGAAAAACGCTTTTGTAACCGACGCAGTTTGACCCTCGGTATATCTCTTGCTCCATTGATCGAGCGACACCTTACGAGTGTACCGCTTGATGAATGAGACAGGACACAGGTCGTAATCCGGCTTCTTTTTGCTGTTCATGGCGGCTTCCTTTGCCAGCTGATCCGCTCTTTCGTTGCCTTCAAACCCTGCGTGGGCCTTGATCCAGAACAAATTTACCAATTTGCCCTGGACGGATATAGCTGTTAAGTTATCCCTGGCCTCCACCGCCAGAGGATGAAGGCAATCATGGTTTTTCACTGTCAGGAGAGCCGCCATTGAGTCACTATAGACGCCGTAGGTAGATGCAGCGCAGCTTTTTATTTCCCTGGTTGCTCTACATATTGCCAGGAGTTCAGCCTGGTACACTGTGCAGTAATTTGACAGCGCCAGCTTGAGGGTACGCGTTTCGGTCTCACCGTTCCATATTGACAGTGCAGCACCGACGCGCCCCCCGATTTTACTCCCATCTGTATAGATTTTTACCTCCGGGCTGGCGCTGGATTCAATTCGCTCCCGGTCCACCAGGCCTATGATCCCCATGTCGATACGTTTGGCAGGGTGTGCGGATTTTAAGGCAGGCGCCATTCGTTCCACCTCCCTATCCCCCAGCACTGCCTGAGGCACTCCCTTCTTGGCCTCGTATAGTGCGGCTGCCTCGCGAACTCTGAGGTCTAGGGGGAGCAACCCAGACAGCAAAAGTGCTGAGTTCAGGGAGACGGTACGGTAAGCTTTGCATATTTTCTGTGCAATGCCGCGCTGCACCACACTGAGCTGTTTTATTACACCCAGCTTACTTGCAGCTGGGGCCCATACACTGGCGGCGTACAGAATGATAGGTTCTATCGTTGCTGTGTAGATAATTTTGATTACCTCGGGGTTCAACCCCCAGCTCACCTTTGCTGCTCTACACAGCTGTCCGTATACGGCGATCGCTTTCCGACAGACGCTTGAGACGTGTGCGTTGAATGTCAACTTGTCGTCGATGGTGACACCTAAGATTTTTATTTCTTTCGTCATCACTATGCTGATCCCACCCATGCTTAGCCGTGGGGTGTCGTACTTCAGCCTTTTGGTTATCACCATCGCGTTGGTTTTATGTGGCGCAAACCTCAATTTATTTCGGACACCCCACGTCCGAACATGTTCGAGAGCAGCATTAGATTTTTGTTCGACTTCTAATGCTGTGTCACCATCGAAGACCAGGACTACATCATCCGCAAATGCCTGGCAGTAGACCCCTCTCATATCCAGACTTTTAAGGAGTGGATCCAGGATCAGATTCCAAAAAATGGGCCCTCCAATAGAGCCTTGTACACAGCCTTTGCTTGTTCCCTTTACGTACTCCTCTCCGCCATATCTAACCCTGACCCTTCTGTCCCTCAGATAGCTATCTATGACCCTCCTCAGGTTTACTGGACACTTTTCCTCAGCCAGTCGTACCCTGATAGCAGGCCACCAAGCGCTGTCGAAAGCCCCCTCTATGTCTAGCGATACCAGTACTACTATTTTCTTTTTCTCTATTTTACTGCGGATGTGCTGCATTAGAACATAGAGGGAGTCCTCGGTGCTCCGCTGGGGCATGAATCCGTACTGGCGAGTACTCATCCCAGGCAATATATGGAACCTAAGGCGGGCCACCAGCATTTTCTCAAATATCTTACCTAGGACAGGTAGTAGGCCTATTGGCCTGTATGCCTTCGGGGTGGTATAATCACTTTTTCCCGGTTTTCTGAGCACCACAACCGTGGCCTCTTTCCAGGCCTTTGGGAAATGACCGTGTCCTAGGCATTGGTTCAGAAGGGCCAGGAACGCATCCGGCGTACAGCCTACAGCACGGCTACATACATCGGCTGTGAGGCCATCCCTACCCGGGGCTTTTTTAGGGTTAAAAGATTCAGTTGCTACCTTTAGTTCCGCCATGACAAAGGGTGGGTCGTTACTATCGCCGAGCTTCCCTTCATTTATTTTGTCGGCCTCTATTCTAATGCGACGATGGTAATCATCGTCATCACTCGATATGTCCTCCGGATAAAAGGTGTCCGTGAGTAATTTCACGGAGCCCTTTGCGTCTAGCTCCTCACCATCCCTTACCATTGGCAAGTCCTCTTCCCTTCGCTTTGTCCTACCTATAACCCTGTAAATGCCCTCCCATATTCCTTCCCTATCTTGCTTACAGCAGAACTCTTTCCAACTCTCGGTTTGAGCTCGAGCCGCTTCTATCTCATAATTTTCTTTCTCTTTCAGGTACTCTTCAACGACCTTCGATCTTCGGACAGGAGCAGCGCACCTTATCCTTCGCCTCTTGGAAGTGACATCTTTCTTCATCTTCGCGAGTTTCTCCGACCACCACGGCAAGGTAAGTTTTTCTTTAACATTTTTGAAAGGCATTGCTGAGGTGCATGCTTCTTGTAATATTTTTGTGTAATTGTTAACTGCTATATTTATTTGTTCCGCGTTATTAAGTTTATCTATTTCTGTTTTTGTAAATTTATGTTCTACTACCAATTGGTTAAGCTTGTCATGAAACTTAGACCAATTGGCTTTTTTCGTGTTGTAAATTCTAGTTGTTCTTTCTATTTTAATTCCTCTAGATCTCTGTAGCCGTATATTAAAAGTTATGCCGTTGTGATCGGAGCTCGTGAGACTTTCATCGACCTTCCAGTCATCGACTAGGTCGAGGATGTTCGTCGAGCAGGCTGTAATGTCGACATAACTGCTATAGCGTTGTCCTCCTCTGATTGTATCGAAGGTCGGAATTTCCCCTGTGTTGAGTATGTTTAGCCCCAGCTCCCCGAGAGTTCCGTGGTTAGGTTAGGTTAGGTTAGGTTAGGTTAGGTTAGGTTAGGTTAGGTTAGGTTAGGTTAGGTTAGGTTAGGTTAGGTTAGGTTAGGTTAGGTTAGGTTAGGTTAGGTTTTTTTTTTTTTTTTTTTTTTTTTTTTTTATTCTCTACCTCTGACATAATCAGAGCCTATTTCTACGCTTATTCTCTTACATACCAGTTCTCGCTTTCTTTCCTCTCGCACTTTTATCCCTCATACTGTTTCTTTCTATCATCCTTCCTCTATCAGTCATTCAATGGGTGGGACTCCCATTATGCTATCTATACTAATTGTCTTTGCTGACTATTTCTATGCCCAACATTTTGCTTTCTATATTTCTATCGAGGTTCAATCAAACTCTGATGGGTTTTTTATTTTCATAATGACAAGGATCTTATAGACTATGGTACATTTTATTTCTTATTCTATTTAAATTTCTATTTTACATATAACTTACTCTAACATTTATATTTCTTACTTTATTACTACTACGTACACTGTTTTAACAAGGGTAAATACCTCAAATGTTATTTGGATTCTATTTTTACAATTTTCTTACGTACTAGTACAGATTTATGTGGCTTATTTTACTTTTCTTTACTTCCCATTTTTAACATACTTCATTAGTTACTGTTTACAATACCTTATTATACTACCTATTTTTTCTATATGCATAACTTATATACTTATTATATAGTAGCTGCATACATTACCGATCACTTCTATTTCTTTTTATTACTCTTTTGGCAATTTTAATGCAGTAATCTAAGAATTGGGTCCTGTTTTTCCCTGATGTTATTACCCTTATGCTTTCTTCATTTAGATCCATATCTAGTTCCTGCTCTAATTCGTTCCTTTCACGAGCATATGCAGGGCAGCGAAACAGTATGTGTGGCACTGACTCTACTGAATCTGGGTCGCAGATGCACGATGGACTCTCCTTACACTTGAAGCGATGCAAGTATTCAGAGAATCCACCGTGCCCCGTCATGATCTGAGTCAAGATCCCTTCTATCCGTAGCTTCCTGACTATCCTATACGCCGCCACCGCATCCGGGAAAAACATCTTTGTGACAGAAGCCGTTGTACCGGCTCTGTATCTGTTATTCCACTCGTCAAGCGCTGCCGAACGAATGCAACGCTTGACGAATGAGACAGGACAAAGATCGTATTCCGGCTTCTTTTTGCTCAAGATGGCGGCCTCTTTTGCCAGCTGATCCACTCTCTCGTTACCCTCAATCCCTGCGTGAGCCTTTATCCAGAACAAGTCGACTACCTTGTTCTGGAGAGAAACAGCTGTTAAGTTCTCTCTCGCTTCCACTGCCAGGGGATGAAGGCAACTGTGGTTTTTCACTGTCAAGAGGGCCGCCATTGAGTCACTATAGATGCCGAAACTGGACGCCGCACTCCTCCGGATTTCCCCAGTTGCTTTGCATATCGCCAAGAGCTCCGCCTGATAGACCGTGCAGTAGCTTGGTAACGCCAGCTTGAGGGCACGTGTTTCAGCCTCGCTGTTCCACATGGACAACGCAGCGCCGACACGCCCCCCAATTTTGCTACCGTCGGTGAAAATCCTCACCTCCGGTTTGGCGCTGGCGTCAACTTGCTCCCGGTCTACCAGACTTTTGAACTCCAGGTCGATACGCTTGGCGGGGTGCGGGGACCTCAACGCGGGCACTGGCCGCTCCACCTCCCTGTCTCCCAGCATTGGCAGTGACACTCCCTTCTTGGCCTCGTAAAGTGAGGCCATCTCACGAGCCCGGAGATCCAGAGGAAGTATCCCCGCCAACAGAAGCACTGAGTTGAGGGAGACGGTGCGGTACGCCTTGCACATTTTTTGTGCTATCCCGCGCTGCACGACGCCCAGCTGCTTTTGAATTCCCAGCTTGCCCGCTGCTGGAGCCCATACGCTGGCGGCGTACAGGATAATCGGCTCTACTGTGGCTACGTAGATAATTTTTATTATCTCGGGGCTTAGTCCCCAGCTAATCTTTGCTGCCCTGCACAGCTGTTTGTGAACCCCGATCGCCTTTTGGCAGACGTTTCTGACGTGCGTGTTAAAGGTCAACTTGTCGTCGACGGTGACACCCAGGATCTTGATTTCTTTGGCCATAGGTACTACAACCCCGCCCATGCTCAAACGTGGGATGTCGTATTTTAGTTTTCGCGTGATTGTCATCGCGTTTGTTTTTTGCGGCGCGAATTTTAACTTGTTATCGACTCCCCACGTTCGAACATGTTCGAGGGCGACGTTTGCCTTACACTCTATTTCCATTGCTGTGTCACCGTCGAAGACAAGGACTACGTCGTCTGCGAACGCTTGCACGTGGACCTCTTTATCAGTCAGGCTTTTTAGGAGGGGATCCAACAGAAGGTTCCAGAAGTCCGGGCCTCCGATGGAGCCCTGTACGCAGCCTTTGTTCGTGCCTTTGGAGAATTCTTCGCCCGCATACCTAACCCTGACCCTTCTGTCCGTCAAGTAGCTATCGATGACCCTTCTCAAGTTTAGAGGACACTTTTCCTCAGCCAATCGGACTCTTATTGCTGGCCACCAGGCACTGTCGAAGGCTCCCTCTATGTCCAAGGATATTAGCACGACTGTTTTCTTGATATCAAGTTTACTCTTAATGTGCTTAATTAGGTCATAGAGGGAGTCCTCGGTGCTCCTCTGGGGCATGAATCCGTACTGGCGAGTACTCATCCTTGGAAAAATATAGAACTTGAGGCGAGCCATCAACATCTTCTCGTATATCTTGCCCAAGACCGGAAGGAGGCCTATGGGCCTATATGATTTTGGGGTGGTGTAGTCTCTTTTCCCACGTTTCTTTAGCACCACCACCGTGGCCTCCTTCCAAGACTTCGGAAAATACCCGAGTTTTAGACATTGGTTCAGAAGCGCCAGGAAGGCATCGGGCTCCCCTCCAATGGCTTGGCTGCAAATATCGGCTGTGAGGCCATCTATTCCCGGGGCCTTCTTGGGATTGAAGGATTCACAGGCAAGACGCAACTCAGTCAGCGTAAAGGGTGGATCTTGCGAGTTTTCCTCCTCGTGCTCATTTACCCCTTTGGCTTTTGCCCTGATATTTGTGTGATAGGTGGTATCGGTGCACTCGAGGTCCGGTGGGTAAAAGGTTTCCGCGATTAGTTTCACGGAGCCCCTTGAGTCCAATACCTTACCGTCCTCCACCATGGGCACATCCACCCCTCTTTGCGTCGTCCTTCCAATAACTCTGTAGATCCCCTCCCATACACCTTCCCTGTCCTGCTTGGTGCAGAACTCTTTCCAACTCTCGGTCTGCGCTCGAGCTGCCTCTACCTCGTATTCCGTCTTTCGTTTTAGGTACTCCTCGACAACCATCGGTCTTCGGACTGGGGCAGCGCATCGTACTCTTCTTTTGCTGGTAGAGACTTTCCTCTTCATCTCAGCGAGTTTCTCCGACCACCATGGCATGGTAAGCTTATCTTTGACTTTTTTAATAGGCATTGCTTCACGACATGCTTCCTGTGTGATTTTTGTGAAGTTGTCGGTGGTAATATCTAGTAACTGTGTGCTATTAATTTGTTCTATTGCTGTTCTTGTAATTTTTAAGTCTATTTTCAATTGCGAAAATTTCGTATGAAATTTTTGCCAATTGGCTTTTTTGGTATTGAAGATGCGCGTGGTTCTTTCTACTTGCATTCCCTTCGCTCTCTCCAGCCTAAAGTCAAAGAGTATTCCATTGTGGTCGGAGCTCGTGAGGCCCTCGTCTACTCTCCAGTGTTCCGCCAGTCCCAGAATATTGTCGGAACACGCGGTCAAGTCGACATAACTACTGATGCGCTGACCTCCCCTGATGGTGTCGAAGGTTGGAATTTGCCCTACATTGAGGATATTCAGCCCGAGCCCACCGAGAGTTCCACACACATCCTCTCCCCTGCGGTCAACTACCATGCCCCCCCACCAGGTGTTTTTCGCGTTGGCGTCCCCTCCAACTAGAAGCGGTTTAGAGCCGTTAGCCATCCCTATTTGCCTCAGTTGATCGAGGTAAGGCTCCACTGGCTTGTCCGGCTCGAAATAAAAAGAAACGAGTGTGATCTCCCAAGCACTGGTTTGAATTCCCACCACGGCAATATTTTCCGTGGTGAGTTCTGGGTATTGTATTACCTTGATGTTTTTGTCAAAGACTGCAATTGCAGCTTTGACAACCCCGTCCCCAGTACCAGTGTCTTGGTAGATCCGCACTCCTCTCTGGCTTCTCATATTTTTTGCGCTTCCGACATATGGCTCCTGTAAGAGCGCAACAGAAATTCTACGCTTCTCTGCTTCCAACAACAGCTCGTTGGTCGCTAGTTTTTTCCGTTGGAGGTTAGCCTGTGCGAATTTGAGGGCGATTTTTTCCCCTGGTGCGCCCTTAGCAATATGCGGTGGTTGACCGCGCTATTGCGTCCCATTTGCGGCGGACAGGGCAATCTGAGCTGAAGGCATTATGCTCTTTATTGAGCAGGTTTGCTCTGTCACAGTTCCTACATAGTGCCGTGCCCCCCGCCATCCAGTCTGGGCATTCCGTCTTCAAGTGAGGACCGCCGCAGTGGCTACACAAGTCCGCCTTCTCTGTACAATGCCTTCGCCCGTGCCCGTAAGCCAGGCAGCGAGTGCACTGCATGAGTGGGGTCTGGTCTTCGACCCGGACTTTCTGGAGGTCTACGTGGACGTATCCTCTTTTCGTCACTCGCTGCCATAGTTCGGGGGACGTGCTCAGCACAATATGTACAGAGTGCGGGTTTCTTGTTCTTCTTCTGTACCTTACTTCCATTCTATCTTCCCCATCGCGGAGGCCACGAAAAACATCCCGATTCTGATTCCTCAGGGCTTTTTTGACGTCTTCATCGGTGTTTACTGCCAAGACGTCTCTGAGTATCAGCATCGGGTCTTTGTTTTTCACAGCCTCCACAGTGAGGTTGATGCTGTCTCTCTCTAATCTCTCTTTCACCTTGTCTCTCTCACTTTCCGTCTCAAATCCCATAACTACCTTCCTATTTTTAGCCTTTCGCACCCTTTCAACCTTTACCCATCCATCCTTAGCCTCTACCGCTTTCCTCACCCTTTCCAGTACCTCCTCCCCAGTCTCTGCTTCATTTTTCGAGGTGACTACTACCGAGTGCAGCGTGTTCCGTTTTTCTGACGTCCCACTACTGCTCCAGGCTGCAGCCACCCTGGCATATGAGGGTATCTCGGTCTGTGACTTTTGGTCCTCTAGTGTTAGTTTGAGGTCCTCCATGCGCTTGCTGTTCTCCTCCAGCAGCTTAGAATGCGCCTCAATTTTATGTATCAGGAGAGCTGTATCTGCTGCCCTGTTTATGTCAATGGCGCCTCCTGCATCCTCACTCCGTGCATTAATACTGAGGGGGGATACAGGGTCCCTGACCTCCAGTTTGCCAGATTTTTGCTTGAGCGCTTCCATCTCCGCTGCTGCCTCTTTGATCAGCTTGTACATGGATTCGACCGCCAGAGTGATACCTACCTTTATCTCTGACTTCAGGTTGCGTGATTCCCCCAATTGAGTTTTCGCTCTCTGAAGCCAGGTCCGGCCCTCGGTCACTCTGTCGGCCGAAGCAATAGTCTTTTGCGACCCACCCATGGTCTCTGTGGAGCTACGCCTCTTTGGTTCTTTTGTGATTTGGGGCAGCGTGACCTTAAGCGCAGCTCTCGGAAGGGCCGCCGGGAGCTGCGCCTGCTTTTTGGGTGACTTTGTAAATGTGGTCGATGCTGCTGCCCTCGGATCCCTAACTTTACTATTTTCCCACTCCCCAATGCTCTTCCGAACACTTGGAGTGGGAGTCGTTTTGGGAGATGGTCCTGCCTTCTCCTTGTCGACTGGGGAGTTGGTCTCTGGTACCGCTTTCATGTGGGGAGAATGTGCAAGAGGCATGGTGTCTCGTCAAAAGGTAGATCGTCTATATGGTAAAATGTAAATGTCCTATTTTCTAAGTTTTACTGTCCCTGTATATGGGGGATAGTAAGAATCCGCTATAGATACTGCGCTGTCCCGGTAAATGGGGAACAGCGAGTGGTCGATTATGATATTGCTATCCCTGTAAAAGGGGGATGCCGTCTGAAGTCAGTTGAGTGACCGTAATCGGTGTGTATGCAGCCCTAATTTATAAAAAGCACAGTCACAACACTAAAATTACACTTAAAGCTAAGTAATACCAGTCTCCAATGCTGAGAACAAGAGTTTTACTAGTTTTCCCGCGTGTCACAGGCTGTCTCAAGTATATGAGTGTGAATTGAGTACAGAAATACTGAAGAAATTTTTCAACTCTATGTAGAGCCAAACTCTACCCTCAGAGAGAGAGCCCTCCCCGAGCCCCTCCGAATGACCCCAAACTCGGCGGGTCTACTGCAAAAGGTTCCGGAGATATGGCTGTTTGAAATTTTAGGTTAACTGCCCAAGATGGCTGCCGAAATTAGGTTAACAGCGTTTTCTCCGGAACCGTCCAACCGAATACCGCCGTTCTTGGGTTCCCCAGACTTGGCTCGACGAGTTCTATCCCCCGGAGTAGGTTTCAGGCTGAAAAATTTCTTCAGCTGGGATTTCAATAAAACCTCCCCAGTCAGCAAGGGCAGAGTCCGCCAGTGTTCTCCAAGAAAACCGGGATCCTCTACGACCCCCGGTTCGGGAGTTATCCGAGCCTGAAGTTTCGTTTGACAGTTCTAGAACTGTCAAAGTCCACTTTCGACCCGGTATAACTAACCTTCCGACGGCCACAGAGCACCCGTGCTTGGGCTTATCTGGCTTAGCTCAACGTGCCCTACCACGCAGGATGGTTTCCAGAATCCTGAAAATTTTCAGCGCCGAATCGCCTGAAAAAGTGCGAATCGTGTAGAGATCGACTCTCCGAGCCCAAATCCGCAAACCGCAACTCTCTACGACCACCAGGGCCGGAGCTGTGTCCAGTTAGAACTTAACAAGATGGCCGCCCAACTGTCAAATGCCAACTTTGTGTGGCTGTATCTCCGTGACCGTTTGCCGGAGAGAGATGCGGTTTTGATCTCCGTTGGTCCCCTGACCACGTCAAACCGGCTAGAGCAATTTCAGCGCTGAAAAACTTCAGGTCCTGAAAACGCCTGAAATCCTAAAAACCATCTATGATACAGAACCCTTGTGTCACCTGCGAAAATCCGGTGTTTCTGCGTTTCCTGGTTTAGGAGCTAAAGAGTTTCAAAGTTTTAGCCCTTAAGTCTAAAATGGCCGAAATTGAACTTTTTTCGCGTGGATTTGCGTCTATTTGTCCTGGGAACTCGAGATTTTTCCCAAAGGAGGTGTAAACATGAAGTTTAGCCCGTCTATGGTGTCAAATTTATTAAATGACATATATTTTTCCGTAAATTGAGCAAAATTCTTTAAAATTCTGTATCTCCCGAACCATAAGTCTTAAAATTCTAAAAAAATATGCATAATATAGCTAAATTAAGTCCTTCCAAGAATATAAAATAAAATTACTAAAAACCTTAAAATAAAAATGATTTTCAGAATAAAAACCGGTTTTTTCGATTAAATTAAAATATCTCGGTAACCGCCTGCGATAAAACTATAAATTTAAAAAATTCGGGTTAAGGACTCTAGCGCGCAGCTAGTTCCGATAAAAAAAGAATAGGTTAGCACTGTAGTTCCCGAGATATTTAAGGTCAGATTTTAAATTTTCTAATCTAGATTATTACAATACTACTTAACTTAAAAATTTTCTGAGGGCACTAGGGGTCTTCTCCGCTTACGGGGCACGAAGCTGCGAAAGAACGGCGTCTCTGCACTGCTCCTTCTGCTACCTCGTGCACACGTGGTTTTCGGTTTTTCCCGGTTTTCTCCCTGGTTTTCTTCCGGAAAATTCCAGAAAGATCTTGAATTGTAGGTCTGTTCCGTCCGCGTAAAATGGTAAAATAAAACTGGGGGGTCACCGCTTTAATTTTCGCAGCGTAAGCGTTTATGTGTATAAACACTTAGGGAAACATAACCTATTCACGGTTTTTCCCTTTTTTCCACTTTCCACTGCAATCCAATTGCACTTATTTCACTGGGAGGCGTGACCCGGCTCTATCCGCGTCGACTGACACTTGATTCTCTGGAATCGGGCAACTTTTGACCACTTTTTTCAATTTTTAAGTGCGGAGCGACTTTAAAAACGATCCGACCGCCACGAGGGTTGGGGGGATACTGGTTAGGTTAGGTTAGGTTAGGTTAGGTTAGGTTTTTTTTTTTTTTTTTTTTTTTTTTTTTTTTTTTTTTTTTTTTTTTTTTTTTTTTTTTTTTTTATGCTTCTACCCCCGACATGTATCGGAGCCTATGCTAGCTGCTATAGTTCTCAGTCATTCCAGTTCTCGCTTGTATTCCTCTCGCACGTTCATTCCTCATACTTTATCTTTCTTGCATTCATCCTCTCTTGTTCCTTTATGGGTGGGATTCCCAACTATTGCTATTTTCCTTAATCTTTCTAAATATTTTTGTTTTCTTTATTTTAATTTATTCTTATTTCTTATTAGGGTATAATTAAGGAAGAGTGAAGACAGATTTTATTTTTACACTTGCACTTAGTCGTAGCTTAAATTCTAGCAGTTTCTTTTACATTTTCTTGTATTCTATTTCCATTGGTACTACGTATGTCTTATTTTATTTATTTATTATACTTAGTTCTTGTACATGTGTTTCAGGAAGGACATTTTTTATTTTAACAATTCACTTAGTATTAGCTTAAATTCTAACAGTTTCTTGGCATTCTATATAATAATTCCATTTTTATAAAAATGGGGAGCTTTACATTAAATTACAATTTTCTAAGCTTATTTAATATTAAATACTATTTATTATTTCCTATTTTACATTTATTATTTTACATCTTATACTATACTAGCCTCTAATATAACACACTATATTATGGCAGCATATTTTCTTATGCGGTTTTATTTCTTTCTATTACCTTTTGTGCGATACATTTACCGTAATCAAGGAATACATCTCTATTCTTGCTTTTCATTATGGTCTGTAAGTTTTGCCGTGTTATTTTTACATCCAATGCTTGCTCGGCGTCGAAGCGATGTCTATCAAATTGAGGGCAGTCGAACAATATGTGCGGAACCGTTTCGCTCACATCTGAGTCACAGATGCACGATGGATCTCCCTTGAGCTTGAAACGGTTCAAGTACTCGGAGAATCCACCGTGCCCCGTCAAAATTTGTGTGGTTATAGCGCTAGTTCCCATCTTTCGGATTACTCCATAAGCCGCCCGCACATCCGGGAAGAATAATTTTGTGACAGATGCTGTGTCACCGTTTCCGTATCTACGATTCCATTCATCAAGCGTCGCCATACGTATGCTCCGCTTGACGAATGAGATCGGACACCGGTCATAATCTGGCTTTCTTTTGGAATTATTAGCGGCCTCCTTTGCTAGCTGGTCGGCTCTTTCGTTCCCCTGCAGCCCCACGTGAGCTTTTATCCAGAACAAGGTTACCACCTTGTTCTGGCGGGATGCTGATTTTATGTTATCCCTAGCTTCTACAGCAAGAGGATGGCGTGAACCGGGATTTGTTATTGTTTGTAGAGCCGCCATTGAGTCGCTGAAAATTCCAAAAGAAGATGCCTTAAGATTGATTACTTCCCCCGTTGCTCTTGCTATTGCTAGGAGTTCAGCCTGGTAAACCGTGCAGTAATTGGATAAAGCAAGTTTGCGGGCCCTGGTCTCAGCATCACCGTCCCATATGGACAATGAAGCGCCGACCCCTCCTCCGATTTTGCTCCCGTCCGTGAAAATGCGGACGTCAAATTTGCACCCTTCCAGCTGCTCCTGGTTTACCAGGCTGTCGAACTCCAGGATGTCGCGTGCTGCTGGATGAGGATCCTCTATTGCAACGGCCATTCGCTCGACCTCCCTGTCCCCCAGTGATGTTTGGGGTACTCCCCTCTTGGCTTCATACAATGATGCCGCCTCACGAACTCTAATGTCGAGGGGGAGTAATCCAGACAGCACAAGAGCTGAGTTCAGGGAGACCGTGCGATATGCCTTGCAAATCTTTTGGGCAATTCCACGCTGAACGGTCCCGAGTTGTTTCTTGATGCCCAACTTTCCGGCCGCCGGAGCCCAGACGCTTGCAGCGTAAAGTATGATGGGCTCTACAACCGCAACATACATCATTCGTATGACCTCTGGGTGCAACCCCCAACTGACCTTTGCAGCCCTACACAACTGCTTGTAGATTGCAATTGCCTTCTTACAAACAAGCGAGACATGTTTATTGAAGGTCAATTTTTCGTCTATCGTTACACCCAGAAGCCTCATTTCATTCGAAATGTCAATTCCGATCCCCCCCATACTCAGGCGTGGTGTGTCGTATCTCAGTTTCCTGGTTATTACCATAGCGGTCGTTTTATGCGGAGCGAATTTAAGTTTATTTTCGACACCCCACGCCAGAACATGGCCGAGAGCGGCACTGGCACATGTTTCCACCTCATGTGCGGTCTCCCCGTCAAACACCAAAACGACATCATCCGCAAAAGCTTGGATGTATATTCCCCTTTCCTCTAATGCTTTAAGGAGAGGGTCTAGAACCAGGTTCCAAAAGATTGGGCCCCCAATCGAGCCCTGGACACAGCCCTTATTGGTTCCCTTGCCATATACCTCTCCCCCGTACCTGATCGAGACTTTACGGTCTCTAAGATAACTGTCTATGACCCGCCTAAGATTAATTGGACACTTTTCTTCCGCCAGTCGGATCCTTATCGCAGGCCACCATGCGCTATCAAATGCCCCCTCTATGTCCAAAGATACGAGTGTCACAATCCGTTTTTGGTCGAGTTTCTTATGGACGTGCTGCATAAGATCGTAGAGTGCATCTTGCGTGCTTTTCTGTGGCATGAATCCGTACTGACGGGTACTCATGTTTGGTAGAAGGTGAAATTTTAGGCGGGCCACCAGCATCTTTTCAAGGATTTTCCCCATTATAGGCAACAGCCCAATCGGCCTATATGATTTGGGGCTGGAATAGTTGTCTTTCCCAGGCTTCCTCAGTATCACGACTGTTGCCTCCTTCCAAGCTGTGGGGAAGCAATGGCATTCCAGGCACTTGTTAAGGAACCGTAGAATAAGTTCTGGATCATTATTCACTGCGTGACAACAAATGTCAGCAGTAAAGCCGTCTGATCCCGGTGCCTTCTTTGGATTAAAGGATTCCATTGAATTTTTTAACTCTGCCATCGTAAAAGGTGGGTCGCAAGGGTCATTTTGCTCGCCAGAATTTACGGTTTCGGCCTTTATTCGAATGGATCGATGATGTGCGTTATCGCATTCTGTAAGGTCTTCCGGATAAAATGTTTCCGCTAGCAGCTTCACGGAACCTTTCGCATCCAGCACCTCACCATTAACTTCCAAAGGCAGGTCCTCCTCTCTACGCTGTGTCCTCCCTATCACCCTATATATTCCCTCCCAGACTCCCTCCCTATCCTGTTTCCCACAGAATTCCTTCCAGCTCTCGGTTTGAGCTTTGGCAGCTTCTAACTCATACTCATCTTTCTTTTTCAGGTACTCTTCTATGACCTTAGACTTCCGAATTGGGGCGGCGCAGCGGATCCTACGCTTCATGGTGACGACGGTCTTCTTCATCTCGACGAGTCTCTCGGACCACCACGGCAAGGTAAGTTGTTCTTTATCTTTTTTGGTTGGTATAGTTTGCTGACACGCTTCATCTATTGCTTTAGTGAGGTTTTCTGTTGCTATATTTATTTGCTCTATGCTATTAATTTTTTCTATTTCGGTTATAGTGAATTTAAAATCTATTTTCAACTGACCAAATTTCACATGAAAATCGGACCAGTTTGCTTTTTTGGTGTTATATTTGCGAGTAGTTCGCTTGATTTTAATGCCTTTAGATTTTTGTAAAAAGATATTGAACGTAATGCCGTTGTGGTCCGAGCTCGTGAGTCCCTCGTCAACCCTCCAGTCGTCAATCATATCCAAGATATCGTTGGAACACGCGGTGATGTCTACGTAACTACTGTACCGCTTTCCTCCTCGGATGATGTCGAAGGTCGGAATTTCCCCTCTGTTGAGTATGTTCAGGTTTAGCTCGCCGAGAGTTCCTGCCACTTCTTCCCCCCTATGGTCAACCGTTGGACTACCCCACCACATACTTTTGGCGTTGGCGTCACCTCCAACGATCAGTTTTTTGGAACTGACTACGCGCTCTATTTTTTTGAGGTGATCCAAATAGTGGTCAATTGGCTGGTCTGGCTCAAAGTAAAAAGACACAAGCGTGATCTCCCAAGCACTGGTCTGAATCCCCACCACAACGATGTTGTTTGTGGTGAGTTTCGGGTACTGCTTGACTATGAAGTCACTGTTAAAGACAGCGATTGCTGCCTTAACAGTCCCATCTCCTGATCCAGTGTTTTGGAAGATCCTAACGCCCCTGTGACTACTCATTACTTTGGCCCCACCCACATACGGTTCCTGAAGAAGCGCTAGCGCTATCCCACGTTCCGTGGCTTCTGTGAGAAGCTCATTGGTGGCCAGCTTCTTGCGCTGGAGGTTTGCCTGTATTGCTCCGTAGGGAGTATTTGCCTTTGAGGTGCCCTTAGCAGTAAGCCACGGTTGATCTGGCTATGTCATCCCATTTTTTACGCAGTGGACAGTCATGGCTAAAAGCATTGTGCTGTGTACCATGCTCGAGTTTTGCTTTCGTACAATTTCGGCAAACGGGTGGTGAGCCCGAAAGCCAGTCCGAACACTCTGATCTCATGTGGGGACCACCACAGTGGCCACACAGATCTGCAGGCTCTTTGCAGAACCGCTTGCCGTGCCCAAAGCCCAAGCAACGAGTGCATTGGACCAATGGGGTCTGATCCTCAACCCTGATGCGTTGAAGATCAATGTGAACGGTCCCAATCTCTACCGCTCGTCGCCAGATGGCGGGCGAGACGCTAACAATAATGTGGCCTATATGAGGGTTCCTTGTCCTTCTTCGGTATCTTACCTCCACTCTGTTTTCCTCAGTGTCGAGGCCGTCAAAAACGCCCTGGTTCTGGTTTCGTAGCGCTTTAAGAACGTCTTCGTTAGTATTGACTACCAAGACGTTCCTCAAGATCAGAAGAGGATCCCTATTTTTGACTTCCTCGACAGTGAGGTCAACAACTTCTTTTTGAAGTCGGTCTTTTAATTTACTCCTTTCTTCTTCGGTTTGTAAACCAATTATCACCTTCCTATCCTTGGCCTTTCTCACTTTTTCGACTTTAATCCACCCGTCCCTTGCATTTACTGCTTTCCTGACCCTATCAAGTACTTCATCACCCGTTTCCGTTTCGTCCTTAGATGAGATCACAACCGAGTGCAATGTGTTACGCTTTGGTATTGCCTTTACTCCCTGGGCTGATGCCACACTTGCGTAGGTAATTCCTTGCTCAAGGAATTTCCGTTGGTGTTCCATTGCGTCCTTCAGCTCCTCCATCTTTTTGTGGTTTTCCACAAGGAGGTTTGTCTGGAGTTCCATTTTTTGCAAAATTTTGGCGGTATCAGTTCTTTCGGGAGAAGGTCTGGCAATCGGTTGAGGCTCTGTAGGTGTAGGGACTTCCCTGGTCATATTTCGTTTAGCTAGTTTTAGCTCCGATTCGACTTCCTTTACCAATTGATAAAGACGTTCTGTAGCTTCAGATATACCATTCTTAATCTCCGTCTTTGTATTCCTGGAGCTGTTTAGGTGAAGCTTAGCCTTGACGAGGCAGGCCTTTGCTTCCGCCGTTCGGTCCGAGTATTTAATGTTTGGTGGTGAGAGTGTGTCAACAGACTTTCTCGTCTGTGTCACGGCCACACTCTCTTGCGTAAAAGCAAGTTTCGTTTTAATTTTTGCAGGACCGGCCTGCAACGTCTGCTCAGCTGTAGCAAGATCAGGGCTGCTGTTTGGAGCTTCCCAGTTCTCAATGCTGCGTCTTACATTTGAAGAAACAGATGCTTCAGGTTTAGGCGGTGACTTTTTACCTCCAGCCACTTTTAACGGTGTTCTGTGGCCGAACATGTCGGAGAGTATGCGTCAATTAATAAAATATGTCAATAGGGACAATAAGTTAAAATAAAATAGTGTATAAAATAAGAAGAAGGAAGATTGTACGCACAAAATACAAGGTAAAACCGCACAAGTATCTATAACTAAAATATTTTTTACAAACAAAATTTTGTAAATATGTCTAATTGAGCTCTATCATAAATAAATTGATTGTGGGTAGCTGTCAGGAGCCCTGTATATGTCAAAGAGTCAATTATTACTGTCAAGGCCTGGTTTTTGTTGACTTTTCATAAATGACTCTATGTAGAGTCGATCCAGTGCAATCACTGGGCAGAGTCCGCCGAGCCCGTTCAAACAAACCCAAACACGAGGTACCCAGCTCCAAGAGTTCTGGAGCAATCAAAGTTTAAAATTTCTGGTTTTTATCTAAGATGGCAGCCAAAATGTGGTTAATACTGGTTTTCTCTGCAACCAATAGACCAAAACCCCCCGTGCTTAGGCTTATCTTACTGTGCTTGACAAGATCTATGTAACGATATAGTTTTCAGGCTGAAAAATATTTTCCCCTGAAAGCTCCTGAAAACCAGCCCACATGCAAGCTAAGTGTAAGCCGATGCTCACAGAGAAAACCCCGCCGCTGTACGACCCTCCGTAGCGGAGATATAGGTGTTTAAAATATAATTAAATGGCGGCACTACTGTCAAAGTCAAACTTTGGCAGGTAATATCTCCGTTCCAGATAGCCGCAAAATAGGCGTGTTTGGGCTCTCCCACCCTGGTCCGAGCTCGCCTATCTGCTGAAACCACTTTCAGGACCCTGAAAATATATGGCTCTAAACTGCCTGAAAACGTAAAATAAGGATGACAGGAAGCCCTTGTGTCAAACACCAAAATCCGCAACCTTCTATGACTCCCGGTTCAGGAGTTATTGCGGTTTGAAGTTTAACAAAATGGCCGCCGAACTGTCATAAGTAAAGTTAACAATACCGTAACTTTGGAACCCTTCGTCGGAGAAAGTTCGGGTTTTGGATGTACAGCTCGGCGTCACTTCAGGTATATCCTGAAAACCGTTTCAGCGACGAAAAATTTTTCAGGTCAAAAACTCCTGAAACTTAACTATGGTCAAAGTCCATACAATGCCCTGAGTTAAAGTGAAAAATCGAGTGTCATCGGCCCAATAGTTCCAGAGATATAACGCGTTGAAATCTTGAACCTAAAAAACCAAAATGGTCAAAAAATCAAACTTCGTCAATTCCAAAGCTATTGGGCGCGTCCTTGGGCTCAACCTAAACCGAATACAAGCTCTGAACACAATGCTGTACTTAAATTTTATTTATTTCTATTTATTATTGAATTAAATGCAGAAAAGACTAAAAATTAAATATCTCAATAACGGTACTATGTAAAAATTTGGAAAAAACTGTTATAATAATGTTAATTGCTAAGTTAAATACTTAAGTAAGAAAATTACTAAATTAGTGAATTTCATGCATGAAAAATTTGGAAAAACTGAAAAAACGATAAAATACGAGTTTTCTCCAAAAATTTAGGTGTTAAAATTCTTATCTTATGCCAGGTGTCTTCATCAAATGAGCGCGCAGCAGGATCCACCGGAAAAATGAGGGGTCCTGCCTGAAGAATTTTCAGGATAATGACTCAAAGTTCAGATGTTTATAGTTGAATATCTTCGGTCTCAAGGGAGCAAAAATTCCGTTGCAAACGCCATTGAGCTTGTCAAATGATTCTTCTTAAGTGGTAAAAAAAAACAGCTCTGTCAAACATTGGGATCGATGAACTCGTGGTCAAAATTTGAGGTTAGATTTTCACTTTTCCTTTGTTTTCTCGGTAATGCGTGAGCGGATTTCAACTCACGCAGTGTCAGATGAATCCTCTAAGTGTCCGCCACAATCCGCTATCCAAAAACAGGTAGGTTCTTGATGTAAATTCAGAGTTGTGATGATGTAAAGTTTTTAGAAAACACAACTTTACTAGTTTTCTCGTGATGGTTTTTCACAGCGAGTTTTCCGACACAAAATTTTTTCACACACGTTTGCACTGCACTATTCCGCAAGTTTTGGTGTATCGCACGATGTTGTAACGCGACAAAATACCACAAAAAAGATTTTTTAAAAGCGGAGCTTTGCAAAAACGTGGCGTTCTCGAGCGTGGTTGGACTCAGACTGGGTTAGGTTAGGTTAGGTTAGGTTAGGTTAGGTTAGGTTAGGTTAGGTTAGGTTAGGTTAGGTTAGGTTAGGTTAGGTTAGGTTAGGTTAGGTTAGGTTAGGTTAGGTTAGGTTAGGTTAGGTTAGGTTAGGTTAGGTTAGGTTAGGTTAGGTTAGGTTAGGTTAGGTTAGGTTAGGTTAGGTTAGGTTAGGTTAGGTTAGGTTAGGTTAGGTTAGGTTAGGTTAGGTTAGGTTAGGTTAGGTTAGGTTAGGTTAGGTTAGGTTAGGTTAGGTTAGGTTAGGTTAGGTTAGGTTAGGTTAGGTTAGGTTAGGTTAGGTTAGGTTAGGTTAGGTTAGGTTAGGTTAGGTTAGGTTAGGTTAGGTTAGGTTAGGTTAGGTTAGGTTAGGTTAGGTTAGGTTAGGTTAGGTTAGGTTAGGTTAGGTTAGGTTAGGTTAGGTTAGGTTAGGTTAGGTTAGGTTAGGTTAGGTTAGGTTAGGTTAGGTTAGGTTAGGTTAGGTTAGGTTAGGTTAGGTTAGGTTAGGTTAGGTTAGGTTAGGTTAGGTTAGGTTAGGTTAGGTTAGGTTTTTTTTTTTTTTTTTTTTTTTTTTTTTTTTTTCCCTTCTATCTCCAACATAATCGGAGTCTATGCTCAACGAACGCAATCATACTAGTTCTCGCTTTTATTCCTCTCGCACTTTCGTTCTGCATACTGTATCTTTCTTGCATTCATTCATCTTTCTCTCTTTAAGGGTAGGACGCCCTTCTACTTCCTATTTGTTCTACTCTTTCTCTTCTATTTTATAGTTTTATTTTATACTCATTGGGGTGAACGCAACAACGTTTCTTTTTATTTATTGTTTACATATAACTTATTCTTACACATAGGTACTTTTTAATGCTACTTAATCATTATTAAAGTTTCAACAATTTTATTATCTCTTCTTATAACTAATTACAGTATACTTAAGATTCTTCACTTTCTTGTTCAGGGGAATATAGCCACAACAGATTTTTTATTATTTACTGCTATGTTATGCTGACTTATTCTATTTCTTAATGCTACTTTATAATGAACTACCTAGTTGTGTAGCTTTCTTAAGAATTCTTAATTAAAATCTGTTTACAGTTTTCTTATTCAACTATTTCATACATTTGTTTTTAATAATTTCGGGTGACTTAACTTTAGCTTTAGTTTTACAATCATATTTTGCTCACCTTGTTTAATGCTTGACCGTAATATTACTCATAATATTATGTAAGCATTTTTTCTTACGCACTTTTGTTTCTCTTTATTACCTTTTGACATATTTTCACACAAAACTCCAATAAAAGCTCTCTATTTTTACCCGCTATTATTTGACACAGATTTTCAGCATCGAGTTTGCTATTGAGAATTTGCTCGGCCTCTAGCCTTTCCCTGTCGAAGACCGGACAGCTGAATAATATATGTGGCACCGTTTCATCAACATCGGCGTCACAGATGCACGATGGGCTCTCTTTACACTTGAAACGGTTCAAGTATTCTGAGAACCCACCGTGCCCCGTCATAATTTGTGTGACTACGTTGCCGATATTGCACTTCCTAATGGTCCGGTAAGCCGCCACCGCATCCGGGAAAAATAGTTTGGTTACTGAGGCAGTCTCCCCCGACCCGTATCTACGGTTCCACTCGTCGAGCGTTGCTGTACGAATGCATCGTTTGACGTATGAAACCGGACACAAGTCGTAGTCAGGCTTTCGTTTGGAGCCTTCAGCGGCCCTTTTGGCCAGTTCATCGGCCCTCTCATTGCCTTCTAATCCCACATGAGCTTTAATCCAAAATAGAGTTACAGTTTTATTTTGGATGGATAGAGACCTTATGTTGGCTCTTGCCTCTACTGCCAGTGGGTGGTGTAGGTCATAGTTCTGTATGGTCTGGAGGGCTGCCATGGAGTCGCTGAAGATTCCAAACGATCGCGCACTGTATTTCAGTATCTCCCTGGTTGCGACGCATATCGCCAGAAGCTCTGCCTGGTAAACGGTGGAGTAATGTGGAAGAGCAAGCTTGAGGGCTTTAGTCTCGGCATTACCACTCCACATGGAGAGTGCCGCCCCAACTTTGCCCCCAATCTTACTCCCATCCGTGAAGATGCGAACCTCAAGTTCGCTCTGGGCATCAAGTTGCTCTTGATTTACCAGGTTTACGAGCTCCAGCTCAGCTCGCTCCGCGGGGTGTGGGGCCTCCATTGCCGAGGCAGCCTGCTCGACCCTCCTGTCGCCAAGTGCTGGCTGAGGTACCCCCCTTCTGGCTTCATAAAGCGATGCCGCTTCGCGGACACGGAGGTCGAGAGGCAGCATCCCAGCCAGAACCAGTGCAGCGTTTAATGAGACCGTCCGATATGCCTTACACACCTTTTGCGCAATACCACGCTGCAATGTCCCTAGCTGCTTCACAATTCCTAACTTCCCTGCGGCGGGGGCCCATACGCTGGCGGCATACAAGACAATCGGCTCCACGGTTGCCACATATATTATTCTAATGACTTCGGGATGAAGTCCCCAGCTGGTCTTTGCCGCCTTGGTTAATTGCTTGTAGATGCCTACCGCCCTTCTGCATATGTTTGCAACGTGTGCGTTAAATGTTAACTTGTCATCGATAGTGACACCCAGGACTTTAATTTCTTTGGTCATGACAACGCCGACCCCGCCCATGCTCAGGCGTGGGGTGTCATATTTTAGTTTGCGAGTAATAACCATTGCGTTAGTTTTTTGTGGGGCAAACTTAAGCTTATTTTGTACACCCCACGCTCGAACGTGTTCGAGAGTGGCGTTGGCACGTCCCTCAACTTCCAGCGCAGTGTCACCATCGAAGACCAACACAACATCGTCTGCAAATGCCTGGCAGTAATCATCCCTAGCTTCCAGGCTCTTTAGGAGCGGGTCCACTATAAGGTTCCAGAATACTGGTCCTCCTATGGAACCCTGAACGCAACCCTTATTTGTAGCCCTGCTAAACTCCTCACCTGCGTATCTGACCCTGACCCTTCTATTCTCAAGATAGCTGTCAATGACCCTCCTCAAGCCGACTGGACACTCTTCCTCAGCCAGACGGACTCTTATAATTGGCCACCAAACGCTGTCGAAGGCTCCCTCTATGTCCAATGATATTAAAACTACTATTTTCTTCAGCTCCAATTTGCTGCGTATGTGCTGCATTAGTGCATAGAGGGAGTCTTCCGTGCTTTTCTGGGGCATGAATCCGTACTGGCGAGTACTCATCCTTGGGATCAAGTGGAACTTGAGGCGGGCCACCAGCAACTTCTCGTAGATTTTGCCTAGCATTGGCAAAAGGCCAATTGGTCTGTATGCCTTTGGGTTGCCGTAATCTTCTTTCCCTGGCTTTCTTAGTACGATTACGATCGCCTCCTTCCAGGCTTCAGGAAAGTAGTGGTACTTCAGGCAGCTATTAAGGAGAGCAAGGGCTACGTCGGGGGCAGTCCCGATGGCCTGGCAGCAAATGTCGGCGGTAAACCCATCCGCTCCCGGAGCTTTTTTGATGTTGAAGGACCTGCACGCTGCCATAAGTTCGGTCATAGTGAATGGTGGATCGCACGGATCATCGTGCTTTCCAGTATTCACAACGTCAGCCTTCTCTCTGATAAGGCGGTGATATGCGCTGTCACTGTCCATACTATCCTCTGGGTAAAAGGTTTTGGCAAGTAGTTCAACTGAGCCTTTTGCGTCCAGTACCTCGTCGTCCTTTACTAGTGGTAGGTCCTCTGTCCTACCCTTAGTCCTTCCTATCACCCGGTAAATCCCTTCCCAAACCCCTTCTCTGTCCTGTTTGGCGCAGAAGTTCTTCCAACTCTCGATTATGTCCTTGTTTGCCTCTGTTTCATACTCAACTTTCTTTTTCAGGTACTCTTCAACGACCTTCGATCTTCGGGTTGGTCCAGCACATCTGATCCTGCGTTTCCTGGTGGCGACTTCGCGCTTCATCCTCTCGAGTTTCTCAGACCACCACGGCAATGTGAGTACTTCTTTACCCTTCCTCATAGGAATCGATGATGTGCATGCGTCTCTTATTGCTTGTGTGTATTGGTTGACTGTCATATTAAGTTGGTCAGTTGTGTTTAATTTTTCTATTTCTGGTTTATTTATATTATTATATTGCATTAATTGTCTGAGTTTCTCACGAAACTCAGGCCAATTTGCTTTTTTGGTATTAAACATTCTCGTTGTTCTGTCGATTTTAATGCCTTTCGACCTTCTTAATTTGACATTGAAACTGATGCCGTTGTGATCCGAGCTTGTGAAGCCTTCTTCTACCCTCCAGTCATCCACCAGGTCTAGGATATCCGTCGAGCATGCTGTAATATCGATGTGGCTGCAATAGCGTTTACCCCCTCTGATCGTATCGTAGGTCGGAATTTCCCCTCTGTTGAGTATGTTAAGACTCAACTCATTGAGAACTCCAGACACTTCTTCGCCCCTACCATCGATTGACAAGCTTCCCCACCAGGTACTTTTTGCATTCGCATCTCCTCCAGCAACCCACATTCTGGACCCAACTTCTTCTTCAACTCGTTTGAGGTGCTCGAGATATGGCCCTACTGGCTGGTCCGGCTCAAAATAAAAGGATACCAGCGTGATCTTCCAGGCACTGGTCTGGATTCCTACCACGGTGATGTTGTTCGTGGTAAGTTTCGGGTACTGTATGACGGTAAGGTCTTGATCGAAGACCGCTATTGCGGCCTTAACAGTCCCACTTCCGGTGTCAGTGCTCTGGAAGACTCGAACACCCCTGTGGCTCCTCATGGTCTTAGCCCCTCCCACGTATGGTTCCTGGAGGAGAGCGACGGCAATTCCGTGCTTAACGGCTTCCAAAAGAAGCTCGTTTGTTGCGAGTTTTTTCCGCTGAAGGTTGACTTGTATCATCTTATAGAAGTTTGGGTTGCCCCGGGTGCCCTTAGCAATATGCTACAGTCGATCTAGCGATTTCGTCCCACTTACGGCGTGTTGGGCAATCGGTACTAAAAGCATTGTGGTCAGCGTCGTCAATCTTAGCTTTTGTGCAGTTCTGGCATTTGGGTGGAACACCCGCAAGCCAGTCGGCACATTCTGGTTTAAGGTGTGGGCCTCCACAATGACTACACAAGTCGGCTGGTTCCTTACAGAATCGTTTGCCGTGCCCGTAGCCCAAACAGCGCGTGCACTGGACCAATGGGGTTTGGTCTTCCACCCGCACGCGCTGAAGGTCCACGTGCAGGCATCCGACTGCCGTAGCCCTTCTCCAGATAGTTGGAGAAGCGCTGACCACGATGTGATTGGTGTGTGGATTTCTGGTTCTTCTCCTGAACTTTACCTCCAGTCTATCCTCCTCTTTGTCAAGGTTGTGAAAAACATCCCTATTTTGATTCCTCAATGCCTTGAGAACGTCCTCGTCTGAGTTAACCGTCAGCACGCCCTTGAGGATCAGTAAAGGATCCTTGTTTTTCATTTCCTCGACATTGAGGTCCTGTCTTTCTCTTTCCAATTTGTTTTTAATTTTGCTCCTTTCTTCCCTGGTCTGGAATCCCATAATAATTTTTCTATCCTTTGCCTTCCTTACATTCTCCACTTTAACCCAGCCCTCTTTTGCATGAACAGCCTTCCGTATTTTGTCTAATACTACTTCCCCTGTTTCAGTGTCGTCTTTGGAGGTAACTACGATAGAGTGTAGCGTACTTCGTATTGGGTTAAACTTCCCGCTATGAGTCGCAGTTACACTCGCATATGTTGTTGTAGGTGCCTGTTCCATCACGGCTTTTAGTTCCTCCATCTTTTTGCTGTTCTCTTGCAATAGTTTCGAATGTTCCATTATTTTTGTTACCAGCAAACTATGTTCGGCGTAGACCGAGAAAGTAGCGTCAGTAGTGGCTGCAGTTTCAGGCTCGACCCTTTCCTTCACCCCGCTTGAGCTTTTTAATTTGGCCTCCCTTTCAGCTTCTTTCACTAACTGGTACAACCGTTCCAATGCTTCGGTGATGCCATTCTTTATTTCAGTTTTGGTGTTCCTGGAACTGCTTAGATGTAGTTTTGCTCTGTTCAAGCACGCTCTAGCTTCTGTCGACCGATCCGCGTATTTTGGCTTCGGCGGCGTATGGTCCTCTGTCATTTTTATGCCGGTTTGAAGGGTTTTATTTACCTGCGACTCTGCAGGTTTTTGTGCTTGTTTTGCAGGGCTTGCCTGTGTCATCTTGGAGGTTAGGGGGAGTGTTGGGTTGGGGCTTGTAAGCCCAGCAGCTTCTCCTTCTCCTACGCTGTGTCGAATATTTAGTGGTGAAATCCTGGATTTTGGTGGTGATTTCACACTATCCACCTTCTTCAGTGGGGTCCTTATTCCGAGCATGTTGGAGATAGGCGTCAAAAGATGTTAAAATATAAAAGTGTAAAAATAAAATAATATGATGGTGTAAAGTTGTAAATGTGTGTATAAAGAAATAAGAGTGCGTTTAAGATCGTATTGATCTCCTATAAATATTCGGGTGTTTCCTCTAGAGTATACACTGTCAGCCTTTCATTATATAGAACAGGTCAAGCATTAAGCATATAGGAGAAGTCTTGCTTCTAGGTGTCTAGAACAACCACTTTAACAAATGAATTAAAAAATAATAATAATAATAATTTATGTATACATATAGAGCCGGTTTGGCGTCATCAGTCTTTGTCTTAATTTAATTTCCAGATCTTAATCTGGTGTCAGGGGGCTTCCACGAACCCAATTCATCAAAACCAAAGAAAAATCAAAGTAAAACTCTACGTAGAGTCGATCTCTATCCACGGCTGGACAGATCCTCCCAAGCCCTTTTCAATGAACCCAAACACGGCCGCTCTAGATCAAAGGGTTCCCGAGAAAAACGGCCCCAAATATCTGGTTGCCAGAACAAGATGGCACCCAGTATCCGGTTATCGGTGGTTTCCTCCGGAACCGTACGTCCGAATCCCACCGTGTTTAGGCTCCTCTGGATGGGCCCGTTGAGATCTATCAAGTAAAATCGGTTTCAGGTCTGAAAATTCGTGGCTCCTGAAAACCCCTGAAAAATAGTCTATCGGGTAGGGAGGGACCAGGCAATGTCTCCGAAGAAAACCCGAATCCTTTACGACACCCGGCTCAGCAGCTACACGAGTTTGAAAAATGGTTTGACAGCTTAAGAACTGTCAATGTCAATCTTCAAACCGCTACAACTTGCCTCCCACTGACCGCAGAATAGCCGAATTCGGGCTCGTTCGCCTTGGCTCGTCCCGCTCCAACCCGCAAAGCAGTTTTCAGGCGCCTGAAAATTTTCAGCGCTAAAACGCCCGCAAGTAAGTGGATCGGGTAGAGTTTGTCTCCCCAAACACCACTGTGAAATCAGCTACTCTCTATGGCCTCCAGATCCGGAGCTATAGCAGGCCAAACTTTTCCAAAATGGCCGCCCTGCTGTCAAATGCCGACTTAGATTGGCTATAACTCCGCAACCGCTTGCCACAGAGAACTGCGACTTCAAATGCAATGCTTGGCTCGACTTACCCTATCCTCCCAAGGTAGTTTCAGGCCTGAAAATTCTCAAGCTCCGAAAACGCCTGAAAACATGTGAATAATATTCCCACCTTAGTTTTACCGAGACCTATGAAAACCCGGAGTTTTTAAGACCAATAGCTCCAGAGATAACAAGATTCTTGTGCGGCAACCGGGAAAACCAAAATGGCCGCCAAAAGCTATTTTCTTTGTTTCTAGAGCTACTGGGGGCAAATTTGGGCTTAAACTTATTGTACTATGCTATCTGGAGGTGATCCTGGTGTCAATTTAATTTAATTTCTATAAGCTTAATAATTATGCCAAAAAATAGGAAAAAATTTGATATCTCTACAGTGGTAACAGGTAAAAATATAGAAAAAATTGCAAAATTTGTCTAAATTATGAGGGTTTACAAAAATTCTATCAAATTAAAAATTTTGGTAATCCAGCCATATAAAAATTTTGAAAAATTGAAAAATTTTGAAAAACTTCAATATCTCTAAGACTAAAATATATAAAAATCTTAACTTAAGCCAGACTTCTTCTTCCGATGAGCGCGCAGCAGGATCAACAATAAAAAAGTAGGGTCCTGCCTGAAGAATTTTCAGGGCAGGGTGTCAAAGTTCCAGCCTTCGTATATATTTTACTTCGTTCCTATACGAGATAAAATTCTGGTCTATCCGGAATTTTCCGTGTCCTATTAGGGTGTCTCCACTCCCAAAAGATGAGGTCCCTGTGATGTCTAGGTCAGTAACCTCGTGGTCCAATTTGAGGTTAAGTTCCGCGGTTTTCCTCGATTTTCTCAGCAACGCGTTGGTGGTTTTCCGCCGAACAAGTGTGAAAAGACGCAGATTAGCACCCTCCAATAGGCTGCCGTAGAAAATTTGCGAAGTCAGATGTTGCTCCAGAGTTATTTTGCTCCGAAGGTTTCAAAAGTCCAAAGTTCTTTGATTTTTCCGGGATAGCTCCTGAGTGCGAGTTTTCCGGAAAAAACTTTTTACACTATTGGATGCACCGCACAAAAACACAACTTTTGGTGTATAACACGGCACGATTTGACGTAAAAATACCACTTTTTATAATTTTTAAACGCGGAGCAGCTTAAAAAACGATCCGACCGCCACGAGGGTTGGGGGGGAACTGGGTTAGGTTAGGTTAGGTTAGGTTAGGTTAGGTTAGGTTAGGTTAGGTTAGGTTAGGTTAGGTTAGGTTAGGTTAGGTTAGGTTAGGTTAGGTTAGGTTAGGTTAGGTTAGGTTAGGTTAGGTTAGGTTAGGTTAGGTTAGGTTAGGTTAGGTTAGGTTAGGTTAGGTTAGGTTAGGTTAGGTTAGGTTAGGTTAGGTTAGGTTAGGTTTTTTTTTTTTTTTTTTTTTTTTTTTTAAATTAGAGCAGTGTGGAAAATCCTCATGGACGCCGCGACTGTCCCACGAATAGGACAGTCGCGGCAGTGCCGGACTCTTACCGGCTAAAAACCACTCCTGCTCTCTACTTACCTTTTTCCCTGGATATTCGTCCAGGATTAAACTACAGGAGGGGGATCTTTCCTGTCCATTATTTGTTAATTTTACGCCTGTTTATGGTTATATGTATATATATACGGTTATATATGGTTATATATACGGTTAATTATTTATAGTCAGTGACAACTTTCGTAACTCTCTATAACTAAGTACATTCATGACAACTTTTATTCCTTCTTAATCTAACAAGTTTTCAAAATTAAACTACGACCAACAAAGCAAAACAGTTAAAACTACTTCTTAATCTAACAATATGTTTAATCTACTTTATATCTATCTCTTTACCTTTAGCTCTATTTCTTTTGATCATTTTATCTTTATCTCCTTTTTTCTTTTTTTTTTCTTTTCCTTTTTTTTTTTTTTTTTTTTTTTTTTTTTTCTTTCTTTCCTTTTCTTTTCTTTTTCCTTATTTCTACAATAAACATCTTAATTTTAAAATTAATTTACTGCACTTGTTTTCTACTTTAATTACTTATCTAAAATTTACATTTTGCCAAGGTTTATATATACTTAAATATATAATTTAGCAAACTTATTTAACTAATTCTTATTTCTATTATTTACTACAGTACATATTTCTGTGCAGTAATTTATGAAACTTGTTGAGCTTCTTGAACCAGTAAGTAATTCAGAGATGTTCTGCTTGCTTAGTGTCAGTCCCAGTTTTATCTCCACATTGAACCTCTGTACTGCATGAACCGGGCAGTCCACCAGTATGTGCAAGACGTCCTCAATAGCGTCTGGCTCACAAATGCATGATGGACTCTCCCTTAACTTGAACCGGTTCAAGTACTGGGAGAATCCACCATGCCCCGTCAGCATCTGGGTGAGCTTACCCTCAGGCTTAGCCTTGCGAACAAAGCGGTAAGCCACTCTGGCGTCGGGAAGGAACATCTTAGTGACCGACGCAGTGTCTCCGGCTATATATCGACAGTTCCATATCTCTAGCGATGACTGACGTATAAGCCGCTTTATATATGAAATGGGACACCGGTCGTAGTCAGGTTTCCTTTTCGACGCCAGAGCCGCCTGTTTGGCCAAATCGTCGGCGCGCTCGTTTCCGGGCAATCCCGCATGAGCCTTGACCCAGAACAAAGATACAACTTTGCCCTGGGCCAAGGCCTTCCGCAGGTTCTCCCTCGTCTCCACGGCCAGTGGGTGGAGAGACCAATGGTTAACGACCGTCTCCAAAGCGGCTCTCGAGTCGCTGTACAGACCATAGGTCACCTCCTTACCTTTGAGTATAACGTTCGTGGCTTTACATATGGCTAGGAGCTCCGCCTGGTAGACTGTGCAGTACGCGGACAGATTAAGCTTGAGATTCCGGACTTCGGCCTCACCATTCCACAAGGATAGCGCGGCTCCGACCTTCCCCTCAATTTTACTGCCGTCGGTGAAGATTCGCACCTGCTGCACGTTGTACCTGTCCACAAGGCTTTGGTCTACCAGTTGGGTAATTTCCAGGGCCGTATGCTCTGCCGGGTGAGGAGTTTCTGCAAACCTTACCGGACGCTCTGTTTCTCTATCTCCTAGCTCTTGCGGAGGCGACCCTCTCTTTGCCTCGTACAATGCGGCTGCTTCTTGTACCCTGAGGTCGAGAGGTAGTATCCCCGCCAAAACCAGAGCCGAGTGTAGGGAGACCGTTCGGTAAGATTTGCAGAGCTTCTGAGCGAAACCTCTCTGAACCGTGTCGAGCAACTTACGCACCCCGATCTTCCTGGCTGCGGGCGCCCACACAGCAGACGCATACAAGATTATGGGCTCTATTGTAGCCGTATAAATTATTCGGATGACGTCAGTGTGCAGTCCCCAGTCTACCTTGGCAGCCTTGGATAGCTGTTTGTAGATATCCAAGGCTTTCCGGCACTGTAACGCTACGTGCGTGTTAAAGGTCAGTCGGTCGTCGATAGTCAGTCCTAAAATCTTGACCTCCCGTGACATGCCAACGCTGACCCCCCCCATGCTCAGCTGTGGGGTGTCATACTTGAGTTTTTTGGTTAAAACCATTGCGCAAGTTTTTTGCGGCGCAAACTTCAACTTATTTCTGACACCCCACTGCTGAACATAGGCGAGCGCCACGTCCGCACGCCTCGAGACGTCAAGACCAGTGTCTCCGTCGAAAACCATGACGACATCATCCGCAAAGGCCTGCACATACACTCCCATCATCTCCAAATCTCGCAGCAGAGGATCCAGAAGAAGGTCCCATAGGATGGGACCACCGATTGACCCCTGCACGCAACCTTTGTTGGTGCTCCTCGTGCATTCTTCCCCGGCGTATCTTACACTGACTTTTCTGCAGTCGAGATAGCTGTCCAGTAGCCTCCTGATGTTAACCGGACATTTTTCCTCAGCCAGACGGTTTCGGATAGCCGGCCACCAGGCGCTATCGAAGGCCCCCTCTATATCCAATGACACTAGGGTAACCAGCTTTTTCTGCTTAATCAGACCCTTGATTCGGTGTATTAGAGTATAGAGGGCGTCCTCGGTGCTCTTCTGGGGCATGAAACCAAACTGACGAGTACTAATCTTCGGTACAATATGCCATTTAATCCTTGCTACTGTCATCTTCTCCAAGACCTTCCCCAAAACCGGCAACAGACCAATAGGCCTGTAAGCTTTGGGGTTCGTGTAATCGTCCTTGCCCGGTTTTCTCAGGACTACCACGGTTGCCTGCTTCCAGATGTCCGGAAAGTGACCTATCTCTAGACACTTGTTGAATAGGGCAAGGGATGCGTCCAGGTCCTGGTAGAGAGCTCTGCTGCAGATATCTGCTGTGAAGCCATCCGCTCCCGGGGCCTTCTTGGGATTGAAACTACCCGCCGCGGTCTTCAGCTCTAGCAGTGTAAACGGCGGATCATGAATTTCATCATGTTGCCACTCGTTTACCCGCTTTGCCGCTTCTCTAGCGCGGCGATGGTCTTCATTGTCAGTTTCCTCCAGGTCTTGTGGGTAGAACGTCTCCGCAAGTAAGATCGCCGACTCTCTTGGGTTTAGAAATGCACCGTCTTTGGTTAGGGTCAAGTCTTCTTGTCTCCTGGTGGTCCTTCGTATGACTCGGTATATACCGTCCCATACACCCTCCTTGTCCTGTCTTCTACAGAACTCCTTCCAACTTTCTATTTGGGCTTTCTTGGCTTGGCACTCGTATTCTTCTTTCTTTTTCAGGTACTCAGTTACCACTATTTCTTTGCGGTACGGTGCCGCGTTCTTGATCTTACGCCTGAAGGTAGTGGCAACTTTCTTCAGCCTTGCGAGCTCATCATTCCACCATGGGACTTCGAGTACTTCTGTACTCTTCTTGATAGGCATGCTGGTTTTGCATGCTTCGGTAACGGATTCGGTAAATTTTGTAATGGTATTTTCTAATTCCGATTTTGTATGTATATTTGCTATTGACTCTACGTTAAAATTTTTAAGAAAATTTTGTTCTGAAAGTGTGCGATTAAAGAGGTCCCATTTTGCCTTCTTAGTATTATAAATCCTTGTGGTTCTCTGAACCCTTAGGCCTCTACTCTTGCGGAGTTTAATATCGAGTAGGATGGCGTTATGGTCCGAGCTCGTCATCTCCTGGTCTACCCTCCAGTTGTCTACCAATTCCAGTAGATCTTCTGAACAGGCTGTGATGTCTACGAAACTGGTGTACGCCCTGTTACCTCTCACGGTGTCGAACGTTGGCGTA